>CM076575.1:1625773312-1626186668 GCA_034641835.2 Pinus albicaulis
CGAAATGCCCGGCATAGATCCTTCTATTGTCAAGCATGAAATCAAGACTTATGACAATGCTAAACCTATCTGGCAACGGCTCAGACCTGTCCACCCGTGCAAAGCAGCCGCCATTAAGGTCGAAGTAGAAAAACTTTTAAACGCTGGCTTCATTTACCCCATTCCCTTAACTGAATGGGTTTCCAATCCGGTTCCCGTTGATAAAAAACAAGGCACTATTCGAGTTAGTGTCGATTATCACGATCTGAACGCCGCTTGTCCAAAAGACAACTATCCTACGCCGTTCATTGATCAAATTCTCGATGATTGTGCCGGATGCCAATCTTTTTCCTTCATGGATGGATTCTCGGGATACAACCAGATTGCCATAAAAAAATACGACCAGCATAAAACTGCTTTCATCTGTCCTTGGGGCATCTTTGCGTATAAAAAGCTCCCATTCGGCCTGAAGAATGCTGGAGCAACTTTTCAACAGGCTATGGACTATGCTTTTCATGAAATTCGACATATTGTACAAGCATACTTGGACGACCTCCCGGCTCATTCCAAGAAGCGACGAGACCACCTGGCTCATTTAAGAGAAATTTTTGCTAGGTGCAGGTTCTACAATATACGCTTGAATCCTCATAAATGCGTATTTATGGTCGAGTCCGGACAATTGTTAGGGTTCATTATTTCCAAGCACGGGATTAGGGTTGATCCCGATAAGGTAAAAGAAATTATTGAATTTCCGGCACCACAATCCATCCTTCAACTCCAAAGCTTGCAGGGGAAGGCAAACTTTTTGCGTCGTTTCATCGTTAACTACGCCGAGATGACGAAAGGATTCATGCGATTGTTGAAGAAAGGAACACTATACTTGTGGGATGACCAAGCTCAACGGTCATTTGATTCTTTAAAACATGCACTTGTTTCAACCCCACTCCTTAGTGCCCCCGATTATTCACGCGACTTTCTCCTTTATCTGGCAGCATCACCATCCTCACTTGGAATGGTTTTGGTTCAAGTACACAATGACGACAGCGAACATGTGATTTACTATTTATCCAAAGGTCTCATTGGACCTGAATTACGTTATTCACATGTGGAGAAACTCTCTCTGGCGGTAGTTTTCACCGTCACCCGGCTCCGACATTATATATCGCTGCGACAGACTACGGTAATTGCTTTGGAGAATCACATGCGACATATCCTGTCTAGACAAATTATTGGAGGGAAATATTCCAACTGGATCGTCATCCTCCAACAATTTGATTTGGTGTTCACGGCTGCCAAAGCAAAGAAATCCCTGGTCTTCGCCGAATTACTATCGGATCTTCCCAGAATCGACCCGGAAGAGGTAGCTCATGATCCATTCCCTGATGAATCCATCTACTTGTTCGACTCTTCGGACCCCTGGTATGGAGACATATTAGTCTACCTACAAACTCAATGCTTCCGCCCAGCTCTCACGTCTGATGACCGTCGTCGTATCCGCCACCAAGCAAGGCACTACCTCGTGCTAAACGATACACTATATCGTCGTGGTGTTGATACTATTCTCCGACGTTGTCTCACTATCGATGAAGCAGAACGATTTTTGACTGACTGCCATGCGGGGGCATGTGGTGGTCATCTTTCGGGCATAGCTACTGCCCAAAAAATCTTGCGCGCCGGTTATTGGTGGCCCACTTTGTTTAAAGATTGCATTGCAGCAGTCCAAAAATGCCATCCATGTCAAATTTTCACAAAGAAAATGCACGCACATCCTGCCCCCCTTCACCCGGTTATCTCCGTCGGTCCTTTCGCTAAATGGGGAATTGACTTCGTCACCTGCAATCCCGCTTCGGAAAACGGACACAACTACATCATGGTTGCGGTCGATTATTTTACGACATGGGCTGAAGCCCTTCCCACTTTTAAGGCCGATGGCGAAACCACTGCTCTCTTCCTGTTTAATCAGGTTATCTGTCGGTTCGGCGTACCCCTATCGATTGTCACAGATCATGGATCTCATTTTCAAAATCATATGATGACTGAATTAACATCCATGCTAGCTTTCCGACAAGATCAGTCTTCGTCTTATTATCCTCAAGCTAATGGTCAAGTAGAAGCTGTAAATGGCGTTCTCAAAACCATGATTCGTCGATTGGTCGGAAACCATAAAACCACATGGCATCGAAAGTTATATTCTGCGTTATGGGCATACCGAACGTCAGTAAAAACTGCCACAGGCTTCACACCTTTCCAACTTACTTTCGGCCTGGAGGCAGTACTTCCGATTAAGTGCGAAATTCCATCGCTTAAACTAGCCGTTGAACTCCTGCCTGGCACCACCGCCACCGAAGAGCGCTTGCTCTCGCTCGATCACTTGGACAAAACTCGTCGAGATGCTACACTAGCACTCGAAGCTCACCAGCGCCGAGTTAAAGCCCAATACGACAAATCTGTCAAGCCTCGTTCTTTCCAAGAAGGCGATCTTGTTCTACTTTATGATCAAAAACACGACCTCTTGGGGGCAGGAACGCTCCAACCATTGTGGCTCGGTCCTTACATCGTTACTAAATCCCTCTCAAAAGGAGCTTATGAACTACAGGACTGTAATGGAATTCCACTCGAGGAGCCTCGCAACGGGCTCTATCTGAAGAAGTATTTTGCCTAGTTTCACACTAGGCATATGCTTTGTAATTTTATGTATATAAGTTTTGCCTATTTTTATTTTTGATGCTTCTGGATTATTTATTTGGTTTGAAGTGTTTTTCTCATGTAATCTTTTTTCACACAGATGTCATCACACTCGTTATCATACGTCGGGTATGCAGACGGTGCTAGTCGTCACACTAGACACATTGCTTCAGCTGCTTGGGTTCTCTATACGCCTGAGTCGGACCTTCTTGGTTCCGGGGGGATCTTCCTGGGTAACGCCACCAACAATGTGGCCGAGTACATGTCAGTGATCCAAATCCTCACGGAAGCAGCATCTCGTGACATCTCCGATTTAGTGGTCAGGTTAGATTCCCAACTCATCATTATGCAGCTAAACAATCATTACCGCGTCCGCCACCCTGTATTGCTGTGTTATTTTTTACGAGTGCGACTTTTAGAACATCAATTTCAAACAATCACATTTGAGCACGTTCCTAGAGAATTTAATGCATTAGTTGATTCTTTGGCAAATTATGTGTTAGATTGGAATTTTTCACATCTATTGTAAAAGATTTACTCATGAGTACATATATTTTTATCACATCAAAAAATGCATAAAAATTTAAAAACACAAAATCACCAAAAAAAAAAAATATATATATATATATATATATAGATATATGTTGTGTCCAGTACATAGAAAACATCAAAAAAGAAAAATCTCCCAAAACTCGGGGTGTTTTACAAAATTTGGCTCACTAAGCCATGCTCTGACACTAATACATCTACTCCAAACAGCTAAGCCTGATGCTCATAATAGCATACAACTGCTCTAGCCATCCTCCTCAGAGGAACCAGGTATCTCTCTGGCACACCCACAGTATGCCACTGCAGACGAACTGGAACCTCCCGCATAGGAAGCGGTGGTATACCCATACTCCGACCCTCCAGGTTCCTAGAGAGTTCATGTAAAATCTGGGTATCATCGTCGTCGCCGGCTTCCGCCTCCTCTACAGGTGCGCCAGCCGCGGGTAGCTGCAATCCTCGCCGTGCATAGCGAGGGGCCCCAGCTGGACGGACGGGTGCCACATCTGTGTCAAGCAAGAAAAAGTTTCATGTCAAAATTTCATTTTCACCCCTTTTTCAACAAAAAAAAATTTACATAAACATTCAAAAGCTAAAAACAAAAACTTCTTTGAAAACAACTAATCATTTTTTTTTCTCTTACCATCGGGCCCCCACTGGGTGCCAGGGGGCAGGACTAGCTCGGGATCGCCTGTGAAGTTCATCCCTGCATAGGGATAATCCTCAATCATGATGATCTGAGAGTCCAGCCAATCAAAAAATCCCTCATCGAAACAGTGACGGACGGGACCCTCTCCAGTCCGTGGAAGCAAAGTGGCCCACCGAGCCTGCCTCGGCTCGCGTGGACCCAATGGCGTTGTTGGGATCCTGGGCCTCATCAGTGGTATCCGCTCCAGTATGAAAGAAACAATCAGTGTTTCGTACCCAAATTCTCTTTGAGTACGGGTCTTGCATGCAGTAAGCTCTACTCGGACCCGACGGACTACACCGTCACACCAGTCGAAAACCTGAGGCTGCATGCAATCCAAGGCTAGGAGCATCTGGGCCTTGGTAGCCACATGCTGACTCTTGGCACCTGCCAAGCGAACAATCATCCATAGAATAGACCGCAAGGGTCTCAAAGTCACCTGTGCAATAGGTATCCGGTTACTCACAGCCTGGGTGCCACGTATGCAGTGCGCATGGATCAAATCAGTAGTAGAACGAGGGTCAGCTCTGGACCCCGTCAAGTTGGGCCTCGCCCCATGACATGACAAGCGGGTCAAAAATTAAACATCATATTTTTCGATGGCGAGCTCGTTGCCACCAATCCGAAAGACATGATGTCTCTCATCCCACTGCTGGATCAACCACCTCAGGAGGTCCTCTTGACCCCTCATCAGTTCTAAACGGGCATACTTAAGCAATCCGCACCTCTGGAGAGCCACTAAACTTGCTGCATCCGTCACCATCTCTCGTTCTTCCCACTCATGCTCTCTCTCTCGCCAGATACTCATGATTAACAGCTGAACACCTGCACATGCAACATTTTCAACCGATTAAAATTTGCCTGGACCACTTCAAAAACGAAAAAATTGAGTTGCTAGAAAGCATGTTGCGCCTAACGCGGTCACTAATACAAAACAGAGCATTCTAACGCTTACATCCCTCACGGGTTATGCGCTTAACACGCCTGCTATACTCCTGGCCCGCGTTAGGCGCAAATATTTTTCTAGGGCCTCAAAATTTCCTAATTTTGAACCAGTAAAAACCAAAAAATTGGCAATTAAATGATAACAGGAGGTTCTAGCTCTTACCTGGATCTCGCGGAATAGAAAACTGTTGCCCGGATCGACCGTAATCACCAGCTGAAGTTTTCACCCCTTTTCCACTCCAGAGCTTCTTCACAGCATCAAAACAGTGAAAATGAATGTCTTCTGACCTTCTTATAGCTAATTCTGGGGCATGACTCTCTTAAGTCAGTCGGCAAAGTCGTGATTCCTCGCTGCACACATGTCGCAACTCTTGAGATTTGGTACTGATGATTCTAATAAGGGATCAAGATTTATGAGCAGACACACTCATGTTTTATCGGAGCGTTCTTTTTATGGTATTTTTCTTGCTCGTTAATCCGAAAAACCTCGAGTTCTCTTCTTCGGACTCGTTAAACTCACACGAAGTTGGCGTCGAGCGTTCTTTTTTGGTCTTTTCTTGCTCGTTAATCCGAAAAACCTAGAGTTTTCTTCTTCAAGCTCGTAAAAACTATGGAGAAGTACTGAGCATTCTTTTTAGGAATCTTTTTCTCGCTCATAAAACCGAAAAAATCCCGAGTCACCTTTGTCAGGCTCGTTAAACTATTGAGACAAAGAACAAGGAGCCATTCTTTTCCTCTTTTTCAAAATCTCTTTAAACAGAAAAAGTATATCGAGTTTTCTCCGCGTGACTCGTTAAAATTTCACGGAGGTATCGAGTTTTCTCCGCGTGACTCGTTAAAATTTCACGGAGGTACCAAGTTTTCTTTGTTGGACTCGTTAAAATTTCACAAAGAAGATTGAGTTTACTTCGTCTCCTCGTACTCATAACAAAATGAGGTAGATGTCCATTGAACATAGATTTCTCACTTTTCCGGATTCGATGGACTAACTTACGGAAAATGAACTGTTTCGGGCTTACTATTACCCCTTTGCCGTGCCCGGTTATCAAGACATGACAAAGGTACCCCAATGGAGTCGTCTTTTATGACATTTTTCAGACTCCCTAAACATGAAAAATTCACCGAGTTTGCTCATCTAGACTCATTAAACCTAATCAGATGGGGCACAGAGTTGTCTTTCCTGACATTTTTCATACTCTCTAAACATGAAAAATTCACTGAGTTTACTCGTCTGGACTCGTTAAACTTAATCAGACGGGGAAAAATTTGGACAAGATGGATATTACCTCTGTTACATTTTCAAAAAGGTCTATTTGGCAGCAAAATTCTTGAACATGGCACTTCCCAGAAAAATCTTTCGCAGTTAGTCGAACCCTACCATATATGAGTATTAGACTTCATTTCCCAGTGTCCCTGCACCGGTAAAATCCTAACACACTCTTTGGTGTTCAACACGCTTCAGCTGCCTAGTACCCTGCTAGAGTGCCTTCTATTGTTCAAGTAGATCTCACTATCTACTGCTCCTGTTATCAACCAAACCGTTCATTATGCCAGAAATTATTTGTCTTCTGACGTTCCCATTCACTCTTCCTTATCTCAAATCAGAAACAAAATCAGTTGGTTTTCGTTTCGTGTTGACTGATGTAGGACGTCTCAGTGCCTACCTCTCAACAGATCACTTCCTATCGACTTCAACACCTTATCTAGGAAGTTGATCCAGAAACACATCAGTACCCAGATACTTGCAGACATCAGTGGCAGGTAGTCTTGTGTTTGATCAAGGGTCTTCATCATTGGCTCTTGGTCGAATGATTCTACGAGTGTTCGACTTCAACTCCTTTTATTCACACTCACTAGATTGTACTGAGCATCTTAGGGACCATCATCATTATCGGTGGCCACCTTCGCGTCTGTTAACAGTTTTCATTATTGAATGGTAATCAGACGATTTCTCACATGTTCGATGACAACTCCCTCATTCACATGTTGAGAAATATGCAGTTTAAGTGAATCGGAGGTCAAGACCTTGGGGCAAAAGGCTACACCATTAAAGTTGTGTTCCCTTCCCCAAGCTGCGATATTGTTTATGGAGACAGCTTCTTCAGCCTGATCCTGTTATGACAGACACTTCCACATTGTGCCTATTGGTGGACAGATTCTTCATATCTCTATTCTAGATAAATCATGTTGTTTAAAGCTACTGAGCATGGGACATGCCCGACTCTAGGCAAATACTATATTTTCTGACATATGTTGTTGTTTCAGGTTTTCCTCGGTCTTTCAATCTCTCTCTCTCTACAAATTATAAAGTATTTCGGCCATCGTCTTCGTCTCTGACCTCACACTTTAGGGGGCATCTGTTACAGGTCAAAATACCTCCTCATCAGCTCAGAGGGGAAGACAAATATGGAAGAAGTACAAAGACCTAAATTAAACCTATTTTTGCCAGGGTAACGCATATATAGAACATAACATGGGCGTTATAACGCAGGCAAGAAATATATTGGCCGCGTTAGTGGCTAGGGCAACGCTCTGTTTACACTTGATGGTCGCGTTACCCGTGTTTTAAGTTTGAATTGGGAAAAGAGCGCGGAGAAAGATTTGAATCTCCGAATTTCCCTAACGAAGGAGTCAGTGCACAAAGGAAACTGCAGAAGCACCAGTTCATTATTGGTCATTGCCATAGAAGACTGAACTCCAAGAGAGGCAAAAGCATGGAGATCAAGGAAACATCTAAGCCTTTTCCATTCCAAACTAGTGGAAAGAGAAGGGCAACAATGGCCTTCTCCCTCTCCTATAAGAAGGAGCTAAAGGCTCTTAATTGGAGGTCGAAAGATTGCTCAAAAGTTCTTGTATACTTGTGGAATAGAGAATAGTGTGACATTGTGAAGGCCAAGAGTCAAAGAGGCTCCTAGAGAGCTTGTTGGCTTGGACTTCTTCACTTGATAGAGAAGAGAGATCGGGAGACTGAGGAGGGCTTGGTACAACCGATGGTTGTAATCCTCCTTCTTTCAAAATCAATAGAACTATGTTCGTTTTTTCCATTCGATGCTCAATGTTATATTTTTATTTCAATATTTGTTTAGTATGATATGAATGGCTCAGATGTGTATAATCTAGATGTTTATTTTTGATTTAATTGATAGAATACTTGTTATATCAGAAATTACGCGGGTGCTTTGACTGATTGCAGGATTAAGATTTGGAGTTGGTGAAGAAGGACTCTTGCTTTGCTGCGTAGCGCTCTCCAAAGGATTCTAAAATTTTTCAAAGAGGTAATTCTCTATTGTATTCCTTCAAGTTATTTCAAGCTAATATGAACATCCTCATACCATCTTTGTGAACAACATAGCTAATCTGACTGTCTGCCTCGGGCACCGGAAAGCCCTGAGAGGGATCTACGAAAACCAACCACCCAAGCAGTTTACCCTATAGCACCTGCAATAAAAATGGAATTATAAATGGACACATGAAGAGACTACAGTGATAAAAACATTAAACATGAATGAGGGAAAAACATCACTAGGACACAAAACACATGAATCTTGCAGAATAGTCTCTTTATTGATGCTCCAGCTTGAAAATGAGAATAATTGCAATGAAAAGTGTTTACAAAACTAGGGTTCAACCCTTGTTATTTAAACTATTTGCACTAGCTTGCCTTTATAGGAATGGAAATCAGTTCGTTTACAATAGGGGTAATTGAAAATCTCAAGCACAAACGCATGTGACTATTTCTATACGGATGTCCGAAGTAGGAGTGGAAGTGTCCCTTCATTGGAATGGCCCTCTGGCAAGTGCTCGATGTCCTCATGGAGCCGTTATCTGATGCTGTGGTGATTTTTTGTGCTGAAGGATCTGATACACTAGATGCATTGTTATTGACAATTCACTGAGCTTTCAACTTCATCACTGAACTGAGTTGTCATCGTTCCTGGAGCCTGCGTAGATTTGTCCAAATTTCTAGATTCAGAATCTTGGTCCCGTTCAACTTCCTGTAGACTTTTTTGGTCTTTGTGTACTTCATGAATGTTGATTTCTGTTGAAAAATGTGTTTCACCTCTTGCTATATGAAGACATCTTTCCTAATGACCTCATATAATGCTTTCCCGATCATGGTGTTCTTCAGATTTGTGAATTTGGTTGCATCCTCGGACATCCCTGTGAGCTTCTTTACATAACCCATCTTGGGCATCAGTTTATCATTGATGACACATAATGAAGGCAAGCCTTTGTTGTATAGTGGCTTGATCTTGTTGAAAAACTTACTCACTTCAACCTCCAGCTGATGGCATCTTTCTTCTAGCTGTGTGACCATAATCCTCTTATTAAACACCCTTTTAACTTCAAGAACATAGGTTGTTCTGTCAACCACTTCCAGTTTCTCCAATTCATGGCTTCTCTTTGAATTCAGTAATCTGATGATGTTGTTGGAAATTCGGGGCTTGTCTCCAAGTTCCTCATTTTTTTTTTTCGGTGGCCACCTTCCCTACATCAATCAGATCCCTTTGCTAAAAAATTATCTGAATTGAGGGCCATATATCATTTGCAGACTCAATTATATCCAACCATATGATTTTCTTGACCCTTCCCATCATGCTTCCAATTGAGGACTCCTGAAGAAAATTCTACAAAATTTCATTTAGCTTTTTGCTAATCTACAATTTTGTGGTATGTGTAGTTTCCTTTCCTTTGAGTTGCTCCAATAGGTCATTGAGTTGAATTTGCAGCCTTTTGATATATGCTAACTGTAGAGACATGTTCTCCATTTCCTTGGCTAGCTTCTCAGTACTTTCCTCTAGTGCTCCAGTGAATGTTGTGGTTTCTAGGATTACGGTGAGAGGAACTTCTTGTAGGGGAGTCATGGCCTTAGTTTTTTCTTTTGCTACTACCTTCACTGCATCCATTATTGCTTATATCTTTCTTTGATCATATTACCCATCTCATCCTTCTTTTTCTTGATCTACTCTTCTTATTCCATAATTAATTGTAGCATTTATACCTTTTGTGTTTCAGTCGCTTCTATCTCCTTGGCCATAGGGTTTTTTTTTACTGTCATCTTAAGCTACCTCCTCAAAGAAGCTATGTCTATGTTCTTCTTCCTCAAAAGGATTTGGCCACTACTATGTCTAATGGATTGTACCTGAGTTGTATCACCAATTCCTCTAGATATTTTATCTTAGAATATTTGGCCATGGCGAAGATCTTTTCCAACTTTAATTGTGACTATGCGTTGGACAAGGTCACCTGTAGTTTTGAGAGACTCATGGCTATGCTAGTTAGGGTGGAGGATACCATTTCATTAGTCTACTTGTGTATCTCCATTTGGTCTATTGGGTGGATTTTCTTTGCATTAAACTCAAATGATGTCTTCTTGTAGTCTGTTGCACCTTTGGGATAAGAAACTTGTGCTTCCAAGAATGCTACCCTCATTCTTCCCTTATCAGAGTCAAAGGCTGATAGGAGTCTACTCTAGGAGCTACATGTTTGTTTCCAAAATTTATTGTAGGTGCTGGTCTTAAGAACCTAATTCCTTCTCTTGATCTCCCTAAATGTGCCATAGATGTCTTCCTCCTCTTGTTCTGTAGTGGAAGTAGGTGTGGGAGTTTGCACATTCAGTTGTTGGAATGTGGAGAAGATTGGGTGGCCACCTACTGAAGATGAAATTGGTGAATTCCCAATTGTGATGGAAATTTACTGGTTTTTCTCATTTCCTTGGTCAAGGCCCATGCTGATAGTGGCTCTCTTCCTATATCTCATTCTAAATTCCTTAGTGGGGCAATCAATCTCCATGTATCTTTGATCCTCATGTGTCCTCTTGCTTCCCATTTCCTTTTTAAGCTCATTTCCTTTGTCTTCTTGAACTCCTGTTGTCTTCCTCTCTTGTCGATATGGTGTATGGATCCCTGAAGTAGAGATGACATGTTCTTTAGCCTCCTGGAGTGTGCCTGCCACCCATTCTTCTTGATTCATGTATTTCTCTATCTCTAGTTTGTGGGTATGGATGTAGGTAATGAGCATAATTGTGCAATGGCACCTCTTTTTTATTTATTTAGAAGTTTTTTCATGACATTAGAGCTTATTATCTTTCCCAGCTTCCATGCGATGCCCCATAATTTGATTTCCTTTCCTTCAGAAAAAAATTTCATGAAAAGTTCTTGAAAATTAAAAGCTATCATCCCCGAAGATTGTAACCATTGTACTCCTAGTACAACATCAACACCTCCCATTGGAATGGAAATAATTGGAATATTCAATACATATTCCCCCATGGTTAGCTTGATATTATGGAATTTTCCAGAGCAATTTATAGTTCCTCCATTTGCAAACATCACTTGAAATTCTGGTGTTGGGTATAGGAAACAATTCAATTCCTTGTCTACCTTACAATGAATAAAATTATGGGTACTAGCTGTAGTAGAAGTTCCAATATCAAAATCATCTACTTCTCCAGATCTCCAAAATGTCTTGGAAAATCATTCCAAGGTGTTTGAAACTCCCAAATTAATACCACCTATTCGTTATCATGATCATGGTATTCATTGGATTTGAGGAAGTGTTCCTCCAAACATCAGGCCTTACATATATCCTTATGTCCAAAAGAGTGAAATTGAATGTATGATTGCAGAAATGTTAAAGGTTGGTATAATTCAACCTAGTCAAAGTTCTTTCTATGCTCCAGTCGTATTGGTGCACAAAAAGGATGGATCATGGCGCATATGCCTGGATTATAGGGAGCTCAATAACCTCACTATTAAAAATAAATTTCCCATTCCTGTGATTGATGAATTATTGGATGAATTACATGGCTCAATTTATTTTACCAAGTTGGATCTTCATTTAGGATATCATCAAATTAGAATGAAGATTGAAGATATTCTGAAAACAACATTTCAAACTCATGAGGGTCATTATGAATTTTTGGGCATGCCTTTTGGCCTTACCAATGCACCTTCTACATTTTAAGGGTTGATGAATTCCATTTTCAAACCCTTCCTTAGAAATTTTTTTCTAGTATTTTTTGATGACATACTAATCTACAGCAGGTCTTGGAAGGATCATGTTCAACATGTTGAAATGGTGCTCAAAATATTGGAGGAGAAAAAATTATATGCAAAAACATCCAAATGTTTCTTTGGAGTACAAGAGGTGTAATAAAGTAGCTGCGAGGATTTCTCGGGTTAACAGGGTATTATCGCAAGTTTGTTAAGAATTATGGGAGAATAGTAGCACGTCTAACAACATTATTGAAGAAATATGAATTTTCATGGACTCCTGAAGCAGCTAAGGCCATTTAACAACTTAAAGAGGCAATGTGCCTAGCATTGATCTTAGCTATGCCAGACTTCACAAAAACCTTTATTGTCGAATGTGATGCCTCAGGAAATGGAATTGGTATTGTTTTAACGCAAGAAGGAAGACCCATTGATTTTGAAAGTCATCCAATCAAAGGAAAGTATTTACAGAAAGTTATTTATGAGAAGGAAATGTTGCCAATACTACATGCACTAAATAAATGGTGACCTTACCTAATGGGAAGGCACTTTCAGGTAAAAAATGATCATGATAGTCTTAAACACTTTTTGGAACAAAGACTAAGTTCAGAAGAGTAGGAAAACATTAGGGGAATTTTGATATCTAAAATGGGCCTCCTAAGGAAAATGTACAATCAAAATTCACTTTATGAGAACCAATCACATTTTAGGGGATGGAATCATCCCCAATGGTTGAGGTGGCATTGCTTGAGCTAAAGTTACTTACTTGTCACATTCTCAATGGTGGATAAAAACTCATGGTTAACCATGGTAGTGCTCTAAGTACTTTTAAAGTCAAAGTAAAGTACTCATAATAAATGTCATTTCACACTTTTTGAATAAAAATATATTATTGTCATTTCATATTTCTTGAAAGAAACAATGCATGTCCCTATACATTTATTATATTATATTATATAATATATTAATTACATGTTATTATACAATTTAAATCATATAAATTTTAATTAATAGCATATAATATAATTAAGAATTTATAAATTTATATTTATATTAGGTGCATTAGGTGTTCAATGATAATGACTTTTTCTTGAAAAGCTCATTCTTATTGATATTCACATCAATTCAATTTTTTTATTCATTTTATTTTGGTACAAATTTTGAATTGAGCTTAACTATGGTTACATGGATTGTGGTGCAAAAAATGAATTGCAAATTCATAAATATTATTTTATTGGTTTAGCTATTATTTTATTATTTCCTTAGGAGGCCCATTTTAGACCTCAAAATTCCCCTAATGATGGGTCACAAAGATGTTGGGTTATGAATTTAAAATCATCTACAAAAAAGGGAAGCTAAATTTTGTTGCAGATGCGCTCTCAAGAAAGGATGAAAAGGTAGAAGCATTGCTTTGTGCAATTTCCATTATCCAACCAGATTGGATAATCAGAGCAAGGGATGAATGGAAGAAAGACGAAGAAGTGTGGACACTCATTCAAAAGTTGAAGCAAGATCCCAGTACATCTGATACATTTAGTTGGAAAAATTATTCCTTATGGTACAAAGATCACTTATATAATTATAAGAATTCCCAACTAAAACAAAAGATTATTTTAGAATTGCACACTTCTCCTTTAGGAGGACACTCAGGATTTTAAAAACTTACCACAGGGTGAATAAATAATTTTTTTTGGATGGCCTTAAATCTGATATTCAAAAGTTTGTGGCAAAATGTTTGGTTTGCCAGCAAAAAAAAAAGTGTAGACATTTAAGACCCTAGGTCTTCTACAACCTTTATCCATTCCAAGTCAATTTTGGGAGGAGATTTTAATGGATTTTATCACAGGCTTACCTAAGTTCGAAGGAAAGAGTCTCATCATAGTGGTAGTTGATATACTTACCAAGTATGCACACTTTTGTGCATTATCTCATCCATTCAAAGCAAGTACAGTTTCTACTGCATTTATGGAAACAATTCAAAAGCTAGATGGAAACCAAAAGATTATGGTAAGTGACAGAGATCCCATTTTTACTAGAAATTTTTGGACAGAATTATTTTCTTGTTTGAGTACTCAACTAGCTCATAGCTCATATTATTATCCTCAATCTGATGGTCAAATTGAGATAGTGAACAAATGTTTAGAAGGATATCTTTGTTGTTTGTATCTAATAAACAAACAGAATGGGTCAAGTGGTTACCTCTGGCTGAATGGTGGTATAACACTTCCTTCCATACTGCAGCAAAAATGACCCCATTTATGGCAGTTTATGGATATCATCCACCATCCATCACATCATCTTTAAGAGAAAATTCTAAGGTGCAAGCAGTGGAAGATCACATCGAGCATCAACAACAGGTTCTCCAACTCTTAAAGGATAACCTTAATTCGGCACAAAACCGAATGAAACAATAGGCATATAAACATCACAACGAGAGAAGTTTCGATGTAGGAGAGTGGGTATTTTTACGACTAAAACCATACAAAAAAATTTCCCTCAAGCAAGCTAAGAAGGGTAATAAATTATCGCCAAAATACTATGGTCCTTACAAGGTGTTGCAAAAGATTGGTACTATGGCATACAAATTGGAGCTTCCTGCTTCTTCCCGAGTGCATGCAGTTTTCCATGTTTCATGCTTAAAGAAGGTTATAGGTGACATACTTCTAGTTCAAACAATATTTCCATAAATTGATGAGGAAGGAAAAATCATATTGGAACCTGAAACAATCACGAAAACATGAACCTGACAGCTACAAAATTGATAAATTTCAGAGTATCTCATCAAGTGGAAGAACTTACCCACTGAAGATTCTACATGGCAGGATGAGAATTTTATACAGAAGCATCCAGAGCTACTCAAGCATTGAGGACAACACTCTTTTGAAGGAGAGGGGCATGTTAGGTCCCCATATTACTAGTGTAGTCCCTTATTGTTATTTTTGTACCCTTGTAACCCCCATATTGTTATTATTGTTCACTTACATTATTATTGTTAGGTCGGATAGGATTATATTGTGACCCCATGGACCCCTATATATATAAGGAGGTTTTTTCATTTGTATCATCCAAGAATTGTTCATTTATGTAATTTATTGGTTGTTTCCCCCTCGAAGTGGTTGATTTCTAAGGCATTTATCTCTCTTTTCTTCTATTTTTGGAGTTGGTTTCATAACATGGAGTCTGTATAAGAGATAGGGTTGGAGACCTAGAGGTTGGTGCCTCAAATTTGACAAGGTTAGGGCCTTGGGAAGTCCAAGTTGGTGCTTGGAAGAATACAAGTTGGAGTTTGGGAAATTGAATATTGGTGTCTTCATCTAGGTTTGGAGCCCTATACATCTATTCTACTCGATTTATTGTGATTAATAAAGGAATTTATTATTATTGTTTGATTTGTTTTCAAATTATAAGTGATATAACCGGTTGAAATAACAATTGAAAATAAATATTGATTGACCCCCCTTTCATTATTTCCAACACAAAGAAACCATAACTTAATATAATTTAGTTTCTAAATTTCATTTCATTTCAAGTATAAGTTTTTAATAATTGCAAAGATAACATAATTATTATCATTTTTTTCTGATTTCAAATGGTAAAAGTTACTTTCTAATTCTTTTATGTTTTGATTTTTTTTCTTAGGAATTTAGTGAAATAAAACTTCAACATATTTTGAGTTTTTGTTATATAAAATTAATTTTTGAGTAAATAAATGGATTTGGAAAATTTTGCAGTTTAAACTTATGATTCTAACACATCCTTGTCAAATTTTAGATAAATTTGACCAAAACTATGCCCAAAAAAACTCTAAAACATAAAAAAACAAACTATAACCAATACATTAATAAATTAATAAATTAATTTCACATTGCATATAAAATTATTACATTATATATTGGATTAGAGATAATGACAACTACAGTCATTAGGAGATTTAATATTGAGATAATTAATATGGTTGCATTAACAATGTTGGCGCTGCCAACATTCAAAGGGGTCTCCCGAATATGTGGTCCAAATTAGACCTCACACTTTTTTTGGATAGGAGATCCATCCAAAATACGACCCAATTTTTAAAGGATTTACATGCATTTAAATAACAGCAAGATAGAGGATCACATATGTTCCTTCAAAAATAAGGTAAGAGTGCCTTGTGAGTTGTTGGTTGTAGGTGTGTCAAGGTTCTTCTACTACGGAGGGAAAATAAATTAATCCTCTAAGAGAGAGGCAATAGTACCACCCTAACAGAGACACACATAAACATGAAATATTTTTCTAACATCCGAGAGAATAGTCCACATAGATGTGACGGTCACTGCAACCATTACAACACATTCTCAATATCATAAGGACTAAAATAACTGAAATAGTTCAAATACTTTAGTAGAAGTGAAAAAAAAAACATGAATAATAAGCATTCACGAAACAATATTACAAATATTCATAATCCATGCATGGAGAATGTGTTGGGCATCCTGATTCATATATTAAGTAAAATTCCTTGGATGCATGTATACATCGAACACCACTAGCCCCAATAGTGGAGTGTTGGAGCTACTACTTGCTCCCCAAAAGAACTAGCTTTTCTCTCTAATGCCTTATGCAAGAAGCCTCGATGAAAAGTATTTTTCTTGTACAATGAGGTTGTACATATAAAATATTGGGTGATCCTTCACCTCCTTTGGGACTCTTGGACTACCCTCATAATTTTTTGACTTCCCTATGACTTTTAAACCCTTTACATGACTCCTCACATTCTATATATGTACTTTGGACTTGCACTTTACAATACATTTTCAAACAAGAATTTACATAATCCAAAAAATAATGTGGCAAATGATGACTCGTGACATGAGATGACATGAAACTAATGAGATGGAAATGCCAAGCCATTGTTTGTTGCTTCTTACTTTGTGTCTTCTAAAATATAGAATATTATCTCTTATTCCACCTCCATATGGCTGAAGACGAGGAGTCTTCAATGTTGTTAGTTCTTGAGTTTTTGTTGCAAAATGATTCCCTTTACTTCCTCCTAATTGATGAAGCATATTTAGAGGTTTCTTCTAGCATGGTATCCTTCTCCATCTCCTTCTAAATCATCTTAGCATGATAGTGTACCTACATATGCAATTCACTCATGAAAATATGACATCATTCTAATAAACCCCTAGTATAAGATGATGCATGATGATCCATTGACTGAGCTTGAACCAGGTGTCAAGTTGAGGAACAAGCTTAGTGACTTCTCAATTATGCATCTTAGGGAGTCAAGGGCCAAGTTTGAGCCTTGAGACTATGCAATGCGTAGTTTAGGGTGTAATGTGCTTGAGGATTCCACAATTGAGGGACCCAAGGAGCCAGGTCAAGGGCTTAACGACTGAAATTTACCACTGTGTAGTGATGGAAAGATAGGAGGCTACGTGATTGAGAAATTGTTTAGTTAAAGAGTTAAAGGGCTAGGCTTGAGGAATGAGACTACATAATGTATATTTCAACGCTAACTGGAGAGGCAGACTACCCAGTTTTGGAGTTGAGGGGCTAGGCTTAAGGACTAAGACTACACATTGTAGAGTTCAGGGAGGAAATAACTATACATTTAACAATGCCAAGAGGCAAGTCTATTTCTTGATGGTTGAGACTATAAGTGTGCAGTTTAGGATTGATGAAAGAGGCTTAGGGGATCGCAAGGAGTTTTCTAAAAATGAATATACTCTCCTCAACATGACAACTTTTTGACAACTTACAGCAAGTACAACACCAAAGATATGCTTTACGACGATCATGACAACACTTGTGCGATAGTGCTTGAAACTTTGGAAATGAGTGTGACACGTGTTTACATGGTAAGACCAACTCATTTACACAAAAATAACCCCTTAAAACCACCATAACTAGCTTTTGTGCATTGTGTGACACTTGACATGATAAAAGATGACACTTTGGTTTCCTTGCAAAATGGGACCAGAATGCTTAGAGAAAACACTTTTAATGACTCTTAATTTTTTGCGACGATAGTATGTAAAATAAAATTAGGCTTCGAAATTCAGGTGTAGGCCAAAATTTTGGAAGGTTTATAGGAGCGACAACACGTTTCTCATGGTGAATCTCTATTTATCAAATAAGATTTTATTCCTTTTTTTTATTATTTAAAATTTAAATTAATATATATATATATATATATAGATAAGGTGTTAAGTTATGTTATAATTAAATATAATTAAATATATTTATATATAAATATCATGAATGCACTAAGAAGATCTGAAATATCTAAGTAAATGGAAGAATCTTGCCTAAATTTTTTGTTTTATTTGTCCTTGTAATTCATCTGAGACTCTTATCTTATTTATAACGATTTCAAGTCTGAAATCACACCTGAATAAGGCTTCGAATTTTTATTAGGTCAAATTACCTTCATATATTTTTATATTTGAGGGATATCTCATACCTCAGAACTGAATCTCAATCAATCATGAGCCTCAATAGGTCGAATTTATCAAATCTTGAACAAATTTGAAACCTTCTCAAGAAACCTTGATAATCTATCTCAAAGGGATCAAACTCTTAGTTTAAGGTAAATTGAAGTAATCAAATAATCATATATGGGAAGACACAAAGGTTTATGAAAATGACAAAATTTCTCTCATCAAAATATCTCAAGATAAATCTCTGAGAGGTCAAAGACTCAGGACTAATGATAAAAGACCAAACCAATACCCTCAAAAAATCTTCTAGTTAATGATATGAAACCCTATTATTATTTGATTAAATTATCCAAAGGTTCAAATAAGCATACCTTGTCTTGTAATGAAATCGTGATAATGTGATCTTGATATTTTTTTAGTGTGAAGACGCGTTAATAGTTCTTATTGAACTCTGAAATTATTTGAGATGATGTATCTTTTGGAATGATATCTTAGTGATTTTTCATGATGTGATATTGCTTAAAAGGAAGGAATAATGCTCAAGTATTGAAGATATATTTTATGGGATTGAAAACCTACATGAAGTCTAGTAAAACTAATAAGAGGAATGTGACATCATCCATAGTGACTTTTGCCTAAAGTATTCCTTGATCTTAACCATGTTAGATCAAGTTTAAGTCTTTTTGAAAATTTCTTTAAAGACATTGATATTCAGTATGCCTTGAATTATTACCTTAGAAACTGTAGGTAGTTGCAAAAATTTCCTTAAGGAACCTATTAATGACAGACTCCTTGGTATATAGCATATGAGGAACATATGTGAGTACAGAAGGGTAATGAAGATGCAAGGTGTGTAACACTATAGGCTAGAATGATATATATTGCATTTGTAGCTAGATTTTCACTAAATTATGTTACAAACCTTGCAAGAAAATATGGAGTGATATATATATATATATATATATCCCAAGGAAAAATCGCAATTTTATTCTTTTTGAAAAAAATTACATATTGTAGATGCTAAGCAGCATATGCATCAAATAAGAGATCTTAATGACCAAGATTAATAAAAATCTCATCAGAGAGTTACCCTATTATACTCTTTCCTACCTTTCTTTTTTTCCACTTTCTGCCAACCACGAGAGTTAGGTAGGCTTGATACAATTTCCATTTGATTCTCTTTAACATTTTTTCGGTTTTCTTTGTCAGATCTAAACTTTTTGATGCATGTGTTCATTTGGTACCACTTGATTCTTTTTCAGTTGTAATAATCTCAATATGTTGTTGTTGTTTGGACGACATTGGAACCAATGCGAAGTTATGCTTGATCTCGACATTCTTCGCACTTTCCTGGGAGTTCTGAGTATTGTTATTTGAGTTATTGTCTATGGGTTTGACTTCATCTATTTCTGCTTTTTCTGTTTATGCAAATTTCCGTCCTTTCGACTTTTTTGTTTGTTTCTTTTTTCTTTCATTTTTAACTTGAGGGAAATAACTTTGTAGGTGACGAGTAAGAAGACATATGCAACATCAGAAGGTTATATTCTCATATTCAAGGAGATGTGACCAATACTGATTATTGTGGAATAGCAAAATGAGATTAGGTGATCATTTACTAAGGTCAACCTTTACGTATATTCTGGAAAAGGTGAAAATTCCCTTTGTGACTTGATCTCCATCTATCTTTTAAAGTTTCCCCAGAGCATTCTAATTTCCTTCTAATACTTTGAGATGCAAAAAATGCAGTGGTAAATTATGTAACCTTACCCACATAGGCATTTTGTAAATCACCATCATATTTTGATCAAAACTTGGGAACCATGGTATCATGAATATGTCTACATTTCCCCAAAACCATGGTCCCTCATTTAATGCATAATCTTTATATTTTGTTTTATCAAACTTGACTATAAAAAATCCTTTGGAAAATAAATGTATATCACATATTTTTGTCCATGCAAAATAAATCCATTGATGAAGTGCCTCCAATTTGGGTGACAAACCATTGAATCTACATATATCTTCTTTATTATGGAAGTCATCATGAATCATATTTAACTCAGGTAATTTGATTGTAAAAAACAACACCTGTCTAATATACTCCACAATGTAAGGACCTGCAACAGTAGAAGATTGTTTTGGTTTCTTTTGTGACTCCTCGTTCCCCTTGAATGCATATTCTAATGATTCAAGGCCTTTTTAACTCGTTCCAAGACATCCCCTAGAAGCTTCATGTTAAGGATTATGATTGAATCAAGACCAATGCCATAATCCTACAGATTGAATTCCTCTTGAAAATTTTCCCTTGTATGAATAAGATTTTGTAGGCTAGCTAGGATTCCCATCTTGTCTTGGATATTTTGTTTAAGGGTTCTTATCAGCTCCCGATTCTAGAATCTCATACAAATCGATTTCCCTTCTAGTGTTCTAATAAAGGTTTGGATTAGGGTTCCTTCGTATTGATATGGTTTTAGTTCATCTAGATCCACAATTTATCGACGCTCTCTGTATGTATTCACTTGATGTTGTGAGTCACGGTCAATTATACCACCATTGCGACTCCAACAGTCGAACATATACTACCCCCTAGTATAGAAATCAGAGATTGGATGTCGATAGTACAAAAAATACTTTTTTTCATAACCCCTGCAAGAATCTATTAAGAACAAAGAGTATAAATCAGGCAGGCGTTCAGATTCATTAATTAAAATAGGGTATGTATATCTGTAAATTATTTCCTTGTCGGAGATCCCTCTCTTCAGAGAAATGAAAGATCCCTTAAGAGATTGTGAGATTGACGATTTTATCTTGAATGTTATTGACAGATTAAGTGTTCCCACCCTCGTTTATCTGGATCAATTGAAGATGCACATAGATACTTTTTGGGGTTCTGTGGTAATGAAATCAACCGATTGAATAGATTTCCCTCTCAATTCTGGGTGTTGTGCTTCACAATATATATTGTTGTGACATGGTGCTGACAGATCTGGGCTTATACCAGGTGGATCTGTAATAATTGTGGCTTCTGAGGTCCGTTTGAAGCCCAAATCTGGAAAGAAAAGTGGGTAAAGCATTTGATCTTACCAACCCAAATATTTTGTGACTAAATTAGCCACATATGGGCCAAATCTTGCTAAAAATTATAGATTTAACCATGTATTTGTGCTTGTAAGGGAACAATATATCATACCAGAAAAAATAACACCGTCGAACACCCATCTTCACACTCATAACTTCTATCTATCAAGGTATGACAGACACCACGCATAAAAACATATATCTAAATGTATAAATGAGGGATACTTTAGAGTTTTTGCATGGATCCAATATTCCTACATATGCGAGAGAATTAATTTCAAATTCCTAATGTTTATCCATTGTGCAATGGTTGGTCTCCATACTTTCACAAAGAAAGAACCAAAAATTTCTAGCCATATGCTTAGATCACAACATAGAATATACCTTCCATAAACACCATGAGGAGATCCATGCTCAGTGGCGACTATTAATAAAAACCTCCGTATATAGGAAGTAACCCTATCCAAGCTCATTTTCTTCGTGTAGTCACAAGAGAAGCTAAGCCTGGATGTGGAGTGTTGTGAATCCACTGGTGTAGATCTGACCCATACGAAAAAAATCAAAGAGAAAATAAAAATGGTTTCCTGTCTTGTTGAGAATAGGGCTTGCTGTGTTGATTCACAAAAAGATCCCAAAGGATCCTATTCCATTTAGAAAGAAAAATTGGATCAAGGTACAACCATCTCTATGTTCGAGAGAGAAATTGCATCTAAAAATTTCAACGATTGCATCGAATGTAGATAGCCGAGTCACCCTATAGAAATCCATTCCTCTCCCACCATATCTCCACACAAAATTACCTTCACCTAAGATTATTCTTTAGATAAAATATCAATCTGCAATCTGTATTAATTAATCAAAGGTATTACACACATTTATACATGAATTAGTCTCAAGATAGGAAATCTATCTTGGACGCACAATAATGTGGTTGAGAGATTCTCTCAACCACACACTAAACTAGGAATAAATATAGTTCTAGCTACTTCCTATAATGTAGGAAAAAACTCTTTATATAGAGAGTCACAACCAACGACAAGTAGGAATTACATATTCCAACATCCTACCTTAATGACTACTTGTCCTGATATTGCTTCACAAAATCTAGTCATGGTCAATCATAAGAAAAAAAAATATGTCGACGTTCATATAAAGGAGCAACCATCCACTAGAATGCATGGGTACCAACCACTGCAACTGCTGGTCTCGTAGGATGTCCTTCACATACATGGTTCTATCAACAATTATCATTTCATGCATGTACCTGTATCAAAAAAATAGTGTCTGTGATTCAGCTCTATCACCACCAGGAAAATCCTATGTGCAAAACTTCCAACAAATGTGTCTACGACTTAGATCTACCACAACCGAGCAAATCCCATGTGCAAAACCGACAATAATGTCTGCGACTCATATCCACCACAAACAAGCGAATCCCATGTGCAAAATTGCCAAAAAGAGGGAGATCAGTGCCTTTCTAAGCCAAATAGTCATGTCCAAATAACAATTCCTAATAGTCGCGCTGATTGCACCTTTCGACACGACTGTCAGATAGAAAAACGCGCCGACCCTCCTGCACTCAGAAACAACAATATCTGAGACCTATAAGTGAGGTGTTTACTACAGTCCACCTACTCCTGTGTGCACCCGGGGCACCTGTAGCCACTAAGGATCTGTAGCCACTAAGGCCTTATAGCCACTAATTGTTTCTAAATTAGGAATAAGTTGGATCTCAGAAACTCTATTTAATAGAGTAATCTGAATGTAATCAGTGTGTGTGAGTGTGTTTACACATACACCATTTGTGTATAATATATGAGTGTTTTTTTAGTAATTGTGTGATTTTAGTTATTTCTATCATGGTACGAAAGCGAAAAAGGTACGGAATCACAAATGGTAGACATATTCATGTGGACAGAAGATTTGAAATTGTTTGACTAAGAAAATTTCTACAACAATGTAACCATATATTCATGCCCTTCACATGATTGTGGTTCTGCTTCTGAGAGGGATCTCAGTAAGGGGTGGATAGTGACTATGCCAAAGAAAGAGAAGGGTTTCGAAATTTTCAAAAAATTCATGGTTCAATTAAGATCAATGGATGGTCTTCCGAGGGTGTAAACAAGGCACATGGGTTGTCGTAGATATTTCTTTAATGATGACTTTTCTAATCATTTTTTTCAATAATTTAGAGGGCACATGAAAATTCTGAAATTTTGATGTTAATTCTATTTTATTTAAAGGTGTAAAAAGTATTATCATTTATTATTTCTTATAATTTAGATTGGACATGAAAAAAAGTATTATCATTTAAATAAAATAAAAAAAAAGGTTATTTTGCAAAACTGATTCTAGATACATTCTGTATCTAGATGGCTTCCCTAGATAACTGGTGAGTACAACGGTTAACACCCATGTATTTGGATGGATGGGAGCTCATCCATAGAATGACTAGGAGTTCAGCTATTGCAAATATGCAATCAATTGTGTTTGAAGGTGGCAGTAAGGCTCAATATGGATGGTTGTCGAGATAGTATGGCTGTTGCGGATCTAGGGAAGGATCCCTCATTCATTGAAGATGTAGAGTGGTCTTCTAATGAGGCTATGCGATAGATTGGGATGCTATCCAATAATTGACTTCGGGAGGTCCTTGATTCAGTAGTTGAGGAAGGGAACTTGGGAGTCCAACTTGCCAACTACACCTTTACGAGGGTTATGAGGCAACTTGATGGAGCATCTACTGATAAGCTAAAGAATGATTGATTATTTTGTTATTTATGAGTGATTTCAATA
This sequence comes from Pinus albicaulis, assembly GCA_034641835.2. NCBI lineage: Eukaryota > Viridiplantae > Streptophyta > Pinopsida > Pinales > Pinaceae > Pinus > Pinus albicaulis. The sequence continues at coordinate 1,625,797,444 of CM076575.1, forward strand.
AATTCATGTAATGTAATCATTAAGGGGGGGTGTTGGAGTTAATGCTTACATTCTATATTTGAGAAGTTGGTTTGTCATGGTTGAGAAATTCTCTCAACCTCTCTCTCTAAATTAGGAATAAGTTGGATCTCAGAAACTCTATTTAATAGAGTAATCTAAATGTAATCAGTGTGTGTGAGTGTGTTGACACATACACCATTTGTGTATAATATATGAGTGTTTTTTTAGTAATTGTGTGATTTTAGTTATTTCTATCAGCTTTCATAATTACCCTTCATACATACATATATATATATATATGTGTGTGTGTGTGTGTGTGTGTGTGTGTGTGTGTATGTATTTCAGGTTTTTTTTAAAAGGAGGATATCGACACCTTGCAAGATGCATTATATATGTTGATGCTAAGAAAGACTCACCTTGATAATTTAGGTGCAACTCACAATAAAGAAGAGATTGAGTCCTCTTTCAAGGTCGAAAATATGCTCAAGAAAGATGATTTATTTACAAATAAAATCAATTCATGTAGGTTTCTTGGGTTGAAAGGTTGTTTTGCTAATAAATCTCAAGTATGCTTGGTCAATGGAACATAAAAGGGAATATTACACATTAAAAAATTTGTGGACCTAAAATAGAGCTGTAAAATTTTAGGGTTTGAAGTTAAAAACCACATATAGAATTTTGTAAACCTTAGTATGCAAAACATGTTTAAACAAGAAATCCCTAGGGTTTATGGATAACCCTAGGATTGGAAATTTGAGCTGAAAGAATAAATCCTAGCTATTACAAGGAAGCAATGGCATCAAGATGATGATGTGGATGAAGCCAATAAAGTTTTATATGGATGAAAGGAGTCTAAAATGAAGAGGGAGCTAGCATTTTTCTTAAAAGATAAGTATCTAATACCTCTCTTATTTCGTTATTACTACTATTCATGTCTTACTGGTGGTTAGTCTCTTGTCTTTGAATTATTTTCTTGGTTTTAATTATTCTTCCACAACCTCCTAGTGAGAATTTTAGGTACACATTAAAGGCTACGTAGAATTTGGTAGCAGGTGCAAAGATAAAACAAAGTTGTGATAAAACGACTTGCCTAGAAATAAGGATTTGCGATGGGAGATATTGTACTACATGAGATTTGGACTCAAATGGAGAAGACAAATCAGAAATATGGAAGTAAGTCTTGAACTATGTTGGAAATAAGTGGGTGGAGACGTCCAAAACAAAGTATGAAAGGATGGAAAGAAGTGAAGAACAAAGGATTAACTTAGTATTTGGGAAGAAGACTATGAAAGTACATATTGGTAGGTACACTTATGATAAAATTTACTATCTTTATGATTTTTGTTGAAAATTAGATTAGATGGATGTAGATATTGTCTTCCTTGATGAAAGGAAGTGTATGTAAGAGCTAAGCTTTAGAGAAGAATAACACATGCGTCAAAGGAAGAAACCTTTATTGAAAAGATATGTTTTAGAGGACATAGTTAAGGCTTCCTCAGGAACCATTTTTTTAGCTTCAAAGGGAGTTTCTCTTTGTATATGAAATGAAGATAATTGATGTGCTTTAGTAACATCTATATCAAAGAGTTCCATTGAAGGATCTATTCCAAAAAATAACACCTTGTTAGGGTAGCATGACATTATCCAAGATGATGGATCAAGAGAAGGGAGTTGATCAATTTATGATCAATCCAAGACATGTGCTAAATATATGTTGAATTACTAGCATAATACGGTTGGTCATGGCACAATCAGTTATGATTTGGTAGATGAATCAAAAAACTAATTATAGCTACAAGGATTCACATTGGAAAATGAGTGGTCGACAGAGAATGAGTTTTCTTATCACTTGATTTTGGGCTCCAATATTGGATGAGTAGGAAGAACATGTGTTGTACTCAAAGAAAAAATATGTTGCAGCTTGAATGGTGAGTTCTGAAGTAGTATGGATTCAACTTGTAGGACATTTTTATTAGGTGCTAGGCACCTTAAGAAGAGCAATATGGATCTAGTATTATCTAGTAGATTATCATATCTAAGACTTTTGTGATCCATATTGTAAATTTAGATAGTATTTCATATTAATCACATCATCGTAGTTTGGTCGAAGTTACGAATCAACTAATGGAGATTATCACAGGACAAAGTTGAAGTGATTGAGCATATATCTCTCAACAAGTGGGAGTGATGATACAATGACATCATATGATATTCATAGTCCTTTAACTCTTAGTGAGAAATAGTTTTGATATGACAACATCATGGAAATAATTCTCATTGTGAAAAATTTGTTGACCATTTGCGGAGAATTGTCTAGTAGAGGGTAGTTATTCAGGCAAGGTGGCACCTTCAACTACAACCAAACAGGTCTCAAGGGATAAATGGTAAGCTACAAACACTGCATACTGAGCAACATGTTAACATTCTTCAATTGAACATGACTTGCACCCATAAGAAGAACTTGCAAGCATAAGAGTAGAGCAAGCCCCATAAATTATGACTTCAAGAAAAGAGCATATCACATAAGATCAATATGTCACATAGTTTGGAGACAGTCAACCACATGAGATACTTTCAAGAATGAAATTTTGAGAACCTCTTTACTTTTTTGTAAATATTTCATAGAGAATATTAGATTGATTTATATTCTGCAACCTCCATCTATGAATTAGATTATCATAACATAAATAATAGAAGTACCATTTCTACTAGACAGATTAGGCTTTCAAGTCATATTAAGCATAAATATAATAATTATTTTAATGACAATGAAATATTAAAAATACACAGTGAATCCTAGAAATTTTTCCACCCTTGGAATCACCATCCTAGGTTGGTAAACATGTTTTCATTTTGTATTAGAAACACATATTTATTGATTCACATCTCTAGGATAGAGCATTGATCAACATGAGAAACATTACCTGCATGAAATAAAAAATAAATTTGTAAAATACCTTGTTGATTTTGAAGGGAACAAGTAGAGTGGTCCACATGGCCTTCCCACACCAGCTAGAATTTGAAGAGGGTTGGGCTCCCTATTTATCAAAATTTTCTCCGTGGTTCTCGAAAAAAGTACCTTAAACCCAAATTCATCTCATTTTTCATTTTCATACATTGGAGAGCATATTTGGACAATAGAAATGAGAACATATTAGGATGGACAATTTTGGTAGAACAACATTGAAAAACAACTTTGGCAAATAGAAATGAAGGGAGGAACTCATAAAAAAGTTGTTTCCAGCAGAAAAGAAATCAAAACTCTTATTTGTTCTTTTGTTGCTTACTCTTCTATATTATTTTGATGGAATCTCATTCATAATCTCAGGAGGGTATGATCATAAAAATCATGGTGGAAGAATTCGTGAGGGGAGAGGAGACCGTAAAAAAAATAACAGAAATTTCCCATCGATTCCCCTTTGTGGAAGTGAATCATAGAAAGAGAAAAATGAGAAAAATAAGGTGGAAAATACTTATGGAATTTCATAAGTGCAAGGAAAATTTTGAGTTCATACACAAGGGGAAAATCTGTTTTGTTTTGGATTCATAACAATGGGGTTAATTTTTGTAATCTATCACCCCAAACATTGAGGCACAATTTCCAAAGGAGCATGAAGACACACAGTTATCCAAGGAAGAAAGAAGGGTTCGCAAGCATGTTCTCATAGGTTAAAGAAAGGGGAAATAAGTTATTTCAATAGTTGAGCCTGGAATATATTGAACACCAAACTCTTGGAAATAATGTTTTATTGTCACAAGATGGAAGAAACAGATAATGGATTTGCCCCTGTCATGCATACATCTGGTATTTCGTTTATAGAGTATTTTGTCTCTGTATTTTCAAGTCATGTTTAGAGTTGTGAATGAAGCACCCATGGGTTACAAGAGACAAAATTTGAAAAATTATGCACCACCATTCTACTGAAGATGAAATTTTTGTGGACTAATACAACAAAAAATCCATTGATAAATTTGATAGTATGTCTCCTTCAAGCCCATACTTCTTGAGAGAAATAAATGCTTCAAAGTAGGAGAAGAGCATTGAATATATGCATGAGACTTAAAAAATTAATTGAGATTTAAAATCATGGCTACAATATATGAATATGGATATTGATTCTATACAAAAAAAATGTGTACCTAAACAAATCCTATACAACCAGATGTAGGTGTCAACATATCAAAAAATTAAAAACATGTGACATTTCCAAAATGCTAGATAATTTAAAAAATAAGTAGATAAAATTAAAGATGTGATATAAAATTATACAAATTTTATGCCATATACCTATGAAATGAATATTTTAGAGGAATTGTTTTTGTTAACAATGATTTTAGGGGATATTTTCCCTGAATTTGTATAGGGCATATTTTTTGTTGTACCTTTCGATACTAAGACATATACAATACAATGAATCATATGTTGACCATAATGTAAAATATAGAAAATGTACAAAAAAATACATACTCCAAACCCAAAGAAGGTTGTATGGTGACTATGGTTCAAGCATCATGTAAGTTATTAGAGACAATGTAAGGTCATGCAAATCAATTGATGCAATAATTGAGTAGGTATGACCATATGTTTGGGACACGATGTGAAATTCATAGTTTGAATCTTGCTTTCAAATATATATTTGTTGAAGTTGCACAAAGGAAAAAACATTGTGATGAAGCAAAAGAAATAAAATATTTTATTACGAAGGACCAACATGCATAAAAAATGTGTAGACAATTTCCCAAGCTCCAAATTAGTAAGATTGGAGAAAATAGATTTGCATCACACCATGTATTAATTCACTTATGCGGCACTAGGTTTCTTTGTATTTTATGGAATTTTGTCCCAAGTGGCACACATGGAGATCACCAAACACTGAAAAATAAATGCACATCAAAAATAACATTCTTGATAAGGTTTTTGGGCTTATATTGAGTTTTTTATTTCCATATTGAAGCCATAGTTGATCTGCTACAAACTATGTAATATGGATATCCCTAGGTTTCGAGACATTTATGAGCATTTGATTGTATTTTGCAAAGAATTGAGCATATTCTTGAAGAGTGGGACCCTGTTTTGTATGGCACCGATGATGGGGATAATTATTAATAGAAGGGACATATAAAATACCCATTTGCATTATTTAACTTGTTCATTGAATCCAAAGTATTCAACAAGGCTTACTTGGCTAAATTTGGGAATTAAAGGAAAGCTAAAAAAAAACAAGGACAAGCATGCACACTTTCATCTATCTTCCAATCGCAACAGGTGGTGAGCTCCTAAAAATAGAAACTCTACCAAGCAGAAGAAATTAGGATTGTAGAAGTGCAATGGTGTGGAAAATTTTGTTAAGGGACACTACAAAGCTTTTCTACCTAAGAGTTATAGTGTGATGCATAATAAGAAACCTAAAACATACGAGAAAAACAAGCAGACAACAAGACCAAAAGAGATAATGTATATTAAGATAGAGATAGGTTTGTATGTACGTTTATTTTGGATACGAGAAAATGAGCTACAAGAATATCAGGGATAGAAGCAATATGAGAAATCATAGTAGATCTTAATTTTCAAAACAACTACAACAAAGTACAATCCTATGACCCAATCAATTCAAAATTGTTTAGCTACAATGTACATTGTACAATGAACATTATGATTGCATAATGATTTAAAAATGGAGTGTAAATATTATTGGATGTCGAATCTCCATGAAAATTTATGTATCTGTTTAGTTCTTGGATAAATTTGTTGGACATGCAATAATATTAGACCTAAGAATGAATGTTGGAGTAATTACACCAAAGGTGTTTTCTTTGCCAGATTTGGCTGGGAAAACACTCTTCAGCCCAACTAATCCCAACTCTTCAGTTTCTCTCTTCGATGGAATAACAAACTGACATGTGGAATCATGGATATCATTGTTCCCTTTGACTTCTTGTGTACATTGTATAATGAGCACTATGATTGCATAATGATTTAAAAATGGAGTGTAAATATTATTGGGTGTCGAACCACCATGACAAGTTATGTATATTTTTAGTTCTTGGATAAATCTATTCGACATGCAATAATATCAGACGTGAGAACGAATGTTGGAGTGATTACACCAAAGGTGTTTTATTTGGCAGATTTGGTTGGGAAAACACTCTTTAGCCCAACCAATCCCAACTCTTCATTTTCTCTCTTTGATCGAATAACAAACTGACATGTGGAATAATGGATATTGTTGTTCCCATCAACTTCTTGTGTACATTTTATGATGAACACTATGATTTCATAATGATTTACAAATGGAGTGTAAATATTATTTTATTTTGAACCTCCATGACAAGTTATGTAAATGTTTAGTTCTTGGATAAACCTATTGGACATGCAATAATATCAAACCTAAGAATGAATGTTGGAGTAATTACACCGAAGGTATTTTCTTTGCCATATTTGGCTGGGGAAACACTCTTCATTTCCTCTCTTCAATCGAATAACAAACTGAAATGCGGAATCATTTTTATCATTGTTCCCATCAACGTCTTGTGAGGTGATGTCAATTCATGACTTTCCTACATCCACTCGTCTCGTTTATGAGATTCCACAACATAAAACGTGACCTTGTTAAGTAAAAAATGCAAATGATGCAAATTTTTTGATAGAAGAATCCATTTTACTCAATGTTTAGATCGAAACCACGATGGTTTTAGAGATTTTTTGTTCTAGAACCAATGGAAAGGTGTAACTCAACAATGGCATATCTCGACAGGTTTTACACTACGGATACCTATGTAGGCCTCAGATAATCTCAAAATTCTTCTAAAGCTGCAATTTCATGCTTTCAAAATGAGGGTGCATTGCTTCTATACTGAATTTACTAGTAAGCAACGGTGGGCCCATGTAATGTTTCTAAACCTCAACATTGGAACCTAATTGAGCATAGAAAATGGAAAAGTTGGAATAGCCTTGGAAATTTCATTTCTCGGGAAGCTATGAGGATGTTTATTAAAATATTGGAGGAGGAATACCCTGCATAGTATTGAAAGGTACCAGACTTTGCACCTGAGACAGTGGTGGAAGTGGAAAAATCATCCCAGGAAACAACTTCCCATCACGCCAATTATTTTTTTGTTCCTAAAGGTACTTCCATTGGAAATGTAAGTTTTTTAAAGACATAAGATAAGGATTTTATATTGGAAGGAATAGGATCATTTTTTGTTTATGACTAGTGGGTTTCACTGTCAGTTACTGGTCGGAAACTGAAAGCTTGCTATGAGCATGCAGCTGTAGTAGTGCAAGAGAAAATGTATGTATTTGGTGGAAGCCACAATGGATGCTTTAGTAATTAAAAAAACTGTGACCTTGTTGTAGTGATCGGAGATTCATGGATTTTCTAGGAAATCCCCATTGTGCTAAAATTTTCGTGCTCATTTACTTCTCGGTCAGCTACTAGCACCGTGAGATGAGTTTGATTGACTTCCAGTGACAGACTGATGCAATGACTATTATTCATATTCTTGCCTGTGATTTTTGCAATGATTCAGCTGAGAAATATTTCTTAAATGCCAGAATCTCAACACATATGAGCTTTGAAAATTCTCATTTAGTGGTGAAAGATTTATTAAATGGCAGAATCTGAACACATTTAACTTTATTTTCTTCTGTATTTCTGACTTAGGATGATCTTCTGAGCAATTTCATATTTGTAGGTTGTGCAATAAGTGTTCTACTTGGGGCAAATTGTTTTTCTCATAGTTATGGGAGGTTTATTTATATGGAGAACTAATACAAACGCAATGGCGGAAAACTGCAAGGAATCCAGAAAACATATATAAAAATGTTACAAAATGGTGCCCATGGGAGTGCTAATGGTAGCTGCAGGTGTTGTGGAGGTAGAAATGGTCATGCTTTCTCTTTTGTATGAATTTAAGTATCAATATGGAGATAGATATCACTCTTTATATAAAAAATTTCATATTTATTGATTTTATTTTTCAATATGATCTTCTCACATATTCTATTTCTTCGTTGTACCTTTGCACCTTTACGAAAAAATTCTAGTTATTTGGATATAGGATGCTAAGTGAATAAATCCATGTGAAATTAATGCCAATGTGCTGTCAAATTCATTGTCATAAAGTATATTATTATTTGTTGCTGGAAATGAAGTTATCTCCCATTTATCAAATGGAACAACACTAGCCCTTGTAAAACGAATTGCTAACAAACAATGCATCACTTATCCTTACAACATCTTTATTTTTCCCAAAATATTTTGGTTGTTATCACATTGGACAGAAAATTGTCGATGTGTTTTGAACCAACCAGCGTGGTTCATCTTCAGGACGAGATGAGAAATTAGATAGAGTAATTAAGCTTATATAGATGTAGATAAGGCCAAGTAGTCGTTGGAACAATAGCTAGTTTGACTAGGAAGAAAAATTATTTCTGATAAAAAATTATTTTTATTTAGTATATAGAGTTAAAGTATTATTATAAAAATGTACTAGAGAGTCAAATTAACCATTAGAACAATGGCTAGTTTGACTCAGAAGACCAATTTTATTTATTTATTATTTGTATTATTATTTGTATTTATTTATTTATTTTTTGAATTAATTAATTAATTTATTTTTGAAAAAAAAGTGTGGGGGGAGGTAGGAGCTAGAAGTATAGTGCAGGGATCCAACACCTGCTAATGTTCCAACCATTGTCTCTATTGAGATTGACAGGTATTTTTTCAATCTCTAACGCCTCTCTCAATTTACGGTGATGAAAATGGTCAATTCGAGAAATAACCTTAGCTTCTTCGATGCATATGTGATGGTTTGTATTTTCAGCATGTTTAGCTAGGGCTGATGATTGGGATATCCTATGCCTAAGGTGAGCACCATGCTCACAAATACTTTGATTAATGGATCGACCAGTTTCGTTATTATAAGAAATTCTAGTTTGATTTAAAAGCAAGTGCATGAGTAGCTTCCTCATATTTTATCCTTTTCTATCTTTTCTAGTCACCATTATGAGCTTAGAGCTTCCAGAATATGTATGTTTGTGGTCCCATTACTGTTGCCAAAAATATCATCATGTGTGCAAGTGCTAAGTCCTTTTTCATTTGAGACTGTGGACAAGTTTCAAAACATAGACAAACTTTGAGAGCACATCATCCTCCTAAAATGACACATACTGATTCATGTGTCCAGGAAAATTTTACTATGATCCATAAAACCTTGAGTGGAAAGAAAATATGCATCAAGAAAAACTATCTACATCAACATGAAAGATCCATGCATCACCAAGATCAACCCAAAACAAGAAGCATGAGATCACCAAGAAACAAACCATCAATGAAAATATGGAAATGATGTAGTAGAGGGTTTTTTATCATCATCATTAAATTGCTATACATCCACATGAATAGTATCATCTCAAAGCTTGGAATCATTACATTCTTGAAGGAGAAACATTGCTAGGTTGTATACCTCAAGGTGAAGTACCAACAATGATGACATCATGTAGTAAGGGAAGCATGGAAGAAAAATCCAAAGGAGAGGATGTACTAGATGATGAAGTAATCCCTTTAGTCCTAACTCCCCATAGACTATTCAATAACTACAAGGGATGAACTCAAAGGAGTTTGTATAGGTGAACCAACAGAAGATGGAGATGTGGAAAGGTTCGCTACAACCAATTTTGAGTCATCAACAAGAAACCTAACAAGAGAAGAAGAGGTATGTTCCATGGATACATGCTGAGATTCATCACCAAAAAATATCTATAGAAGAGATACTAAAAATTATCATGAAAAGGCTCATCAGATATAACATCATGATGCTTAGTGATTTGGTGAGAGGGAGGGTCATAGAGATGATACCCCTGAAAAGTTTCGTAGTAGCCAAACAAAGTGCTATGAGGAGTCTAACAGATATGTGATATATCATGTATTTCATTATACAAGTGGGTCCATGCAATTGATCCAAAGAACCTAAAATGTGAGATATAGGTCTTCCACCCATGTAACCAATATTCTTCTGGCCTTCATTTTGCATCAAGGAAGAATTCGAGGTGGTCATGGAGACATCATTATCTACAAAATATTTAACATTCTAGATCATTAGACCATTTTAATTACCATGGGGATAGAACTATTATTTCTGATGTAGTGAGCCTCGAATGTTGTGAGCTACGAATTTACCAGTTAGAGATTTGATGTCTCAAACAATTATAGCAACTGGTGATTTTAATTTTTGGTTTAATATGGTTGTTGGTAATCCAAATATTTTAATGAGATATTGAACTTAGGTGTTGTTCAAAAATCCTATTTTAATGATCTCAAATACTAGGCTCTCAATTAGGTATACTATGGAGGAGGCCAAGGAAGATGTGACCATTCATCATTAGTAGTAAATTGTGGAAATGCAAGTTTCAGATACCTAAGGTAATTTTGGAAAGGGTTGAGGTTAGTTATTATGATAAATTGTTACCATTTATAAGTGATAAGGGGTTTTAAAAGTGTTATCTAGTACCATTATAATGGAACATGATCATCCTAGGAAATGCCGATTATGTGATACCATTAACATTCACAAAGCTCTAAGGAGGAAAGAAGATTTCATCCCTAATAATAGGAATTAAATTTTCTCTAATACAGATAGGATGAATTCCCAAGAATTATCATTTCCAGAAGAAGCTAGAAACATTGAGCATGCCTTCATTTTGACCTCTTCCTAATGTGGAGCAAGTCAAGGAATATGAGACGATTCATCATCAGCATCAAGATGTGTACATTTTGGTTGTATATTATATACCTAAGTGTATTTTGGAAAGGGGTTAAGTTAGTGGTTATGATAGATTTCTATAATTGAGGAATGATAAGGGGTTTTACAGGTATTATCTAGTGGCTTTATAATGGACCACGATCATCTTAGTAAATTCCCATTATTTGAGACCATTAAAATTCACAAAGCTTTAATGTACAAGTGTAGCACCAAGTTTCTATTTAAACATATAAAAATCATTAAGCATAGAAAACTCACCAGGTACTTTAGAAAGCATTAAGTTGAGTAAAACACTTCATATGAATCTCTTGTGCATGGAGAAATTCCCGAAGAAATATGCATGCTCCTTAACCCCATGAATTCCAAAAGTGAGTGCATCATCCCCCGATGCAATGAGAATATTGTCATATGAAAACTTAAAAATTCCAATTCTGCTGAGAGGTTGATACATTTTTATCCATGATAGCGTGACAGTAAACTTGAATCCAAAACAAAATTTTCTTTAGAAAAAACTATTATCTTTCTTATTTAAGAAATTCAAGCTATATTCCACAAAGCCGGTTATTTGATGACTAATTCTCTAAAAACACAAGAAATAAGCCAAGGAAAGAAAAAAATTCATATTTTTCACATACTAAGGTCTGCAAGTAAAATTGGATGAGAAATAATAACCTCAAAAAGAGCTCATTTGTTACCTGTGCTCCAACATCATGCTTACATTTTGGAATCTGGGTGTCTTTTTACGACTATTCAAAAGTCTCATCATTAAGATTTATTTTGTTATTTTCATTTCACATATTTTAAAGTAGGTGGATCAAAGAATACACATTATATTGGAGGTCTAATAAGACTTGATTTGTGCAGGTTTTAACCCTGAACAGAAATTATCTACACACGAATCTTATAACAGAAAATAAACAATAGCGAGAGCATAAAACATAAAACAGATAAACATAGAGATTTTCCCCTGGATCCCAAATTGGGACGACCAGCTTGATTTTTCATTATATTCCTTTTAGTGTTACAACACATATATATACATGCAGAAGCATACATAAACCTCAATCCATTAACCCTGGATTAGAACATAACCGTAGTTCCCTTGACCGAATCTACAAAAAATACTAGGGGCCAAAAACCATCGTACCCCAAAACCATGTGCAAACTCAAGCACAAAACATGGGTGGGTCCGCATATGAGTGGGACCGCATACCAAAAAATATTCGCCGGGGCGCTACCCCGAACCCTGACAGGGGGGGCTGTCACCCCCTTGTGACCCCCCTGCTGCACCCGGCGCAACGTACAGCGCGTGGGGCTAGTCGTGGAAAGAATATAACACATACCAAACATTCTCCCACTTGTTTTTTTCTTTCCACAGGGGGCCATAGGAGAGCTTAGTCATTTGGCCAATTCTTCAGCACCCATTGTTTCTCTACACCAAGAGAACTTCTGAGTGCTCACAGACTTCGTCAATGCATCTGCAACATTCTTCAAAGTGTCCACCTTTACCAATAACACCCTTTTAGCCTCAACCATATCTCTAACAAAGTGATGTTGAACATCAATGTGCTTTGTCTTTGAATGATAAGCAGGGTTCTTAGCCAAGAAAATTGCACTTTGGCTATCACAGTCTATCCTTATAGCTTGCTGTACCAACCCCATACTTGAACACAATCTCTACAACCAAACTACTTCCTTGCTTACATGAGTGGCTTCTATGTATTCTCCCTCTATAGTTGAAAGTGCCACTACAGACTGTCTTTTACTCATCCACCTGACTGCACCTCCAAATAGGCTAAACACATACCCACTTGTAGATCTTCTTTGGTCCATATCTCCAGCCCAATCTACATCAACAAAACCATGAATGTCCAACATTCTTTCTAATCCTGGTCTTCCTTGGTAGCACAAGCCATAATCACTAGTGCCACGTAAATATCTGAAAACCCGCTTCACTGCTGTCCAATGCTCCTTCCCTGGGTTTGACATAAACCTGCTCAATACTCCCACTGCATGTGCAATGTCTGGTCTAGTACAGACCATTGCATACATCAGGCTACCCACTGCACTTGCATATGGAACACGGGACATATCTTGCTCTTCTTCTTGTGTCTTGGGACACTATTCAATAGACAGCTTTGCATCTATAGGAATAGGAACACTCACCGGTTTACTATCCTGCATATGGAACCTCTGCAATATAGTCTCGACATACTTCCTCTGGTTTAACCAGAGCTTCCTCTTTTCCTGATCTCTCCTAATTTCCATGCCCAAAATATAGTTTTCAGCACCAATATCCTTCATGTCGAATTTGGAGAACAGTTGGGTCTTTAAAGCTTGGATAATTTCTTTGTCATTTCCAATTAACAACATATCATCCACATAAAAGACCAAATACATAACACGGTCACCAATTGATTTAAAATAAACACAGTGATCCTCCTTGCTTCTGGTGAAGCCAAGTCTCTGTATATAGGTATCAAATTTCTGATACCACATCCTTGGTGACTGTTTTAACCCATACAGAGACTTCTTCAACCTGCATACCAGTTCTTTCTTACGCTTCACCATGAAGCCTTCAGGTTGCTTCATGTAGATCTCCTCTTCTAGATCCCCGCGAAGAAATGCTGTCTTCACATCCCTCTGTTCTATCTCAAAATCAAATGTAGCAACAATAGAAAAAAGTAATCTAATAGAAGTAAATTTGGCAACAGGAGAAAAAATATCACCAAAATCAATTCCTGGCACTTGGGAATAACCTTTTGCTACCAACCGAGCTTTGTATTTCTCCACCTTGCCTTCTAAATTCATCTTCCTCTTAAACACCCATTTGCTCCCAATGGGCTTCCTTCCAGCTGGAAACTCCACCAGATCCCATGCCTCATTTTTGTGCAAGGATGCCATTTCATCAACCATGGCCTCCTTCCATAGTTTTCCATCCTCTAAATCTATTGCCTCCCTGACAGTTCTGGGATCATCATCAGTTATAGTTAAAGAAAAATTTGAACAGAAAGCATATGGACTATACCTTTTCGGTTGCCTTCTTTCCTGAACTGATCTTATCATAGCTGGAGTTTGTGGCTCTTCCTCTTCTGAATATTCTTCTATTGTAGAGTCTGATTCATCCTCCTTTAGCTCAAACTCTATCTTCTCGGGTTCCTTTGGTAGGACTTCATGTTTAACAACATTTCTCACCTCTCTAAACACCATATCTCAGTTGTACCTAACCTTCCTTGTTTTTGGGTTCCACAGCTTGTAACCTTTTAAGCCATCCTTATACCCAATACAGATGCACCTTTCGGTTATTATCCAACAGATCCTTTTCTCCCCTGAGAAGACATGTACATATGTATGCATATATGCATCCAAAATACCCTTAGATGTGAAAGAGAGGGTTCTTATCAGTCCCTTTACTCATGTGGAGTCTTATCCTCCAATGTTGATGAAGGTGATCTGTTAACTAAGTAACATGCAGTCTCCATTGCCTCTGCCCAGAATTCTTGTCCTAACCCGGTACCATTGAGCATGCTTCTTGCCTTTTCCATCGGCGTTCTGTTCATTCTTTCTGCAACTCCATTTTGATGAGGTGTGTATGGAGTAGTATTCTACCGTGCTATACCACACTTATTATAGAACTCTTCAAATTCCTTCTTGCAGAACTCCCCCCCATTATCCGTCCTCAGCGCCTTTATCTTCTTCTCTGTTTGGTTTTCCACCAAAACCTTAAATTCTTTAAATTTGTCAAAGACTTCAGATTTCTTCCTCAAGAAATATATCCACATATTATTTGAGAAGTCATCTATGAATGAAACATAGTGCACAGACTTTCCCAGTGATGGAACTGACACAGGTCCAAACACATCACTGTGCACAAGTTCTAATATCTTGTTCGCCCTCTTAGCACTAGAAGGAAAACTCACCCAATTCTGCTTCCCATATACACAATGTTCACAGAAATCGAAATCTAGAAAGAAATTAGACATACCTTCTACAATACCATTTCTATGTAGTATCCGAAGGCCCTTCTCTCCAATATGTCCAAGCCTTTGATGCCATAGCATGGTCTTTTCTCCAGAGACAGCTAAGCTTTCCACTCCATTTTCAGGAACCACATAACCGTTACACCCATCTATAACAGTGCTACCTTGTAGCTTGTACAGAGTTCTAGTCCGAACTCCCCACATTAATACCAGTGCTCCCTGAACCATCTTTTAGGCATCTTTCTCAAACACTGTTTTTACACCTGCATCATCTATCTTGCTTACAGAAATCAGATTTTTGGCCAATGCAAGAATATGCAGAACACCAAGAAGTGCTCTAATCCTTCCACCTTGCAGTTTCAGCTTGAATTTTCCACATCCGATGATTCTATCCTTCCTATCATCCCCTAGGAAGACATCACCACCATCATATTTCTCTTGCGAACCACTCCTAGCATAGGCTAGTGAAAGATACTGGTTAAATCATGTGGCTAATTTACTTCGTATTTGAAGAAGAAATATACATCCCCATATTCAACATATTCATTAAAGGGAGTGGTTTTACCTCTATGAGAAGGAGCTTCTGGATCATTCTTTCTTGAGCTTTAGATACCATTGCATAATGTCCTTCTTTACATTCAGCACACCCTTACAAACTTTCCAGGAGATTTAGATCTCCCTCTAGATTTAGATCTCCCGCTCGAAACCTTATTCTTGTTTCTGTTCTGGGACCTTCCTCGTACAGATAAGGCATCTCCATTCTGACCCTCCATATTTCTCCGTCTCATTTCCTCCGACAGCAAGGCTGAGACAATATCATCAAAATTCAAGGTAGTTGTATTGCTACCTATTGCAATAACCAGACTGTCCCACGAGTCTGGTAGAGAGCACAACAAACTGATGCACTTATCTTCATCTGAGATTTTAATATCAACATATGAAAGCTGACTTACCACAGTATTGAAGGCATTCAGATGCTCTGTCACCGAGTCTCCATCCTTCATCCTCAGGTTATACAGCTTTTTCCGCAGGAACAACTTATTCACCAGAGACTTAGATTGGTACAAAGTCCCAAGTTTTTCCCACAAATTCTTCGTCGTAGCTTCCCCAGATACATTCAACAATACTGAATCTGACACACACAACCGTATTGTGCTCTTAGCCTTCCGATCCAGTTTCTTTCAGTCTTCATCTGACATTGTCGTTGGTTTAGTACCTGGATCTACCGCGATCCACTGATCTTTATCCACCAGCAGATCCTCCATCTTGAGCTTCCACAACTCAAAACTCTGACCATTAAATTTCTCGATCTCTATCTTTCTGTCACTCGCCATCTTCTTTCACCGCAAGAATCGATCCCGCAGATCTCCCACTGAACAGGGTCTACCTCAGGCCCGAACAAAAAACCCTCAGCAGCAAAGGCATCCCCTTGAAGCCGAAACAGCTCTGATACCAAATGTAGGTTTTAACCCTGAACAGAAATTATCTACACACGAATCTTATAACAGAAAATAAACAATAGCGAGAGCATAAAACATAAAACAGATAAACACAGAGATTTTCCCCTGGATCCCAAATCGGGACGACCAACTTGATTTTTCATTATATTCCCTTTAGTGTTACAACACATATATATACATGCTGAAGCATACATAAACCCCAATCCATTAACCCTAGATTAGAACATAACCGTAGTTCCCTTGACCGGATCTACAAAAAATACCAGGGGCCAAAAACCATCGTACCCCAAAACCATGTGCAAACTCATGCACAAAACATGGGTGGGTCCACATATGAGTGGGACCGCATACCAAAATTTTTTTTGCCAAGGCGCTGCCCCAGACCCCGACAGGGGGGGCTGCCGCCCCACCTGTGACCCCCCTATTGCGCGTGGGGCTAGTCGTGGAAAGAATATAACACATACCCAACAATTTGAATCAAGCTTCAGTGGAAACAATTCATGTAGTTGTTTGGGCTCCAGTTCATATTCCCCTATATATGGGAAAAGTAGAGAATGAAAATTATATCAAAGTAAAGGTATGATAAGAATTCCCTTTTTTGATCCCTGGCGGAATTACAATTTAAAAAATATTTTGTTGCAGATTAACAATGCAAATGTTGTGTATTTTCATTGATTCTATAGTACTTTGGCATGCTTGGATTGCCCTTTTTGTTACCAACATGGTACCGTTGTTACTAGCATTCATCAACCTCATATTTTGGTGCACTGAAGGCTAGTATGCACATCCTTTAAATATTTATTTCTCCAATTTGTATGCATACAACTACACCTACATGAGGTTGTTGAAAAACCATCTTGTTTGGGCTGTAATGAAATATAATTGGATACCTACAACAGGGATCACAGTTTGTAATTCCTAATTTAGTACAAAAATAATAGAGGCTCGGCATGACAAGGATAGCAATAAAAATGCTCGACAATAACAATGGGCCAATGAAAATTTGTAGAATTTTCACATATGGGTGAAAATGTGAAGTTGGGTTACACTTTTTTCCATTTTTTGAGAAAAAAATTTCATTTTTTTTCTATACTTCAACTTTATGCAAACCAAAAAAAATTTTCTATTTAGAATTTAATTTTGCGATAAAAATTAAAGTTGTCAGAAATTTTATTAGCTTTCTATTACTTATTTTTTGAAATTTTTTATACACATTTGATATGTCAACTTAGAGTTTCTCTGAGTGTGTGTTTTTTAACAATCAAAGGATTCATAAAAGGTGATGTTAATATGTGCTGGTGTATTATTTGAAAACTTTGTGTTTTTTAGAAACAAAATGTGTTACAACAATTTAGACAGAGTCTACTTCGGTTTCGTTATATTTATGAAACTAACTAATGCATATCATAATTACTGGAATTTTTTGAACTAATCCAATATGAAAAAACTTCATATTTTGAATATGTTTCAGGATGCATGAAATTTCTCAACATATAAGTTATAAACTAAAAATCTGAAAACTACCCATTACAGACAATAGACCAATGTAATGCACCATAATTTTTCCAAAAAAATTTACAGTGTATTTTGGAAGATACAGAATACTGATTTCATTGAATCATAATGACCTTCAGAAATTGTTTACACCCGTTTTATTACAAAATTAATTAAGATTAGTAAATATTTATGAAATTCCACAAAAGTTGTATTTCCTGAAAATAGATTGAATTCTGCAAATGCTTTTCTTGGTTCTGACAGTTAATTTAGAAATTTTCATGGAGTTTAATCAGTCCAAAGTTCAATAAATATGTTGAGAGCTCGGCTCTGCGTAATTACAGATGTGTTAGTTGGCCAATTTTTTTTTTGACTCGACGGCCCGTGAAGTCTAACGACACAAAAGTTCAGCCAAATTTCTTACAAAAGTTCGACCGAACTTTCAATTGACTTTCTGTTGACTGGAAAATTCAACGAAGCCCCCTCCAAAAAAACATTTCGTAGTAATATAAATTGATGTAAACGCATTCATTATTTTTGCATAATTTTGCATAGTCCTTTATTTGGTCTGATTTTGCAAAGGTCTTATTTTGCAAAGGATTTTTTTGGGTTTAAGGACTCTTTTTGGCATAACATTCAAAGAACATTTCTTGGAGGTATGTGATACATTTTTTGGATGTTTTTTGGGCTTCATTTTTTTTTAAGTTATTTGTTTTTTATTTTGCAAAGGATTTTTTTGGTTTTAAGGACTCTTTTTGGCCTAACATTCAAAGGAAATTTCTTGGAGGTATGTGAAACATTTTTGTGATGTTTTTTGGGCTTCATTTTTTTTGAAGTTATTTTGTTCTTAGAGGTTTTGGGCTTAATTTTCATTGTTTTTTTTTAAGGTATTTTTTTTTTAGAAGTTTTGGGCATAATTTTCATTGTTTTTTTTTAAGGTATTTTGTTTTTAGAAGTTTT
This sequence comes from Pinus albicaulis, assembly GCA_034641835.2. Lineage (NCBI taxonomy): Eukaryota > Viridiplantae > Streptophyta > Pinopsida > Pinales > Pinaceae > Pinus > Pinus albicaulis. Next base: position 1,625,816,102 of record CM076575.1, read on the forward strand.
GGGCTTAATTTTCATTGTTTTTAGAGGTTTTGGGCTTAATTTTCAAAGGACATTTTTTTGGATGTATTTTTTTAAGAGGTTTTTGGGCTTAATTTCCAAAAGACATTTTTTGGATTTAATTTCGAAAGGACTCTTTTTAGGCTTAATATTCAAAGGACATTTTTTGGAGGTATTTTTTAAAGTGATATTTTTTTAGAGGATTTTTGGAGGTATTTTTTAAAGTGGAATTTTTTAAGAAGTTGAGCTTAATTTTCAATGGACATTTTTTGGAGGTATTTTTTGAAGTGACATTTTTTTAGAGTACGTGTTTTGGGTTGAAGTAAGTATTTTATAATGATTTTTTAAAATGAGTTTTTGTTTAACTTTTTAAATGAATTTTTTTTTGCTAGACTTGGAAGGAAATATTTTGAGCTTCATTTCATTTTTATAAGACATTTTTTTCTCGGATTTTTTAAAGTGTTTTGGATTGAAGTATGTATTTTTTGCAAAAAAAATAAAATGATTTTTTTTTAAAATTAAATCTTTTGTGATGCTTTTTTTAATTGAGTTTTTGCCTAAATTTTTGAAGGAAATTTTTTGAACTTCATACTCTATTATCATGGGAAATCAAAGGAATTGCACGAGAAAATATGATCGAAAAAGAGACCCTGAGGAATGTAGAAAATAGGGGAGAGAATCTCACAAAATAAAGCAAGAAGCACTCTCAAATATTGAAAGGGAAAATCAACGTCAACTAGAAGTTGAAGCAGGTATGTAAATGTAAATATTATGAGTTTTATATTTGAAATTTTCCTAGTGTAAAATGCGAAGCTTAATTTTTATCTGATGAAATAATTTGAAAAATATTTTGCAATGTAAAAATACAAAGATATTCCTCAAAACATTGATGATGAGATACAAAATTTTGAAAGAGAAAGTAAAAGAGATATTGAACCAATGATTGAAGATGGTGAAAATGTTGAAATAAATTCAAGTGAATAAATTGAATCATAAGGTCTATATATATGTATACATATGTTTAACACATGCATGTATTATTGAAATTATACATATTTATTAATTTAGTTATTTATTGAATATGTAAACTTATTATGTACTATTAATTCGAATATGTACAGATGAAATCAATGTCGATGATGAGATGTTAGAAAATGTTGACGCTCACACATATGGAGATAAAAGAGTTGACCATGTTATACGATATCATGTTAATCGCATTTTTGATACATACTTAATAAAGGAAAATGTGGAATTTCAAGCCCAAATCTTGAAAGGTCTCCTATCATTAAGGAAATTAAAAGAAGCTACAACTTTATTGGGTATTCAAAAATTAAAAAAAGGTAAAAAATGAAGGAAAATGTTATACACAATATAAATAGTGCTATAAATTCAATTATAAGATCTAGACAGAAAAATGTTTCAGTTGCATGTAGAGCAATACATATGGCAGTGGTTTCATCGAGTACTAAAGAGAATTGCTTCATAAAATCTATGGCACAAGCATTAGGAACCTCACGAAAATATTTACACAAACATTGGAAATTTCGGTTGCAAATAGATGTAAATGATGAACTCGCTTGTTGGAGAGATATTTCTAGGAAACCATACAAAGATAGACTTGGAGAAAATGTTAAAAAAACAATATATGAATATTGGAAGAAAAATTCACATGTTTCGCCAAACGCAAGGGATGTGATCTGAAGAAGAATAACACAGAATCTGTACGAAACACATGCAAAACATTTCTTTGAGACCACTCAGATAAATTTTTTCAACAAGTTCAAATAACAAAATCATGAAATTGATGTCTCAATCAGTGTTTTTGTACAACAAAAACCATGGTATGTAAAACCTATCACCATACGCGACACTTGTTGTCGTTATCATGTGGAATTTCAGTTATATTATGACACATTCTTTAATTTTGGTAGAAAATTTTGGAAAAATTAACCTCCTCCTTCCACTATCCATGATTTCATATCTCAAATTCTATGTGGAAGAGAAATCGATGAATTATTTTACGAAAAGAAATGTATTGGTGGTAAAAAATGCGATGATTGTGGAAATTTGACTAAATTTCAAAACAAATATCGTACTGATATAAATGATCAATCATTTTCCAACATGAAAGTGAAATAGAAGAGATATGAATATATTCATACATCGATTCAAGGTTCAAATAGTGCTAAAAGAATTGAATTACAAGAAGAAGAAATTTTTGTGATAGATTTTTTGAGAAAGTTTGACGCAAAAATTTATAAATACACCAAGCATTCCCATAGATCTCGATGGCAGGACTTGTAATTCAAAAAATCCCATTAATTTTTTCCACTAGGGACCATTTTGTCAGTAATTGATTTTGCAGAAAACTACACATTTGTTCCACAAAAAGAAATTCAGAGTGAATACTATCATTCTAACCAAGTCTCTATGCTCGTCCATATTCTATATAGACATGCTGAACAAAATTTTGATCATATAGAAATAACCAGTGAAAATCGGCATGTTATTGGGTGAAAATGTGAAGTTGGGTTACACTTTTAGCCCTTTTTTGAGAAAAAACTTTCATTTTTTTTCGGTTCTTCAACTTTCTGCAAACTATAACAATTTTTCTATTTAGAATTTCATTTTGCAATAAAAATAAAAGTTGTCAGAAATTTTGTTAGCTTTCTATTACTTATTTTTTGGAATTTTTTTATGCACATTTGATATGTAAATTTAGCATTTCTTTGAGTGTGTGTTTTTTAACAATCAAAGGATTCATAAGTCATGTTAATACGCAATGTTGTATTCTTTGAAAATTTGTGTTTTTGAGAAAAAAATGTGTTACAAGAATCTAGACAGAATCTACTTCAATTTCGTCATATTTACAAAGCCAATGGATGCATATCATAATTACTAGAATTTTTTGAATAGGTCCAATATGAAAAAACTGCATATTTTGAGTATGTTTCGCGACGCAGGAAATTTCTTAACATATAAGTTATAAACTAAAAATCTAAAAGCTACCCATTAGAGACAACGGACCAATGTAATGCCCCATAATTTTTTCAATTTTTTTTACAATGTATTTTGGGAGATACAAAATTTTGATTTCACTGAATCACAATGATCCTCAGAAATTGTTTGCACCTGTTTTATTACAAAATTAATTAAAATTAGTAAATATTTATGAAATTCCATAAAAGTTATATTTCCTTAAAGTAGATTCAATTCTGAAAATTCTTATCTTAGTTCCTAAAGTTAATTCAGAATGTTTCATGGAGTTTAATCAGTCCAAAGTTGCAGAAACATATTCACATCTTGGATTTGTGTAACTGGTGACGCGTTAGTTTAGTCCAACTCTGAAAAAAAGTTCAATCGAACTATTCTTTGCACAAACGGGCTGTTAATTCTCACGCTTAATAGTTCAGCCAAAATGTTTTTCAAATTTCAGCCGAACTTCTGCCTTATTTTCTGTCGGCCAGAAAATTTCGCGAAGCCCCTCCAAAAAAAAATTTCATGGCAATATAAATTTCCGCGAAATCATTCATAATTTTCACACATTTTGCACTTTTGGTCTGATTTTACAAAGGTCTTGGTTTGGGTTTAAAGAATTTTCTTGGAGATTTGGGTTTAAGGACATTTCTTGGAGGCGGTCTGATTTTGCAAAGAATTGTTTTGGGTTTAAGGACTTTTCTTAGAAGACATTTCTTGGAGGCGGCCTGATTTTGCAAAGAATTGTTTTGAGTTTAAGGAATTTTCTTGGACGTACATTCAAAGGAAATTTCTTGGAGGTATGTGATACGTTTTTTTGGATGTTTTTTGTTCTTCCTTTTTTTTTTGAAGTATAGATTTGGGCTTAATTTCGAATTCTTGGAGGTGGTCTGATTTTGCAAAGAATTGTTTTGGGTTTAAAGACTTTTCTTGGAGGAAATTTCTTGGAAGCGGTTTGATTTTGCAAAGAATTGTTTTGGGTTCAAGGAATTTTCTTGGACGTACATTCAAAAGACATTTCTTGGAGGTATGTAATGCATTTTTTTGGATATTTTTTGTGCTTATTTTATTTTAAAAGTATTGATTTGGGCTTAAGTTCGTATTAAAGAATATCACTTTTATATCAGTGACGATCATACACATGATACATATTTTGTACAACACTGTTTTGAAAATATTTATGACTCCTTGAAAAGTCATGGAATAAAATTCAATGAACATTGGACATGGTCAGATGGATGCACAGGTCAATTCAAATCATCACGATCATTATTTTGGTTGTGTTGTCTTCATAGTAAAACCTGCATTAAACATTGTTGGAATTTCTTTGAGACTGGTCATGGAAAAGGAGAACATGGAAGTGAAGGGGCATGCATAAAATGAGCACTTCGAAGATATCAAATGAATCCCTCTGAAAACTGAATTGTGGATGATAAAGAATTTATTCAATGGTGCATCGCTGCACTAATCCATGAGACTAACCGATTAAGGGAATTGTGAAGGTACATTCAATTTAATTTTTATTGGATATCCAATTTTAAACAGTGTACATTTATCACAATGATTATCTTTGATGGTAATTTGATATCATATTTACATTCTTCTTTGAATTTTCCATATAGGTTTGTTTGGCATATTGGGGTAAAATATGTAGATAGAACGATTGGAAATGACATTGAAACAATAAAAGGGACTCGAAAATTGCATTTAATTAAAACAAAGTTGTCCACAAATGTGTTTGCATTGGATAAAATAAAATATTCTTGTTTTTGTCATGTTTGCATAAAAAACATAGAATCCAATTATGTTTGTGAAAAAAAAATGTATGTAAAAGATTGGAAACATACAGAGCTAAATACAAAGGGGAAAATGTCCATTGCAATGTTTGAAGAAATGCAATCAGAGGAGACTACAATATAATCTGATGGTGATCGAGTTTCTGATCTTATTAGAGAAGGTAACATTTGAATTGTTTTCAAATGCTAGAGATCTAGAAATAGATACTAAAATTATTTTAAAGTTAACTTTTCATGTTAATTATGATCTAAATTTAAAGACATAAGTTTGATTTATTGTGTAGGAGATGTTTTTTTCTATAATTGCACCTACTATCAATGATAAAAATGTGAAGTATTATTTAATGCGTTGCACAAAATGAAATATGAAATTATTAGAAAACTATAATGATCACGGGTTTCCATATGACAGAGGGTCTATTATATTGAAAGTTTATTTTTTCAGACAAAGTAATCAAAGTGGGGATTTTTTTTGCTTTGAAGACTATGAACCTGATGTCATAAGTTGTCAATATAGTCACTTGGTGTGTGTAGTACGCATAAAGTTGATAGAGATTCAATCAAAGAAAAAAAAAGGAAATTAAGAAATGGAAAATGTCAAAATCCGATCATGAACGGATCATTGAAGATGGAATTCCATTGGAATTTTTTTTATTGAACTACCCAATAATTTCTTCTATTTGGATTCATTTTTTAGAACCTCCAAAACTCAACTAAAAATTTAACTGCCTTGTCATGTTATCTGTGCGTGTTTGCACATGTACATTGTTTTGGTACATGCACACTAATATCAACTGAAAGTAGTTTTTCTATGTGAATTGATGAAAAATGTTGCACGTACTGGATATATATGTTCTATAATTTAATTAACTGAAAGTAGGTTTTCTATGTGCATTGACGAAAAATGTTGCACGTACTGGATATATATGTTCTAGTATGCAATTAACTGAAAGTAGCTTTTCTAAGTGCATTGATGAAAAATTTTGCACGTACTAGATATATATGTTCTAGAATGTAATTAACTGAAAGTAGATTTTATATGTGCATTGATGAAAAATGTTGCACATACTGGATATATATGTTCTAGAATGCAATTAACTGAAAGTATATTTTCTATGTGCATTGATTTCCTCATTCGTACGATCAAGATATATGTATGTTTTAGAATGTAACTAACTGAAAGTAGCTTCTCTATGCGCATTGATGAAAATGGTTGCACGTCTTGGATATATATATTTTCTAGAATGCAATTAATTGAAAGTAGTTTTACTATGTGCATTGATGAAAACTGTTTCGCGTACTGGTTATATATGTTCTAGAATGCAATTAACTGAAAGTAGGTTTTCTATTTGCATTGATGAAAAATGTTGCAAGTACAGGATATATATGTTCTAGAATGAAATTAACTTAAAGTGGCTTTTCTATGTGCATTGATGAAAAATGTTGCACGTACTGGATATATATGTTCTAGAATGCAATTAATTGAAAGTAGCTTTTCTATTTTCATTGATAAAAAATGTTTCACGTACTAGATAATATATATGTTCTAGAATGCAATTAACTGAAAGTAGATTTTCTATACATGCATTGATAAAAAATGTTGTACGTACTGGATATATATACATTATAGAATGCAATTTTAAAATTTTATGATTGTTTGACACATCTAACAAGACCTAGAATCTTATGATTATTTATATATATATATATATATATATATATATGTTGACATGTATTGTACTTCAATCATTTAAACATATATATTCAAAAATGTACCTGAATCATTTCTACATGTACATATATATATTCAAGTGAACTTTTTTTTGTTTGGAAAATGACAACTTGAATTTAAAAAAAAAATGCCAATTGTAGTTCAACTATTCAATAAAAACAAAACATTATATCGTGCAATCACATGCCAAATGTAGTTCAACCATCCAAAACTTGAGTTTTAAAAACAAAACATTATATCACAACATGTTACTAAACATGCCAAATGTAGTTTAACTATCCAATAAAAATGAAACATTAAATATCACAATCACATGCCAAATGTAGTTCAACCATCCAAAACTTAAGTTAAAAAAAAAAATTATAACACAACATTACTTCACTTGCCAAATGTAGTTCAACCATCCAACACTTAAGTTTTAAAAACAAAAAAAATTATAACACCACATTACTTCACATGCCAAATGTAGTTCAACCATACAAAACTTTCAAGTTTTAAGAACAAAACATTATAGATCACAACATTACTTCACGTGCCAAATATAGTTCAACTATCCAATAAAAAAAAAACATGATATCACATTCACATGTACCAAATGCAGTTCACATAAAATATGTCCAAAATTTGTATCTCACAAGTATCAAGTATCAAGTATCAAGTTATATATGACTGCATCTAGATAACACTATATATAAAAAAGTAAATTTAAGTCTATTTATATATTGAAAATATAATGTTGCACGTGCATGTGCATCATCCATGAAATATAGATGGATGTAGTGTCTCTCCCAGGAAAGTCATGATAATTCATGATCCTTGAGTTGTCCTACAAAGAGAAAGCGTGGGAAACCTGTACACAATTTGTACAAATATTAAAATTTAATGTTTCAAAATTGAATGAGAATATATATAACTTCATATAAAAAAAAATGTAAAAAAATCATGCAATACCTAATGAGGTTCCCTCTCCATTTGTTGCTCGCCGACTAAAAAATGCCCCCACTAGAGCATCTTCAATAAAGAATCAGAATATATATATACATATATATATATATATATATATATATATATATATATATATATATATATATATATAATTCAATTCAAAATGCATATATAAACTTATTTTCAATAATATTAAAAAAAAAAGCTAGACAACTTGTTCAAATGGTTGAAATGGTGTGGATGTTCCTATCTCCATCATACACTCAATTGCTAGAGTCCGTGGAGAAAAGAAATACTTTCTAGGAACCTAAAATTCAAAAAAATTAAAACTATAAAATAACTCAAGATCTACATCTCAATTTATAATAAAACTTTTGAACTTCAATTTATAACTTATAACTTAAAAACATACATTTAAGTGAAAAATTGAATACTTGTGTTGGTGGATTTGGCACATCTTCTAAGAGAGGCTCCAAAAGAAAATCTCCAAAAACCTAAAATAAAAAAAAAAAAATTAAAAGAAAAAAAACTCAAGATCTCTAGATCTCAATTTATAATAAAAATTTTGAACTTAAATTTATAACTTATAACTTAAAAACATATACATTTAAGTGAAAAATTTAATACTTGTGCTGGTGGATTTGGCACATCTCCTAAGAGTGGCTTAGAAAGAAAATCTCCAAAAACCTAAAATTCAAAAAATTTAAAATAACTCAAGATCTAGATATCTCACTTTTTAATGAAACTTTTTGAGGTGGAATATAAATATTAAAAATTGTTCATACTTGTGATGGTGGATTTGGCACATCTCCCAAGGAAGAAGAAAGTACTTCCATCCCAAAAACGTCAGACGGAATCAGAATCTGTTAAAATATTTTATTATATATATACATATACATGTGTGCATAATTATTTATTTTAAAAATATCTCATCATGTTTCGTTATATATAATAATAGATAAAAAATAATTGTACATCATCATGTTCACTTAAAAAACACTAACATTCGCCAACATATCTTGATGGTGAGAACCATCTTGATTGTGTGATTGATGGTAAGACCCATCTTGATTGTTTGGACCGGAGGCTCCGACTGTGATATTAACATTTTCTTCATTCATCAAGCGTGACAACTGCAAATGGCGTTAACATATAATGATACATTTTTGTTAGATTAATGTATACAAATAAATGTATGCATATATGTATTTATCGCAAATTGTACATCTGTTAAAATAATCACCCTAACCATTAACACATACTGTCCCCATGCCCTCTTACTCATGAACAATTAGGTCCTGCCAACCATTGCGACAATTCTTTGCATATGGTTTGAGATCTTCAATACTCATGTTTTCAATCTCTTTATTTGTATAATACACAAAATTAGCGCGTGCATTCTCACATGCTCTTTGTCGATTCAGACAAACATCAACTCCACCTAATCCACTGTGAACATTGTCAATGATGATACCCCTTGCTTCTTGACTAATTTGAGAAGTGGCATCCATCTCTGACCGCAAAATTTCGACACGAAGAGGTTTACTAACCAATGGTGGCTCAGGTGAGGCAACTCAACATCATGCTTAGCACACCTACGGTCACACAATCGACCTTTCCCAGGACCAAAAAATTTAGAGGGGAGGTCATTGTAATTAGATTTCATTTGAAAAAATAATTCTGCATAAAATAATTTTAAAAAATAAAGCGTAACCTCGTCGTTCCATGGGAGTCTTCCATAGGCCGCAAGCTGTCTATCACTCAAATAGGGAGCTATATGAGAGTGCTTGAAATATTGCACCTTTAGCATCTTTCTTTTCGGCCCTTCTTTGAAATTAAACATAGACTTGGCCATTTCTGTTGTAAATTTTTGTTTAACAACCTCCCATGTATCAGGACCCATCATTTTTTCCATTCTTTTTGTCATCACTTCTACAAAAGTATCAGTGGTTGGCCCAAGCTTTAGGTACACATCTACTAGCTCACTTAAACAGTGACTAACTATTTCCAAGCTTCGTCGACTCTTAGCAGGGACAGTCAAATCCATGAGATCTCTCTTCAATTTTTCATGAAGACGTTGACACATTTTTAAGGTGCATTGTTGCATGTTTGATTCCCAAGGTATATCAGAAATATCAGACAGATAAGTATGGTTGATGTACAACCTTCTTCTTGAATAACGCATTCTTCCCTACGTATTTTTTGAGCAACATTTGGAGCAACATTTTCAGCCTTTGCATCAATATATAACATTTTTCATATCAAAAAAACACATGTAAACAAATTTGTACAAATTGAATGAAAATAATATTCAAATTGATGGCCACCTCGATATGGTTGGCTAGCATCTTTCCCACCCTGAGACTGTTGAGAACCAGAACGACCACCGATTGGTTGAGAACCAATAATATCATCCATTGATTGGTCTCTGGGGGAATACATATCACCACTTTCATGCAATTCGTCAGCACCTATTGATGGCCCTCCCAGGGAATGTGTACCACCACCAACCTCATGAGACGAGAGGGAAGCTTCATAAAAAAACATGAATTTATAATGAATTCAAAAATACATTCATACATATAAATGCATGTACATATTCATTCGTTAAATTTCATGAACCATACCATGATTGTGTGAACCAGGGGCATGCTCCATTGATGAAGTAAACACCCTTGTCCTCCCACCTCCTAAAAAATAAAAAATGAAACTTATTAACAACTAATTTAACTCACAAAATCGATAAAAAATAAATTCCATATGTACACATGTATGTATATGTATGGATATTTAATATTATATTTAAATACCATGAACATCCCTCAATCCCTGATCCCCTTCTCTCATAGAGATATGGGATTCTGTTAATCTTCGCCATTCATCCTCCATGATATATATATGTAGATATATATCTACAGTGGACATTTGCAATTATTTTTTTAAATTACTATTTAAAATAAATTCAAAATAAATTTCAAAAAATTAATGTAATTTAGTGTACACAAATTATGTAAAACACAACTTTCAAATCACTCATTGATGCGTGAAACTCAATTTAAGAATTTTTTTTATAAAAATGTTTAAGTTCACCAAATTACACTTTACATGGTAGGAGCACCAATGGTACCCTTGGTATATAATTGAAAACATGGTGGGAGCACACTTGGTATAAAATTTTAAAAAACACATGGTCATTAAAAAAGAAGCGTGAAACTCCATTTAAACAAAAAATTGTTGAAGTCCTCACATTTTAATTTTATAAAAATGTGAAGTTCACCACTTGTTGCAAATGTGAAGTTCACCAAGTTGCGATTTACATGGTGGGAGAACACTCGATATATAATTGAAAAAAAACACATGGTCATTAAAAAAGATGCATTTATAAGTACAAAGCACACACATATCCAAGATATGTTACAAAGCCCATCAATAAATTTTGAAGGAGAGCCTCTCAACACTAATTCATCTTTGAGAGATGAATCTTGAATTTTTGAAGAAGAGCGTCTCAAAACTAATTCATCTTTGAGAGATGAATCTTGCATTAGAATTGCCCCATATAATTCTAATTCATTTATTAATTCATCTTTGATAGATGAATCCCAAATTGGAATTGCCCCGCGCAATAGATCAATAGACCTCTTATTAACATTTGAAAAATGTCTTATACTAAAAAATTGAAATTGGCTAACAATATTTTTTGCTTTTTCATGCAGTTGTTCTAGCCTCTCCTTCTTAACTTGGTACACACCTTTCAACTAGTTGCACACAAGTTCGGAATTGGTGAAAACTACAATTCCATTTGATCCATACTCCCTAGATGTTCCCAAACCTTCTATCAATGTAATATAATATTCCTCCTTATTTGTTGTTCTTCTGGGTATATTCATTTTCCTTTGGACGACCTTGCTAGTCGCAAAATTGCAAAGCACATATGTAATTACTACTTTCCCTAGATTGGGATAGCAAGAAACATCTATGCATAATGTCCATTTTTCAACCATATTTAGTGGGTTTTTTTATCCCTGAAAAAAACAAATTCAATAAAATATATTAAATTAAAATTTATTGAAAATGCATGGGAGAAATGACACATATGCATGAAATAAATGACATGTGCATGGTTTATCTTAAATTTTGTCTTAAATTTTACGGTAGAATTCACATCTAGAAATGAGATGCGTTGAATATTGAATTGTCTAGATTTTAAAGGAGATTTATGTTACGTCCCTATGTTACTAGTTTATCCCCTTATTGTTATTAGTGTAGCCCCCTTATTGTTATTACTGTAGCCCCCTATAACCCCAATATAGTTATTATTGTGCCCTTACATTATTATTTTTAAGTTGGCTAGGATTACATTGTGGCCCCACTAGTATTACATTATGGCCCCATGGACTCCTATATATAGAAAGGAGGCTTTTTCATTTGTATCATCCAAGAATTGTTCATTCATGTAATGTATTGGAGGTTTCCCCCTCAAAGTGTCTTATTTTTAAGGTGTTGATATATCTTTTCTTCTATTTTTGGAGATGGTTTCACAAAATTTGGTATCAGAGCTTTGGTTATAGGGTTTCGCTGCTCCAAATAGGTCATCGTAGAATTTTCGCTATAACTTTTTTTATACGAAGGTTCAGAAGCTGAAATTTTTAGAGTACGAAGCCGAAATCCAGAGGAACATCGTTGCAAAATTTCGGAGCTTGGTTCACAATATTTTCAGAGATATGATCTGTGGAAGTTATGTCTTTTTGCAGGCTCCTCAATTTAACCTAAACAGGTCATCGCGGCATTTTTGCTATAACGTTTTTTCTACGAAGGCTCAGAATCTGAAATTTTAAAGCACGAAGCTGCATTCCTGAGGAACAGTGTCGCAAAATTTTAGATCTTGATTTGCAAAATTTTCGGAGATATGGTCTGTGGAGGTTAGGAATTTTTCAGGCTCCCAAATTTCATCTCAAAGAGGTGATCGTGGGAAAATCTTCATAGCTCTCTCTCTGAGCATCAAATTGGAATTCTATAAGAATTGGACACAATAACATGGAATTTAGTTTCTTTTCTATCAATTTCAGAGCCGAAGGAGGAAGCAGTGACACGTGCCAAGTCATACAAGTTCACTCTACTGAACTAGTCCATAATTAGGTCATCGTAGGAGATTGGGCACAACTTTGTCTTCAAGAATCCAAATTAGGTCAGACTTGTGGCATTCGAAAGAGGATTTAGAGGGCTACCTTAGTGCCAAATTTCAGAAACTAAAGATCTGAAATCATATAGATAATTCAGTTTCAATATCGCGCTCCTCAAAAGCAAGAAAAAGGTGTGTATTTTTTTCGAATTACATAAGTCTTGTTTGAAAAAAAAAATTAGTTGGAATTTATTCTAAGGGCATATTGAAGAATATATATTAGTATTGGGTTCTAAAATGGCCCCTAAAAAGAATTCAACACCCATTAAGCCTTCATAAGGCTCTACTATGACTCATGAAGACGAAGAAACACAACATGAGATATCAAAATTACAAGAGCAAGTGCACCAAATTTCGTTATCGCAAAGAGAAACAAAAAATGAAATGGAAGTTTTGAAGAAAGGCGTGGAAACTAAGATGGATGGGTTGAAGAAAGGCGTGGAAGCTAAGATGAATGTTTTTGAAGCTAAGATGGAAGGCATGGAAGTGGGCATGGATTCTAAGATGGATGGCATGGAAGCTAAGATCGATGAAAAAATGGAAAACATAAAAGTAGACATCGAAGGTTTGGCAAAGTTGATACAAGAAATGTTTCCTAATGATGAGAAGATAGCAGAGGAATCTCATGATGAGAACAAAATAAATGTTAATCATGATTTCATAAACTCTAATGTTGGACGAAAGAACCACCATATTCCAAATATGGATATGAGGACGTTTGATGGAAAGGATCCCGTAACAAGGATACTACAGATGGAGCAATATTTTGATCTCAATAATGTGAAAAACACACAAAAGGTACACATTGAAACTTTACATTTAGAAAAAAATACATTTGTATGGTATCGATGGCTTTACTCCCGTAAAAAAATTGTCACTTGGTCAAATTTTACGGAGGAAATGATAGCACATTATGAAGATACAAAAATCAACATCTTCTTTAGCCAATTGATAAATCTCAAACAAAAGGGTTTAGTAGCGGAGTACATTAAGGACTTCCAAAAATTGAATATGTATAAATTTGAATAATTTTCTGAATTATTCACAGAGATTATCCTGATTACACACTATTCAAGCTTCATGCATAATACATAACCTCTTCTACAATTGATCATCAATATGCGGAAATAGAAAGCAGTCGCATGCGCTCATTAAAACATAATCAAGCACACATATCAACACAGGATGTAATGGGGAAAGAAATAGCTTAAAACCCCCAACTATCTGTAAATTATAATGATAGAGAACATGTAACAATACATAGCACAAAGCTCTCACACCTCTCAGCACTATCTCAATGCTGCACACAAAACTAGTTATGAAGATGAACAAGTCACAGGTTCAAATCTCCTCCACAAGTATGCCTGCCTCTACTGCGCAATCCAAGTTGATTAATGATGAGATCCAAGCTTGAATCCCACTAGCTCCAACTGCGCAATCCTCATTGGAAATCTCCATCAATGTGTGTGCAAATCTCATGCACAGCCAATAGTCACAACTGATAGTAGACTCACCCTTTCACCCACCTCTAACACTGGTCTCCACTGAACTGTCCATGCATTGCAGTTAACTGATGTGTTATTTAGTTGATTTATGAGTTAATAATTAGTGAATTAATTAATAATTAATTCACACCACTCATTACTAGTGTATTTTTTAGTTAGACTAAATACAACTACTTCAACTAAGTTAAACCGAACACAACTCCACCAACTGTCTCATCAACTCCACCAAACTCTGCCACATGAGTTCTAACTGAAGTCAACCATGAAATAGCTCAACTAACCCCTAGGAATAGCGTAATTCCTTCTGTCAGCTGCATGTGCCACATCCAAGCATCAAACTGAAGTTCTCCAAGAGGATAAGATAATGTTTATAGTCTAAATATTATTAAGGGTTAATAATATTTGACTGTTCTATTTTTAGCTCGGCAGTCTAAAAATAGAAACCGCCCAATGTCTAAAAATAGAGGTCCATCTATTTTTACCAACTCAACCAATCATCCATAAATATCATCCTGCAACTCATAGACCATGATCCATATGTCTAAAAATATACATAGTCTAAAAATAGACTTTGCGCCAAAAATAGCCTGCGGGCCCACTTAGTGAAGGCGACTTCATTTCACTAAGCTCCATCATATTGTTGCATTTTCAACACTCCCTCTCAAAAAGATATGGATTATCTGCAACCCCTATCCTGCCTTTGTGGAATTCGAATTTTCTCCTGGTGAGCGCCTTCGTCAAGATGTCAGCATCCTGATCCTCCGTGGGAATATATGAAAGTAACATGATTCTCCGCTGCACACAATCTCTGATATGATGGTACCTGATGTTGATGTGTTTGGATCTATCATGAAATACTAGATTAGCCGAGAGTTTAATGCAACTCTGGTTATCACAATAAATCACAGTAGGCTCCAAGTGTGACCCGAACAATCCGACGAGGATCTTCCTCATCCAAATAGCCTCGCATGCAACCAAGCTTGCTGCCATGTACTCGGCCTCTGCTGAACTGAGTGCCACAGATCTCTGCTTCCTGCTGTACCAGGAAACTGCTGTCGACCCAATGCTGAAAACTCCTCCAGATGTGCTCTTCCGGTCCGTTGGGCTCCCTGCCCAATCTGCATCAGTGAAGCCAGAAAGCTTCGCTCCATCCTCCTGTCTGTACCATATACCATATCCCGATGTGCCTCTAATATAGCGCAATACATGCTTGCCTGCCTTCCAAAAGAGCTTGGTAGGCTTAACCATAGCTTGCGAAAGCTGGTTAACAGCATAGCATATATCGGGTCGTGTATTGACCAGATACATAAGCGACCCCACCAACTTTCGATAAACAGTGGCATCCACTACCTCCACTGAAGTAGCATCCTCCTTCCTCCAACCTCTAGGAAGAGGAGTATCAACAGGATTGCAGTCATGCATTTTGAACTTCTCCAGTATCTCCCGGGCATACTTACCCTGAGAAACAAGTAGTCCACCACTGCGCTGCCAGATTTCCAATCCCAGGAAATAATGAAGGAGGCCCAAATCCTTCATCTCAAACTCTCTAGCAAGATCCTCCTTACATGAAAGTATCAAAAGCTCATCTCCTGTCAAAATCAAATCATCTACATACAATACAATGATCAACAACTTCCCCTCCACCATAATCTAGTACAGGTTAGGATCCGCCTCACTCTTGGAGAATCCAAGTCCAGTGAAATAATTGTTTATTCGTGTGTACCAAGCACGAGGTGCTTGCTTCAACCCATACAATGCTCTCTTGAGTCTGTACACATGCGACTCACTGCTGAAGATCTTAAAACCTTCAGGCTACTCTATGTACACCTCCTCCTCAATGACTCCATTGAGGAACACAGTCTTCACATCCATCTGATGGATGTGCCACCCCATCTGCGCTTAGAGAGCTAGGATCGTCCATATGGAAGAGTACCTTGCGACAGGTGCAAAGGTCTCCTCATAATTGATCCCCTCAATCTGTGAGAAGCCACGGGAAACAAATCTTGCCTTGTACTTCTCCACACTCCCATCAGTCGCCTGCTTCACTTTGTAGATCCATCTCGAACCCACCACTGATTTCCCCTCCGGTCGCGGGACAATCTCCCATGCACTGTTTCTGACAATCGAATCATACTCTTCCACCATGGAATCTACCCATGCGGGGTCCTCCACAGCTTCCTCGAAAGAGGATGGCTCTATCACGACACATTTTCTCACAAGAGCCATGTATCCAGTGTACCAGTCTGGTGACTGTCTCTGTCTGCGCTGTGCTGTAGGTGCTCCTACAACCTTCTCTACATCTTGAGCCAGTTTCTCAGCTTCTGTAGTGCGCTTGCGCCCTCTGATGGTTGGCGCTGCATGAGTGGTCTCTTCCACTCCATGAACTTCCTCATGTGATTGATCCACATCCTGAAGCTCATCCTTAGGAACTAATAGCTCCTCATCTGCATGCAAGTGTGGCTCCCTCTCAAGCGAACATTGCATGGCTTTCTCCTCCTGAAATTTGATATCCCGTCGCACAACAGTCTTGCGACTGTCTGGAAAATACACACGATAGTTGTGGGGCGTATCAGTGTACCCCACAAATATCCCAACCTCTGCGGTCGGATCCAGCTTCTTTCTGGCGTCCTTCGTCACATGCATGTAGACAGGTGAGCCAAAAATCCTCATATGAGAAATATCAGGCCTCTTGCCAGACAAAGCCTCCTTCGATGTACTCATGCCAAGTATCTTGTGAGGACAATGGTTCTGCACATACACTGCAGTATTGCATGCCTCAGCCCACAAGTGAAGGGGTAGGCCCTGATCATGCAACATCGCCCGTGCAACACCCATGATCGTTCTGTTCTTCCGCTCAACAACCTCATTCTGCTGTGGGTTATGGGGTGCGATGAGCTCTCTCCGAATCCTTTCTGCGCTGTAAAAGTCTTTGAATTTAGCAGAGATGAATTCACCACCATTGTCGCTCCTAAGAGCCTTCACATGCTTCCTCGATTCCTTCTCAACCAGCGCCTTGAATTCACAGAACTTTGAATATGTCTCGCTCTTCTTCTGCATGAAGAAGATCCAGCACTTCCGAGAGAAATCATCAACAAAGATCACATAGTACTTGTGCTTTGTTGTCGAAGCTACTGAGAAAGGACCACACACGTCTGTGTGAACTCTCTCAAGGATCGTCGTGGTGTGACTATCCTTCTCGTGAAAGGTGGCTTTCACATACTTTCCCAAGGTACACCCCTTGCACTGATCTGACTGGGCAAGAGTGCCCTTAGGAAGCCCAGTAGAAATCTGCTACAGGATCTTCAAAGCTCCATGGTGAAGGTGGCCCAATCTCCTGTGCCACAGTTCGCCCTCATCATCCCGGCTCACCACTTCTCCCGCCTTGCATGCCATTGCTGCGCAGCCATCTACTTGCAACTGATAAAGGTTCTTGACTTGAACCCCTATCTTCCGGGTCTCTCCAATTGTCTTACTGCGCAGGAAGGATTTTCCTTCGCTGAAGACCACATCATACCCCTTGTCTTCCAACATCGCCACAGAGATCAGATTCTTCATCAATCCTGGAACATGCAAAACTTCCTTCAATACGAAGGGTTTACCATACTCCCTCTCAAAGGAAATGGTATCGATACCGGTCGCACTGTATCTACCATCATCGCCCATCTCGATGTGCACTCCAAGATCTTTCTCATCCAGATCTGAAAACAGATCTCGATCTCCAGTCATGTGAAAAGACGCACCACTATCCAAGAACCATACTGATCCCATCACACTTGAGACCAAGCATGCGATCAGCGAAAAATCTAGCTCAAACTGGGAGGCTAAGGCCTCTCCCGATGCAGATCCAGCAGCATGCTTATTTTTCTTCTTCTGCAGACAATTTGTGGCATAATGTCTGTGTTGGTGATAGTAAAAGCACTTCACCTTGGACATGTCTTGCTTCTTGCCTTTCGCACCAGACTAAGAATCTTTCTTGCTCATCCCCTTCTTTGCTTTGGCATCCAAAGCGCAATTTTATTCATCAGATGCCTTTGATGAAGATCCGTCCCTGGTAGTCCGCCTTATCTCCTCTTGCATGAGATCCGACCAAAGTCGCTCCCATCCCGTCAACTTCTCCCGACCATTGACAGAGTCCTGATAGGAATGCCAACTCTTCGGAAGACCAAGGAGAGCCACGTCCACCAAGTCCTCATCATCAACAGTTACCTCCACACTTCCCAGCTCATCTCTGCATTGAGTGAACTTCGTGAGGTACTTGGCGATATTGTCACCTTTCTCCATCTTAATGTTTCTGAGTTTATCCTTGAGCGCCAACTTCCTCTGGTCACTCTTACTCTGGAATAGATCTTTCAATTCTTTCCACATCAAATATGGAGAATATTTTCCATGCAGGCTGGATACAATGTGATCCTTCACGCCCTCCAACAGAATCCTTTGACATTTCGCCATCTTCTTTTGCCAAGCTTCAACTTGAGCAACATCAGTCAGCTTTGGGATCTCAGAATCTATGAACTCCTTCAGCCCGTTATCATCTAATACTGCCTCCATTATGTCCTTCCATGAAACATAATTTGAACTGCCCTCAAGGGCATATTCCAGTCGCAAACCGTTGAAAGACATTTCAACTCCGGCACCAAGAAAACAAACTGCTGCAAAATTTGAATTCCAAGCTCAAAACTCAACTGCTTCTAGATTTGTGAGAAAAAAGTATTTCTAGCACAGAGATCAACTGTACGGGTGTTTACTGGATATATCATCTTTCAAGGAAAGGATGGATCCAGAGGCTACCTGGCCCGTTACAAACTTTGTCTACCTAAATAAATTGTAATCACTGTAATAGATCTCGATGATCAATTCTTCGCTCTGATACCATGTAGAAATTTGAATAATTTGCTGAATTATTCACCGATATTATCTTGATTACACACTATTTAAGCTTCATGCATAATACATAATCTCTTCTACAATTGATCATCAATATGCGGAAATAGAAAGCAGTCGCATGTGCTCATTAAAACATAATCAAGCACACATATCAACACAGGATGTAATGGGGAAAGCAATAGCTGAAAAACCCCAAATATTTGTATATTATAATGATAGAGAACATGTAACAATACATAGCACAAATCTCTCACAGCTCTCAGCACTATCTCAATTCTACACACAAAACTAGTTATGAAGATGAACAAGTCACAGGTTCAAATCTCCTCCACAAGTCTGCCTGCCTCTACTGCGCAATCCAAGTTGATTAATGATGAGATCCAAGTTCGAATCCCACTAGCTCCAACTGCGCAATCCTAATTGGAAATATCCATCAATGTGTGTGCAAATCTCATGCACAACCAATAGTCACAACTGATAGTAGACTCATCCTTTCACCCACCTCTAACACTAGTCTCCACTGAACTGTCCATGCATTACAGTTAACTGATGTGTTCTTTAGTTTATTTATGAGTTAATAATTAGTGAATTAATTAATAATTAATTCACACCACTCATCACTAGTGTATTTTTCAGTTAGACTAAATACAACTAGTTCAACTAAGTTAAACCGAACACAACTCCACCAACTGTCTCATCAACTCCACCAAACTCTGCCACATGAGTTCTAACTGAAGTCAACCATGCAATAGATCAACTAACCCTTAGGAAAAGCGTATTTCCTTCTATCAGCTGCATGTGCCACATCCAAGCATCAAACTGAAGTGCTCCAAGAGGATAAGATAATGTTTATAGTCTAAATATTATTAAGGGTTAATAATATTTGACCGTTCTATTTTTAGCCCGGCAGTCTAAAAATAGAAACCGCCCATTGTCTAAAAATAGAGGTCCATCTATTTTTACAAACTCGACCAATCATCCATAAATAGAATCCTGCAACTCATAGACCATGATCCCTATGTCTAAAAATAGACATAGTCTAAAAATAGACTTTGCGCCAAAAATAGCCTGCGGGCCCACTTAGTGAAGGCGACTTCATTTCACTAAGCTCCATCATCTTGTTGCATTTTCAACAGAATATAAGGGTAACTGATATTTTAGAGGAACACAGGATTGATGTCTTCATAGGGACTTTAAAGGATAACATCATTTGGGAACCTGATTCATTGGAAAAGGCATTCAGGTTCGCAAGAAAAATTGAATGTAAAATTATGGCTACAAGTAAGCCTACCACTCACATATATAAATATGGAAGTGTTTCTACTCCTAGACTTCCACAACCTACAATGTTGACACCACAAAAATTGGAAGAAAAAAGGGAAAAATGGCTTTTCTACAGTTGTGATAGCAAATACACTAAAGGTCATAAGTGCGTTGAGAAGAAATTATTTTACATAGATTGTGAAGAGGAAGAAGAAAATGAACAAGAATCTTCAAAAGAAGAGGATATACACCAGGAAACAACTCCATAAGAGGAAGAAATGAGTCCGACCATATCGTGTAATGCATTGGCAGGAATTACCACTCCTAAAACTCTCAAGATAGAAGGACATATCAAGAAGAAAAAGGTAATAGTGTTGATTGATTTGGGTAGCACCCACAATTTTATCCATTATAAGGTAGCCAAGGAATTGAATTGTTTCCTATACCCAGCACCAGAATGTTAAGTGATGGTTGCAAATGGAGGAACTATAAATTGCTCTGGAAAATGCCATAATATCAAGCTAACCATGGAGGAATATGTATTGAATATTCCAATGCTTTCCATTCCCATGGGAGGTGTTGATGTTGTACTGGGAGTATAATGGTTACAATCTCTGGGGACTGTAGCTTTTAATTTTCAAGAACTTTTTTTGAATTTTTTTTCAAAAGGAAAGGAAGTTGAATTACGGGGTATTGGAGGGAAGTCGGGAAATATAATAAGCTCTAATGTCATGACAAAGCTTTTGAAGAAAGAACAATGAGGCGTAATTGCACAATTATTCTCACTAGAAGTTCCAACATCAAAATCATCCATTTCTGCAGATCTCGAAAAAGTCTTGGACAATCATTCCAAGGTTTTTGAAAATCCCAAAGGACTCCCACCTATTCGTGATCATGATCATGCTATTCGTTTGATTCTAGGAAGTGTTCCTCCAAACATCAAACCTTATAGATATCATTATGTCCAAAAGAGAAAAATTGAACGTATGATTGCAGAAATGTTAGAGGCTGGTATAATTCAACCTAGTCAAAGTTCCTTCTCTGCTCCAGTAGTATTGGTGCACAAGAAGGATGGATCCTGGTGCATGTGTCCGGATTATAGGGGGCTCAAAAAGCTCACCATTAAAGATAAATTTCCCATTCCTATGATTTATGAATTATTGGATAAATTACATGGAGTAATTTATTGTACCAAGTTGGATCTTCATTCAGGATATCATCAAATTAGAATGAAGACTGAAGATATTCTGAAAACAACAATTCAACTTATGAGGGTCATTATGAATTTTTAGTCATGCCTTTTGGCCTTACCAATGCACCTTCTACATTTCAAGGGTTGATGATTTCCATTTTCAAACCCTTCCTTAGAAAATTTGTGCTAGTATTTTTTGATGATATACTAATCTATAGGAGGTCTTGGAAGGATCATGTTCAACATGTTGACAGGGTGCTCAAACTATTACAAGAGAAACAATTATATGCAAAATCATCCAAATGTTTCTTTGGAGTACAAGATGTGGAACATCTGGGTCATATTGTATTTCACAAGGGTGTTAAGGTAGACCCTAACAAAATTAAAGCCATTATGGAATGGAAAGTCCCCACAACTATAAAGCAGTTGCGAGAATTTCTCGGTTTAACAGGGTATTATCACAAGTTTGTTAATAATTATGGGAGAATAGCAGTACCTCTAACAAAATTATTGAAGAAAGATGCATTTTCATTGGCTCCTGAAGCAACTAAGGCCTTTGAACATATTAAAGAAGCAATGTTCCTAGCACTGGTCATATCTACATTAGACTTCACAAAAACCTTTATTGTGGAATGTGATGCCTCATGAAATGGACTTAGTGCTGTTTTAATGCAAGAAGGAAGACCCATTGCTTTTGAAAGTCGTCCAATCAAAGGAAAGTATTTACAGAAAGCTATTTATGAGAAGGAAATGTTAGCAATACTACATGCACTAAAGAAATGGTGACCTTACCTAATGGGAAGACACTTCAAGGTGAAAACTGATCATGATAGTCTTAAACACTTTTTTGAACAAAGACTATCTTTAGAAGAGCAGCAAAAATGGGTCACAAAGATGCTGGGTTATGACTTTGAAATAATCTACAAAAAAAGGGAAGCTAAATGTTGTTGCAGATGCACTCTCAAGAAAAAATGAAGAGGTGGAAGCATTTCTTTGTTCCATTTCTATTATCCAACCAGATTGGATAACCGAAGCAAGGGATGAATGGAAGAGGGATGTAGAAGTGTGGACACTCATTCAAAAGTTGCAGCAAGATCCTAGTACATCTGATACATTTATTTGGAAAAATGATTCCTTATGGTACAAAGATCGCTTAAATCTTTGTAAGAATTCCCAACTAGAACAAAAGATTCTTTTGGAATTGCGCACTTCTCCTTTAGAAGGACACTCAGGATTTTTAAAAACTTACCATAAGGTGAAGAAAGATTTTTTTTGGGATGGCCTTAAATCAGATATTCAAAATTTTGTGGCGGAATGTTTAGTTTGCCAGCAAAATAAAGTTGAGACAATTAAGACCCCAGGTCTTCTACAACCTTTATCCATTCCAAGTCAACATTGGGAGGAGATTTCAATGGATTTTATCACAGGTTTACCTAAGTCGAAGGAAAGAGTGTCATCATGGTGGTAGTTGATAGACTTACCAAGTATGCACACTTTTGTGCATTATCTCATCCATTTAAAGCAAGTACGATTGCTACTACATTTATGGACAGAATTCAAAAGCTACATGGAAGCCCAAGGGTTATTGTGAGCGACAGAGATCCCATTTTTACTGGAAATTTTTGGACGGAGTTATTTTCTTGTTTGGGTACTCGATTAGCTCATAGCTCATCTTATCATCCTCAATCTGATGGTCAAACTGAGATAGTAAATAAATGTTTGGAAGGATATCTTCGTTGTTTTGTATCTGATAAACAAACACAATGGGTCAAGTGGTTACCTCTCGTTGAATAGTGGTATAACACTTCCTTCCATACTGCAGCAAAAATGACCCCATTTATGGCACTTTATGGATATCATCCACCATCCATCACATCATCTTTAAGAGAAAATTCTAAGGTTCAAGCAGTGGAAGATCACATCGAGCATCAGCAAGAAGTTCTCCAACTCTTAAAGGATAACCTGAATTTGGCACAAAATCGAATGAAACAACAGGCAGATCAACATCGCAACGAGAGAAGTTTTAATGTAGGAGATTGGGTATTTTTACGGCTACAACCATACAAACAAATGTCCCTCAAGCAAGCTAAGAAGGATAATAAATTATCACCAAAGTACTATGGTCCTTACAAGGTGTTGCAAAAGATTGTTACTATGGCATACAAATTGGAGCTTCCTGCTTCTTCCCGAGTGCATCCAACTTTCCATGTTTCATGCTTAAAGAAGGTTATAGGTGAAAATATTCCAATTCAAACAATATTGCCAGAACTTGATGAGGAAGGAAAAATCATATTGGAACCTGAAGCGGTCACGGAAATAAGAACTTGACAGCTACGAAATCAATCAATTTCAGAGTATCTCATTAAGTGGAAGAACTTACCCACTAAAGGTTCTACATGGGAGGATGAGAATTTTATACAGAAGCACCCAGAGCTACTGAAGCATTGATGACAACACTTTTTTGAAGGAGAGGGGCATGTTAGGTCCCTATATTACTATTTTATCCCCTTATTGTTATTAGTGTAGCCCCCTTATTGTTATTATTGTAGCCCCCTGTAACCCCATTATTGTTATTATTGTGCCCTTACATTGTTATTGTTAGGTCGGCTAGGATTACATTGTGGCCCCACTAGGATTACATTGTGGCCCCATGGACTCCTATATATAGAAGGGAGGTTTTGTCATTTGTATCATCCAAGAATTGTTCATTCATGTAATGTATTGGAGGTTGCCCCCTCGAAGTGGCTTATTTCTAAGGCGTTGATATATATTTTCTTCTATTTTTGGAGATGGTTTCACAACAATTTATGACACATATACATGGTTCTTTTATAGTTTTCCTTAAAGTTTTCCTTAAATTTTATGGCAAAAATCACATCTAGAGATGACATATGTTAAGAAAGGATGAGATCCAGAGGCTACCTGGCCCTTTACAGACTCCTTTAGAACTTGTATAAGTTAAGATTCAACAAGAAAACTAAAATCCTATGGAAGTTCAACTACTTTAGGTTCAGTTTTTAGGCCTTAAATTTTGCCTTGAATTAATGGGGCAAAGCCTTGAGTTTGGTGGATCTTATCCTATGGAAGTTCAGCTAATTTAGGTTTAGTTTTTAGGCCTTAAAGTTTTCCTTGAATTAAAGGGATGAAGGCTTGAGTTTGGGGGATCCTATCCTATGGAAGTTCAACTACTTTAGGTTCACTTTTTAGGCCTTAAAGTTTTCCTTGAATTAATGGGAGAAAGCCTTGAGAAATGGCACATCCTTTAAAGTTAATGGGAGAAAGCCTTGAGAAATTACACATGCTCTAAATATTGCCTAAGATTTTATAGGAGAAATGACACATGTATGGGAGAAATGACACATGTACACGATTTTCCTTAAAGTGGTAGTGGTTTATGGATATTAAAATGAATAACTTATATTTAGATCTGTTCCAGAAATTGAATATAGGGGCATTTACTAGATATGCCACCTTTCAGAAAAGATGAGATCTAGAGGCTACCTGGCCCTTTACAAACTCTGCCTTTAGAACTTGTAGAATTTAACACTCAACAGGCAGACTAAAATCCTATGGAAGTTCAAACAAACTAAAATCCAATGGAATTTCAAACAAAATAGGTTTAGTTTTTAGGCTTTAAAGTTTACCTTCAATTAATGGGAGAAATCCTTGAGTTTGGGGGATCCTATCCTATGGAAGTTTGGCTACCTTAGGTTCAGTTTTTAGCCCTTAAAGCTTTTGAATTAATGGGATAAAGCCTTGAGAAATGACACATGCTTTAAATTTAATGTGAGAAAGGCAATGCCACATGCTTTAAAGTTTGCCTAAGAGTTCATGGGAGAAATTACACATGTATGGGAGAAATGAAACATGTACACGGTTTGCCTTAAAGTGGTAGTGGTTTATGGATATTAAAATGAAGAACTTATATCTAGATATGTTCCAGAGATTGACTGTAGGGGCATTCACTGGATATGTCACCTTTCAGAAAAGATAAGATCCAAAGGCTACCTAGCCCTTTACAAACTCTGCCTTTAGAACTTGTAGAAGTTAACACTCAACTGACAGACTAAAATCCTATGGAAGTTCAAACAAACTAAAATACTATGGAAGTTTAGCCACTTTAGGTTCAGTTTTTAGCCCTTAAAGTTTTCCTTGAAATAATGTGAGAAAGCCTTGATTTTGGGGGATCCTATCCTATGGAAGTTCAACTAATTTAGGTTCAATTTTTAGCCCTTAAAGTTTTCCTTGAATTAATGGGAGAAGGCCTTGAGAAATGACACATGCTTTAAAGTTAATGGGAGAAAGCAAATGACACATGCTTTAAAATCTTTGCCTAAGAGTTTATGGGATAAATAACAAATGTATGGGAGAAATGATACATGTACATGGTTTGCCTTAAAGTGGTAGTAGTTTATGGATAGTAAAATAAAGAACTTATATTTAGATCTAGTAGTGGTTTATCGATATTAAAATGAAGAACTTCTATTTAGATCTGTTCCAGAGATTGACTGTAGGGGAGTTTACTAGATATGTCACCTTTCAGAAAAGATGAGAGCCAGAGGCAACCTGGCCCTTTACAGACTCTGCCTTTAGAACTTGTAGAATTTAACACTCAACAGATTGACTAAAATACTATGGAAGTTAAAAATCCTATGGAAGTTTAGCCACTTGAAGTTCAGTTTTTAGGCCTTAAATTTTTCCTTGAATTTATGGGAAAAGGCATTTAGTTTGTGGGAAAAATGCCATGTCCATGGTTTGCCTTAAATTTTATGGGAGAAATCAGATCTAGAAATGAGATTCCTTAAAGTTTTCCTTGCCTAGAGTTTAAGATATAAATGCCATGTACAAATTTTGCCTTAAAGTTTGCATTATAGTATATCGGAGAAATGACATTTTCTTATAGTTTGTGGGAGAAATGACATAGAAATAACATATGTCAAATGTCACACCTTTATGAGTTTGTGGGAGAAATGAAATGTACAGGGTTTGCCTTAGAATTTAGTTTTTCATTTAGTTTTCCTTGAAGTTTATGGGAGAAATCACATCTAGAAATCTTTATTTTGACATCTATAAATAGGCTAAGAATATTAAGAAAAAAAATTCAACTTACAAATTAGTTATGTCCTTAATAAGAAGTATGATTTAGCACTTATCAAATTGTTTAATAATTTATAATAATGTCATTTTTTTCTTGCACTATCATTCATCCTTGATATGTACAAGAATTTTACAACTTCAAAATCAACCTACACTATCATCATATCACTGTAGCCATGTCAATCTAGATTATTTATATCCATTACATCATAAAACATTCTACTTTTAACATTTTACAAGAATAAAGCAACATGGAAGGTGTAAATTTAGGTACATTAATAAAATATAGCCATGTCAATCTATATTATTAAGATCCATTACATCATAAAACACTCCACTTTTAATATTTTACATTTTAATCCACTTGATTTTGGGGGATCCTATCCTGTGGAAGTTTAGCTACTTTAGTTTAAGTTTTTAGGCCTTAAATTTTGCCTTGAATTAATGGGAGAAAGCCTTGAGAAATGACACATGCTTTAAATTTAATGGGAAAAATCGAATGACACATGCTTTAAATTTTGCCTTAAGAGTTTATGGGAGAAATGACACATGTATGGGAGAAATGAATGTACACAATTTGCCTTAAAGTGGTTATGGTTTATGGATATTAAAATGAAGAAATTCTATTTAGATATGTTCCAGAGATTGACTATAGGGGCATTTACTGGATATGTCACCTTTCAGAAAAGATGAGATCTAGAGGCTACCTAGTCCTTTACAGACTCTACCTTTAGAACTTGTAGAAGTTAACACTCAACAGACAGACTAAAATCCTATGGAAGTTTAGTGACTTTAGGCTCAGTTTTTATTCCTTAAATTTTTCCTTTAATTAATGGGAGAAAGCCTTTAGTTTCTGCGATAAATGTCATGTTCATGGTTTTCCTTAAAGTTTTCCTTAAAGCTTATGAGAGAAATCACATCTAGAAATGACATGCACCTTAAAATTTTCCTTGCCTAGAGTTTAGGAGAGAAATAACATGTACATGGTTTGCCTTAAAGTTTTCATTATATTATATATGGGAGAAATGACATAGAAATGACAGAGAAATGACATAAAAATGACACATGCCTTAAAGTTTGCCTAAACCTTTATGGGAGAAATGACACATGTACACGAGTTTCCTTAAAGTGGTAGTGGTTTGCACTTAAACCACTAGTGGTAGTGGTTCATTAAGTTATGTCAAAAGTAACACCTTGATGTGCTCGTGGGAGAAATGACATGTACATGTTTTTCAAAATTATTTTATGCACTTACTAAAACAACTAGTGGTAGTTGTTGATGAAGTTATGTCAAAAGTCACAACTTGATGAGTTTGTGGGAGAAATGACATGTACATGGTTTGCAAAATTATCTTATGCACTTACTAAAACAACTAGTGGTAGTGGTTGATGAAGTTATGTCAAAAGTCACACCTTGATGAGTTTGTGGGAGAAATGACATGTACATGGCTTGCACAATTATTTTATGCACTTAATAAAACAACTAGTGGTAGTGGTTGATGAAGTTATTTCAAAAGTCAAACCTTGATGAGTTTATGGGAGAAATGACATGTACATGGTTTTCCTGGTTGGCCTTAGAGTTTAGTTTTCCCTAAATTTTATGGGAGAAATCACATCTAGAAACCTTTACTTTGACATCTATAAATGGGATAAGAAAATTAAAAAGTAAATTTCAACTTGCAACATTTCTCAGTCCTTTCCTAAGTGACCATACTCCTGCAACCAAGAATCACAAGGAGATATGCATCAAACACAGTCTAGAATTCACCTCACAAATTTTGCTAGTTACTCCTTGAACCTGCCCAGACCAAAACACAATAAAAGAACCAATAATTGACTTCTCCAACTCGACTAAGGCTCCTTGAGACTGTGGCTACCTCAGAAATCATTCTCCATCACTGATATGTTCTTGATGATATGTTTGAAAGAGATCCAAGGTCTCTAATTTATATTAACTGATGGAGGATCCAAGGGGTGCCTAAAGTGCCAATATGGCCCTTCATATAGGGAAGTCGACTTGATAAAGACCCACTTATGATTTATTTATGTTTCTTTGTAGAGAGGTCGACTTGATGAACATGAGTGCTTGACCAATGTTAATTTGAGTCACATTATTTAATAAGATGAATACCAAGTTGATTTAAATACATCAATAATAATAATTTTCCTTTATCCAATTGAAATTCACTTTTGCGGAAACATGGATTCTCCTTGGGATAATTGGGCTTCTCCTTGGGGTAATAAGATTTATCTTAGGGAAATTCTTCCCGAAGTTGCCCCAAATTTCAACACTAAGCGGATGGAACTGGTTGGATAGGACTGACTAATTTTTCTACCCAAATTGATTGTAACAAACTATGTGTAGAAAGGGCCAGGAAATGTGGATTGTATAACTGCTTTGGGGTAGACTTGAGTGATTAAACTTGACCAAATCAATCCCATTTTAGGGAGAATGGTTATGGACTTAATTGTATAAATATAATCAAGCTATGATGATGAGATATTATGTAAATAAATTGTTCTTGTGATGTGTAATATCTCAAGGGTGCTTGTAAACTCTAGCTCTCTTTGTTTGGATCTGTTATCTACTTCTGCAACCCACTTCTAATTTCTAACAAACTAGAATGCTATTATATTCTTTATCTTCCCTACCTGAAATGCTATTATCTTCCTTTCCCTTTATATTTCATTGTACTAAAAGAATGGATTTTCTGAATGGCATGGTTTTCAAGATGTGGATTTGTTTGTTGGTTTTACTTGGTATTCTTTAAGGGCTAGACATTTCAAATCAATTTTGAAGGTTGTTTTATTTGAATTCAATCATGTCATTTTGAAACAGAGAAAACTTAAGCTACAATATTTTATAAAATTTATTTGAGCAACAAAAAAAATTGAAAAATCACAGTTGTTGAGACATCCATTAAATATATGAGGGAATGAAAGAGAAAAAACCTTTGATTCACACTCTTTTCCAACTGAATTGTTATGGACTTAATTGTATAAATATAATCAAGATATGATGAGAAGGTATTATGTAAATAACTTGTTCTTGTGATCTGTAATGTCACAAGGGTGCTTCTAAAATCTAGCTCTCTTTGTTTGGATCTGTTATCTATTTCTGCATCCCACTTGTGATTTTTAACAAATTGGATAACCTAGAAAAAAGCTATAGAGGAAAGAAAATCCACAGATTATATAATTTGTTTATGAAATGTACCTGGTTGTGAAGGAATAAATAAATGCTTCAATGTCAATTTTTGAGGTTCTTTTAATCGCCTATGCGATTCAAATATTAGCCTCTGTTTGTTATTTGTCTTTAAAAAAATATGCTTCAGTAAAAAGTAGATGATGTTCCATAGAGTAACCTTATACAATGATTTAATGTGAAGATAGTACTTTACCTACAAAACAATGGAATTAAAGACTATGCTTATATATCAGAGTTTTGTTATGACATCTTTATCTTCCCTACCTAAAATGCTATTATCTTCCTTTCCGTATATATTTCACTGTACTAAAAGAATGGATTTTCTAAATGGCATGGTTTTCAAGATGTGGAGTTGATTGTTGGTTTTACTTAGTATTATCGAAGGGCTAGACATTTCGAATAAATTATGAAGGTTGTTTTATTTGATGTCAATCATGTCATTTTGAAACAAATAAAACTTAAGCTACACTGTTTTCTAAAATTTCTTCAAGAAACAAAAAAAATGAAAAATCACAGTTGTTGAGACATCCATTAAATAGATGACGAAATGAAAGAGAAAAAAACTTTGATTCACGCCCTTTTCCAACCATGAAATGAAGTATTCATTGGATGTCGATAAAATGTATGCATCACCTTCACGTTCTATGAGGTTAAGCATCTACTTGTATGTTCATTTTTGCATATATGTATGTTGGAAAAAATACTGAGAGGGGGGGGGGGGGGGGGGGGGGGGTGAATCAGTATTTAGGGCAAACTAAAACTTTTTACTTTTTCATGCTCTAAAACCCATATGCTACTTTCCTTTAGTAAACTCGCGTATACACGCGGATATCCTTCATACAACTCGTGTATTAGCATAGATCTAAATATGCAGATATTTATTAACTTAGTTCTTTGCAATATTCATTCATCTGATGTTAAGTTATCAGTAAACATGTGCAGTAACAACAGAATAAACCATCACACAAAGCATCGCACATGAACACCGGGATTTTTAGGTGGAAACCCAAGTCGGGAGAAAACCACCGCTGCAGTTGCTCAGTCTTCAATATTTTATTATAGAGAAAACATCTTACAACATATGTGCTGGTGCAGACTCCTACCAGCACGCAGGCACCCACCCCTTTTCGTTTACCGACCTCTCCTGGAAGGGAGCTCCAATCCCACGACTCGTTTACCGGCCTCTCACGGGGGAGCTACGATCCCCGATCTCGTTTACCGGCCTCACACGGAAGGGAGCTACGACCCCGATCTCGTTTACCGGCCTCACCTGGAAGGAGCTACAACCCCACGGCCCCGAACGCTACAGCCCTCGGCACCTCTATGGACCACGTTTCATCAATTTTCACACTTTGGATCCAAAGCTTCCTTTAGAGGACAACTTTTGTAGGCCACGTTTCATCATATTTTCAGACTGGACCCACTCCATACTTTTAAGCACAGTCAAACATGAAACTGATACATATAACTCACTGACAAATATCTGTAAACCAGCAGAACATATCAGACTTTTCTTACCACGGACTTTAGCAAACCCTAGTTTGCATACGCGCTTTCCTTTCACTGATGTCGCGTATATACACGCTTCCGTTCACATAAACCAGCGTATACTTCTGTACATATCACAGAGCTAATTTCATTGCGCATATGTGCTTTCTCTTCAGAGAAGACGCGTATATACGCGCTTCCTTTGCGGCAAACTAGCATATGGTTCTTCAGACATTTAGGTCATTGAAATTCTTCAGAACAGATACATCACACAGATTTAACCCTTTACTTCAGACAGATGTTCACCATATCTCAGATCTAATCATTCCATAAACAGATCTAGCAAATACAGATACATTTCAGATCTAGATATCCCGCTTCATCATTTCTTCATAGGTGCATCATAGATTCAGATCTATAATCAAACCTTTACCCTTTCCATACATATATACTTCACAAAGAAGTATTCATTCAAGCTCAGACATCTTTCTCCCACACTCATGATTTGCACAATGAATTTCTTCTCTTTATATAGGTTTACCCTTTTTCAATACCATGAGCCAAAACCACATTACATCTGATGGTATTCCTGGACGGGGTCATTTGGACGAATCATTACCCAATACAATGGGTCAATACCATGGTGGTTACCCCTAGTTTTGCACTTTTTGAGCGCTTTTTCCCATACGCGACTTGGCACGTACTTAACCGCGTGCATACGCGACTTCTCCTAGACAAATCTGCGTATTCCTTGAAACATACTCTTTTCATCATGGATCTAGCACATATTGAATTCCTTTCTTCATTACCTTCTGTACTCTCTGTAGATACATCAGATTTACTTCATCAAGAACATATTCTATCAGGCCTAACTTCATCAAGTAATTTGCCATCTTCTTCATCAAGTGGGTTGCCATTCAATGACAACACTCAGCATCATATTGCTAACTAACATCATTTCACATCAGATTTACAATTCCTTTCTTCATTACCTTCTCTACTCTTTGTAGATACATCAGATATACTTCATCAAGAACATATTCTATCAAGCACAACTTCATCAAGTAAGTTTCCATGTTCTTCATCAAGTGGGTTTCCATTCAATGACAACACTCAGCATCATATTTCTAACTAACATCATTTCACATCAGATTTACATCATTTACCAAGTCCATCAAGTCACAAATAACTTCATCAGGTGGATTGCCATCACGGACAACACATGTCAACAATCTCATGTCTTCATCTTCATTCAGTGGGTTGCCATCAAGGACAACACTCTGCATGATATTGCCAACAATATCCCCCTTTGGACTTGATGGCAACCACGATGGTGTTTGGTTACCACAACAGATAGGTACATTAAGAATACAATGACACCATGTCACTCTCCCCATTTTTGACATCATTCTTTCTCTTCATTCAAACACCATGTCACTCTCCCCATTTGACATCAAGGGCAAAGGGTGGATCAAAACCAACACACTCTCCCCCTGTTCTCCTCATGTAGCAGATGCGTTCTGCAGATCTGATATATACTGAAGTGACCAAGCTCCCCCTGAGTTCATGCTGAATCTTCAAACATATTTTTCAATGAAGTACATGACTCTATGAACTTCCTATCACCAAAGACTCATACTTACATCAAATATCCAACCAAGTGGATTCACAGATGAGACTCAAATACCCAACCAAGTGGGTTTACACATTTCAATTCAACTACCCAACCAAGTGGGTTTACAAATTTGACTCAGCTACCCAATCAAGTGGGTTTACAAAATTTGACTCAGCTACCCAACCAAGTGGGTTTACAAATTTGTCAAGTCCTTACATGACTGAATGTTACAATTTTACATTATGGGTCTCAACAAGACCTTTTCATCAAATTACAAATATGACTTGTCATGACCAATACCAGAAAGACTTCAAAGAACAAATTTCAGAATCATCATAATGCCAACAATGCATTATACTCAGCAAAGCTAATGCTCCCCCTGAATCTATGCATCCAAGCATCCTTTCCATATGACTAAGGCTCCCCCTTAGTTTGTGCATCCTGAACACTTTCACCAAAAAATCATCAAGGCATCTTTATCAAAACATTAGAAATAGAATTATGAGAACTGGAACACCACCAGAGGTACCAAACAGTATCAGAGATACCAAATAGCATTGCAACTGTGCTGAAGAAAGCTGACCCCAAACAGAAAATGTCAGCAACCAGACATACGCGGTTTTATGTGCATGAACTCGCGTATATACGCGAATGTGTTTCAGGAAACCCGCGTATCCAATACCATCTTCTATATTTTAACCCGATCTGATCCTCTATGAGAAAAATACAGTGTTCAGCTTCTTTCTGAGATATTTGAAAGCTTCCTTGGACTACAGATAGATAGAACAGTGTAGTTGAGTCTTCAAGCGTCATCCAATGGTTGTAGCATAAGCACATTAGTAACCAAGCCTTCAGATTCTTTGCAGCATCAATACAATCTTTCCAAGAGAGATTATCATACCAGCACAATATCTTCAAATATGTGTCAATCATCCATGTGGTCCAATATCACCATGATCTTTAAGATTTAACATGAAGTAACATATGTAGGGAAAAGATCTCAACCATAGTAACAAACTCTGCATGATCTATTCTTATCTCTGAATCATAAGACTTCCAATTCATCCATGTGTGAGCACAAAAGATACTTTTCAGAAAACAAGGCTCAAAATCTTATCATAATAAACTGTGTACCAAGTCATCATCATTTAAGCATGAGTATCACAGAATAAGCACTCATAGTGCCAACAATGCAATTATTAGTATTCAACCTGCTGCTCCCCCTGAACCAGTGCTCCTCCTTAACTTGTGCAACCTGAATACATTTATCAGCAAGTCACCAGCAACAATCTCTGCATGAACTGTCCTTATCTTCGAATTATAAGACTTTCATCTCAGCAACGAATACTCTTCATCAAAAAGAAAACATGACTCATCCATAATTTTCAACATCAGAAACCAAGTATCATATCATCATAATTTAGAACTGAGCAACTAAGCTGATACTGAGTTAATAATACAGTTATTAACAATCAGACTGATGCTCCTCCTGAACCTCTGCTCCAGATCTTCAGCTATGATATAAATTCTCTTATCATTAATGCATACACGACTGTGTCTGCTGGAAATCGCATGTATACACGCCTTTTGTTCATAGAACCCGCGTATGGAAAGTGAAGCATAGAAATTTTTCACATTCCTTCATCTCCCCCTGAACTTGTACTTCCTGTACCTATCGTCTTCATACCAGATGCTCTGTCAGAAATACATATAACCAGAAAAATCAAATCAACCATGAGAGTCATCATACATTGCTCCCCCTGTGACGATACATTACTAAATCTCATAATGTATCCCACATCATTCCTGCAGTCAATCAGAGAAGTAAGCTTCAAAAGCGGTTGAATGCAGTAGGGTCAATATTCCCTACGTTTCTGATCGGTCCTCCATCTTTTTCCAGATTTGTTTGAACTTTCTATTTGTGTGCTGGAAGTTATCCAATTTCTCATATCTATTCAACTTGCATTCCTTTTCTACATGTCCATACTTGTTACAAGAATAACATCTCATGTGTCCAGAGAAATAAGCATAAGAATCATAATGAGTATTTCTAATCTTCCTCCTTTTACAATCAGTTGCTTTATGTCCATACTTGTTACATGAAAAACAATATCCCTTGAAGAAACCATAGTACCTTTCTATGTAGGATCTGTTTGTTTGAGGTTGAAATGATCTGCTTCTGCAATTTGCTGCAACATGCCCATAATTATGACATTTAAAGCATTCAACATTATTGACTGATTTCCTTTGAGATTTCATCATTGTTGGTTGACCTTTTGTCTCTTTCAACACTTCAGGTTTTGCATTGACATCCTCTGAAATTTTAGCACTTCCTTGTGAGCTAGATTCTCCTTTAACAGTTTCATGGAAACCAAGACCAAGTTTGATAGCAGGAGACCTTTGATTACTCAGAATATTGTCCAAAATATTAGTACTATCTTGAAACCTCAAAAGTTTAACCTTTTCTTCTAATTTGCCTTTGAGAATGTTTACCTCAACCGCCAAGGCTTGACATTGCTTTGTCATGCTTTCTTCTTTCCTTCTTCCATCTTCTACTTGATCCTTCAGATTTAGAATCTCTTATTTCAACCAATTTTCGTTTTCTTCACATGTTTTTTGCAGCTCTTCATTCTTCTTATTTGATTTTTCCAGATCTTCTTTGAGAGAGATGATTTCTGCTTCAAGGCCTTCCTTTTCAAATGGTTGTAGAGGTTCCTCATTCTTCTTACTTGATGCTTCAAGATCTGCTTGTAGAGAGATGATTTCTGCTTTAAGTTTTTCACCTTGATTGGTTGCATGAGCGTACAATCCTCGATACTTGTCTATCTGTCCATTTAGTGTTTCAATCTTTTCATTCATCCTAGAGATCACATCTTTGTAGATAGATTCCTTCCTTTCAAATTGATACCAATCATTACTTTCATCATTTGCTTCTAGAATTTCACTCTCCTTAGATGATGTCCAATCACAACTTCTTCTAGATCCATACTGTTACTTTTACTATCTTTGCCTTTGCATATACAGGTAAGTGAAATACAAGAACAACGATCAATACATGTTTCATCTTCTTCACTTTCTGCTATACATGATTTCTGAGGTATCTCCTTTCCTTGAGTAGCCTTCTTCTTTTGCTTCTTTGCCATGAGCACTTGTAGAGCTTGGTCAGAATCTTCTTCATCTTCACTGGACACTTCATCATCATCTTCATTTGCATAATAACTCTTCCTCTTTTCAAATTGTTTCCCTTTACCAAATTTATCTCTATAAGGACATTTAGCAGCATAGTGACCAACTCTTCCACAATCAAAACATTTGAAGGGAAGTTTACCTTTGAATCTTCCAGTACCTAGTTGGAGTTTTCTCACAAAATTCGCTTCTTCTTCTTCAGATATATAGCTGGATTCTTTGACAACTTCCTTTTATTTTCCTTTTGCAGACGCTTTAAAATCAGCTTCTTTTATTTGAGAAGGACCTTCTTGTCTCATTTCAAAAGCAGTCAGAATACCATGTAATTGAACAATAGTAAGAGTTTGAAGATCTTGCCTTTCTTCAATAGCTGAAACTTTAGAGTCAAATTTTGAAGTCAAGGATCTTAAGAATTTTTCCACCAGAGTAGTATCGGTTATGGTTTCACCCAAATTTCTCATTCGATTTACAATATCATCTAGACGAAGAAAGAAACTGGCAATACATTCATCACTATGCATCTTTAAATTTCCATATTCAATTCTAAGAGTTTGGAGTTTTGCACTTTTTACCTTTGTATCTCCTTCATAACTCAGAATGATTTTGTCCCATATTTCTTTTGCTGAATTTAGCTGCATCACTTTAGCAAATTCTGGTTCAGACATGCTTCCTAATAAGACATTTACTGCTTTGGCATTGATTTCATACTTCTTCCTTTCTGCTGCATCAGTAGGAATACTTGCCAGGTATTGATAACCTTCTTCCACGATTGCCCATACATCTGCACCAAGACTTTGCAGATATGCTTTTGTACGTACCTTCCAGAATATTAGATTGCTTCCATTGAATAGAGGTGGCTTTATAGACATTACTCCTTCTTGACTTCCCATTGCGATGGATCTCCTTCAAGCGATCAAGCTTCTGCAGAAGGACCTGCTCTGATACCAATTGTTGGGAAAAATACTGAGAGGGGGGGGGTGAATCAGTATTTACTGCATACTCAAAAATTTTCACTTTTTCATTCCTTAAAGCCCATACGCTACTTTCCTTTAGTAAACTTGCGTATATACGCGGATATCCTTCATGCAACTCGCGTATTAGCGGAGATCTAAATATGCAGATATTTATTAACTTAGTTCTTTGCACTATTCACTCATCTGATGTTAAGTTAACAGTAAACATGTGTAGTAACAACAGAATAAACCATCACACATGAACACCAGGATTTTTAGGTGGAAACCCAAGTCGGGAGAAAACCACCGCTGCAGTTGCTCAGCCTTCAATATTTTATTATAGAGAAAACATCTTACGACATATGTGCTGGTGCAGACTCCTACCAGCACGCAGGCACCCACCTGCGCTCGTTTACCAGCCTCTCCTGGAAGGGAGCTCCAACCCCCTGACTCGTTTACCAGCCTCTCCTGGAAGGGAGCTACGACCCCTTGCTCTCGTTTACCAGCCTCACCTGGAAGGGAGCTACGACCCCCTGATCTCGTTTACCAGCCTCTCCTGGAAGGGAGCTACAACCCCCTGACTGAAGGCTACAATCCTCAGCACCTCTATGGACCACGTTTCATCAATTTTCACACTGGATCCAAAGCTTCCTTTAGGACACAACTTGTAGGCCATGTTTCATCATATTTTCAGACTGGACCCACTCCATACTTTTAAGCACAGTCAAACATGAAACTGATACATATAACTCACTGACAAATATCTGTAAACCAGCAGAACAGATCAGAATTTTCTTACCACAGACTTTAGCAAACCCTAGTTTGCATACGTGCTTTCCTTTCACTGATGTCGCGTATATACGCACTTCTGTTCACATAAACCAACGTATACTTCTGTACATATCACAGAGCTAATTTCATTGCGCATACGTGCTTTCTCTTCAGAGAAGACGCGTATATACACGCTTCCTCTGCGACGAACTAACGTATGGTTCTTCAGACATTTAGGTCATTACAATTCTTCAGAACAGATACATCACACAGATTTAACCCTTTACTTCAGACAGATGTTCACCATATCTCAGATCTAATCATTCTATAAACAGATCTAGCAAATACAGATACATTTCAGATCTAGATATCTCGCTTCATCATTTCTTCATAGGTGCATCATAGATTCAGATCTATCATCAAACCTTTACCCTTTCCATACAGATATACTTCACAGAGAAGTATTCATTCAAGCTCAGACATCTTGCTCCCACACTCATGATTTGCACAATGAATTTCTTCTCTTTATATAGGTTTACCCTTTTTCAATACCATGAACCAAAACCACATTACATCCGATGGTATTCCTGGACGGGGTCATTTGGACGAATCATTACCCAATACAATGGGTCAATACCATGGTGGTTACCCCTGGTTTTGCACTTTTTGAACGCTTTTGCCCATACGCGACTTGGCACGTACTTAACCGCGTGCATACGCGACTTCTCCTAGACAAATCCGCGTATTCCTTGAAACATACTCTTTTCATCATGGATCTAGCACATATTGAATTCCTTTCTTCATTACCTTTTGTACTCTCTGTAGATACATCAGATTTACTTCATCAAGAACATATTCTATCAAGCACAACTTCATCAAGTAAGTTGCCATCTTCTTCATCAAGTGGGTTGCCATTCAATGAAAACACTCAGCATCATATTGCTAACTAACATCATTTCACATCGAGGATTTACAATTCCTTTCTTCATTACCTTAAATTTTGTACTCTCTACTGTAGATACATCGGATATACTTCATCAAGAACATATTCTATCAAGCACAACTTCATCAAGTAAGTTGCCATCTTCTTCATCAAGTGGGTTGCCATTCAATGAAAACACTCAGCATCATATTGCTAACTAACATCATTTCACATCAGATTTACATCATTTACCAAGTCCATCAAGTCACAAATAACTTCATCAGGTGGATTGCCATCACGGACAACACATGTCAACAATATCATGTCTTCATCTTCATTCAGTGGGTTGCCATCAAGGACAACACTCTGCATCATATTGCCAACAATGTATATCTATAGAAAATAGCTCAACAATCAAGAGGTTTCTTCAAAAAATAAGAAAGCAGTCTCACTATAATTGAACAAATTGAAATACTTTAATAAAAGAATCCTACTAAATATGAAATATGCAACCAAGTGAGCAATGAAATAAAGACATGCCTGGAGATGATCAATCATGAACATAAAAATATGAAGGTAAGCAAAAGGGTGAAATGTGAAGTTGGGTTACACTTTTTGCCCTTTTTTGAGAAAAAGCTTTCATTTTTTTCGATTCTTCAACTTTTCTGCAAGCTAAAACAATTTTTCTGTTTAGAATTTCATTTTGCAATAAAAAAAAAGTTGTTAGAAATTTTGTTAGCTTTCTATTACTTATTTTTTGGAATTTTTTTTATACACATTCGAAATGTCAACTTAGCATTTCTTTGAGTGTGTGTTTTTTAACAATCAACAGATTCATAAGAAGTCATGTTAATACGCAATCTTGTATTCTTTGAAAATTTGTGTTTTTGAGAAACAAAATGTGTTACAACAATATAGACAAAGTCCACTTCGGTTTCGTCATATTTACAAAGCCAATGGATGCATATCATAATTACTAGAATTTTT
This sequence comes from Pinus albicaulis, assembly GCA_034641835.2. Classification (NCBI taxonomy): domain Eukaryota; kingdom Viridiplantae; phylum Streptophyta; class Pinopsida; order Pinales; family Pinaceae; genus Pinus; species Pinus albicaulis. Next base: position 1,625,855,801 of record CM076575.1, read on the forward strand.
TAAACTGGTCCAATATGAAAAATTGCATATTTTGAATATGTTTCACGACGCAAGAAATTTATTAACATATAAGTTATAAACTAAAAATATAAAAGCTACGCATTATAGATGACAGACCAATGTAATGTACCATAATTTTTTCAATTTTTTACAATGTATTTTGGAAGGTACATAATTTTGATTTCACTGAATCTCAATGAACTTCAGAAATTGTTTGCATCTGTTTTATTACAAAATTAATTAAAATTAGTAAATATTTATGAAATTCCATGAAAGTTATATTTCCTGAAAGTAGATTCAATTATGAAAATTCTTGTCTTGGTTCTGATTGTTAATTCAGAATGTTTCATAGAGTTTAATCAGTCCAAAGTTGCATAAACGTATTCAGGGCTTGGCATTGCGTAACTGGTGATGCGTTAGTTTGGCTGAAATCTTAAACAAAGTTTGGCTGAACTATTTTTAGCGCCAATGACCCGTTAAGTCAGACGACAAAGGAGTTCGACCGAACTACTTCTTAAAATTTCAGTCCAACTTTTACTTAACTTTCCGTCGATTGGAAAGTACCGTCGAGCCCCTCCAAAAAAACATTTCGCGGAAATATTAATTTCTGCGAAACCATTCATTATTTTCACATATTTTCGCACGTTTGGTCTGATTTTACAAAAGTCTTGATCTGATTTTGCAAAGAATTTTTTTGGGTTTAAGGACTTTTCTTGGAGGTACATTCAAAGGACTTTTCTTTGAGACACATTATTTTCATTCATTTGATCTGATTTTGCAAGGAATTTTTTTGGGTTTAAAGAATTTTCTTGGAGTTACATTCAAAATTTCTTAGAGGTACATTCAAAAAACATTTTTAAAGAATTTTCTTGGAGGTACATTCAAAAGACATTTCTTGGAGGTATGTGATACAGTGTTTTGGGCTTCATTTTTTTTTAAAGATGGATTTGGGTTGAAGTAAATCTTAATGAGTTTTTGTGTAACTTTTTAAATGAAATTTTTTTGTAGGACTTGGAAGGAAATATTTTGAACTTCGTTTCATTTTTATAAGAAATTTTTTCTTGAATTTTTTAAAGTAAGTGTTTTGGATTGAAGTATGTATTTTTTGCAAAATTTTTAAAATGAGTTTTTTTTTTAAATTAAATATTTGTGATGTTTTTTTTAATTGAGTTTTTGTCTAAATTTTTGAAGGAAATTTTTTGAACTTCATACTCTATTATCATGGGAAATCGAAGAAATTGTACGAGAAAATATGATCGAAAAACAGACCTTGAGGAACGTAGAAAAGAGATGAGACAATCTCGCAAAAGAAAGATAGAAGCACTCTCAAATATTGAAGGGGAAAATCAACCTCAACTAGAAATTGAAACAGGTATGTAAATGTAAATATTATGATTTGACATATTTAAAATTTTGCTAGTGTAAAATGTGAAGCTTAAGTTTTATTTGATGAACTAATTTGAAAAATATTTTGCAATGTAAATAGAGAGAGATATTCCTCAAAACATTAATGATGAGATAAAAAATTTTGAAAGAGAAAGTGAAAAAGTTATTGAACCAATGATTGAAGATGGTGAAAATGATGAAAGAAATTCAAGTGAAGAAATTGAATCACAAGGTATATATATATATATATATATATGTTGAACACATGCATGTGGGTGAAAATGTGAAGCTGGGTTACACTTTTTGCCCTTTTTTGAGAAAAAATTTTCATTTTTTTCGGTTCTTCAACTTTCTGCAAACTATAACAATTTTTCTGTGTAGAATTTCATTTTGCGATAAAAATAAATGTTGTGAGAAATTTTGTTAGCTTTCTATTACTTATTTTTTGAAATTTTTTTATGCAGATTTGATATGTCAACTTAGCGTTTATTTGAGTGTGTGTTTCTTAACAATCAAAGAATTCATAAGAAGTCATGTTATGTGGCAACGTTGTATTCATTGAAAATTTGTGTTTTTGAAAAAACAAAATGTGTTACAACAAGCTAGACAGAGTCTACTTTGGTTTCGTCATATTTACAAAGGCAATGGATGCATATCATAATTACTAGAATTTTTTGAACTGGTCCAATACTAAAAACTATGTATTTTTGATATGTTTCGCGTGGCAACAAATTTCTTAACATATAAGTTATAGACTAAAAATCTAAAAGCTACCCATTAGAGTCAACGGACCAATGTAATGCCCCATAATTTTTTCAATTTTTTTTACAATGTATTTTGGGAGACACAAAATTTTGATTTCACTGAATCATGATGACCCTCAGAAATTATTTGCACTCATTTTATTAGAAAAATAATTAAAATTAATAAACGTTTACGAAATTCCATAAAATTTATATTTCCTGAAAGTAGATTCAATTCTGAAAATGCTTGTCTTGGTTCCGACAGTTAATTAACAACTTTTCATGGAGTTTAATCAGTCCAAAGTTGCAGAACCATTTTCAGAGCCTGGTTTTACATAATTGGTGACGCGTTAGTTCGGCCGAACTATGTTTTCCGCTTACGAGTCGTTAAAACTAACGTCTTAATAGTTCGGCCGAACTTCTTATCAAAAGTTCGGCCGAACTATTGTGCAATTCTCTGTCGGCCGGAAATTTTTGTGGAGCCCCCTACAAAACACATATTTCGCGTCAATATAAATTGCTGTGAAATGATTCACAATTTTCGCACATTTCGCACTTCATTTCATTTTACAACTTGGTTTGAATTCAAAAACTTTTCTTCAAAGTTTGGGTTTAAAAAACTTTTTTGGAAGACATTTTCTGGAGGCGGCGTGATTTTTCTTGGAGGTTCAAAGTTTGAGTTTAAAGAACTTTTTTGGAAGACATTTTTTGGAGGCGACGTGATTTTTCTTGGAGGTATGTACGTGTTTTGTGTTGAAATAAATATTTTGAGCTTCTTTGTTCAAAAACTTTTCTTCACATTTTGGATTTAAAAAATTTTTTTGGAAGACATTTCTTGGAGGCGGTGTGATTTTTCTTAGAGGTATGTACGTGTTTTGGATTGGATTACGTATTTTTTAGAAAAGATTTTTTTAAATTAAATCTTTTGTGATATTGTTTGTAATTGAGTTATTGTCTAATTTTTTGAAGGAAATTTTTTGAACCTCATACCTATTATCATGGGAAATCGAAGAACTTGTGTGAGAAAATATGATCGAAAAAGAGACCATGAGGAACGTAGAGAAGAGACGAGACAATATCGCAAAAGAAAGTTAGCTCTCTCAAATATTGAAGAGGAAAATCAACCTCAAGCAGAAATTGAAGCAGGTATGTAAATGTAAATATTACATGATCTATTGATATATATTTAAAATTTTCCTCATGTAAAATGTGAAGCTTAATTTTTATTTGATGAACTAGTTTGAAAAATATTTTGTTTGATGTAAACAAACAGAGATATTCCTCAAAATATTGAAGAAGAAAATCAACCTCAAGCAGAAATTGACGCAGGTATGTAAATGTAAATATTATGATCTATTGATATATTTTTAAAGTTTTCCCAATGTAAAATGTGAAGCTTAATTTTTATTTGATGAACTAGTTTGAAAAATATTTTGTTTAATGTAAACAGACAGAGATACTCCTCAAAATATTGAAGAAGAAAATCAATCTCAAGCAGAAATTGAATCGGGTATGTAAATGTAAATATTATGATCTATTGATATATTTAAAATTTTCCTAATATTTATTGACATATTTATTAATTTAGTTATTTATTGAATATGATCTATTTTTTCGAATATGTACAGATGAAATCACTATCGATAATGAGATGTTAGAAAATGTCGACACTCACACATATGGAGATAAAAAACCTGACTATGTTATACGATATCGTGTCGATAAAATTTTTGAAACGTTTTTCAAAACTGAGCAAGTGACAGTTCAAGCTCAAATGTTGAAAGGTCTCCTATCATCAAGGAAATTAAAAGAAGCGACGACACTATTGGGTATTCGAAAATCAACCAAAGATAAAAAAATGAAAGAAGAGGTGATAAAAATAATGAGTAGTGCTATAGAGTCAATTAAGAGATCTAGAGATAAAGATGTTTCAAATATACGTAGAGGAATACAAATGGCAATGGTTTCACCAAGTACTCAAGAGAATCATTTGAATCTAACATCTATGGCATGAGCACTGGGAACCTCGCGAAAAACTCTGCACAAACATTGAAAATTTCGACTGCAAATAGACGTAAATGATGAACTCGCTTGTTGGAGAGCTATTTGTAGGCAAACATACAAAGATAGACTTGGAGAAGATGTTAAGAAAATAATATATGAATATTGGAAGAACAATTCGCATGTTTCACCCACTACAAGACATGTGATGCGAAGAAGAATAGCACGAAATCAATACGAAGAACATGAAAAACATCTCTTGGAAACCACTCAAATAGAGTTATTCAAAAATTTCAAAGAGGAGAATCGTCAAATTCAAGTTTCACTCAGTGCTTTTGTTCAACAAAAACCATGGTATGTAAAACCTATCACCGTACGCGACACTTGTTGTTGCCGTTATCATGTGGAATTTGAGTTATATTGTGACACATTCCTTGATTTCGGTAGAACATTATGGAAGGATTCACCTCCTCCTTCCACTATCCGTGAATTCATATCTCAAATTCTATGTGAAAGAGAAAGCGATGAACTATTTTACAAAAAGAAATGTGTTGGTGGTAAAAATGCGATGATTGTGGAAATTTGACTAAATTTCAAAACAAATATCGTATTGATATAAATGATCAATCATTGTCCAACATGAAAGTGAAATGGAAGAGATACGAATATACCAGTACATCGATTTAAAGTGCAGATAGTGTTAAAAGAATCGAATTACGAGAAGACGAAATTTTTCTAATAGACTTTTTTGAGAAAGTTTGAAGCAGAAATTTACAAATACACCATGCATTCCCATAGAGCTCGATGGCAAGACTTGCAATTCAAAAAATCTCGTGAAGTTTTTCCACCAGGGACCATTTTTTCAGTGATTGATTTTGCAGAAAACTACACATTTGTTCCACAAAAAGAAATTCAGAGTGAATACTATCACTCTAACCAAGTCTCCAGGCTCGTCCATATTCTATATAGACACGTTGAACAAAATGTCGATCATATAGAAAGCACGAGTGAAAATCGACATATCATTAAAGAATATCATTTTTATATCAGTGACGATCGTACACATGATACATGTTTTGTACAACATTGTTTTGGAAGAATTTATGATTCATTGAAAAATCGTGGAATAACATTCAATGAACATTGGATATGGTCAGACGGATGCGCAGGTCAATTCAAATATGCACGATCATTTTTTTGGTTGTGTCGTCTTCATAAGAAAACCTACATTAAACATTGTTGGAATTTCTTTGAGACTGGCCATGGAAAAGGAGAACATGACGGTGCAGGAGCATGCATAAAACGAGTACTTTGAAGATATCAAATGAACCACTTTGCACGCCGACTTGTGAACGCTGAAGAAGTTGTTCAATGGTGCAAAAATGCTCTAAGCCATGAGATTAACCCATCAAGAGAAGTGCGAAGGTACATTCAATTTAATTTATATTGGAAATCTAATTTTAAACATTGTACATTTATCATGCAATAATTATTTTTAATTGTATTTTGATATCATATTTACAAATTCTTTTTCTAATTTTCCATATAAAGGTTTTTTTGGCATATTGGAATTGGAGACATAAATAGATCAATTGGAAATGACATTGGAACAATAAAAGGGACTCGAAAATTGCATTCAATTCAAAAAAAATTGTCCACAAATGTGTTTGCATTGGATAAAAGAAAATATTCTTGTTTTTGTGATGTTTGCATAGACAACACAAAATCCAATGACGTCTGTGAAAACAAAATGTATGTGAATGATTGGAAACATACAGAGCTAAATACAAAGGAAAAAATGTCTGTTGCAATGTTTGAAGAAATGCAATCAGAGGAAACTACAATATCATCCGATGGTGATCGAGTTTCTGATCTTGTTAGAGAAGGTAACATTTGAATTACTTTTTAATGATTTAAAGATCTACAAATAAATTTAAATATGCATATATTAAATGTTAAATTTATTTTATTGTGCAGGAGATGTTTTTGCTGTAATTGCACCTATTGACAACGATGAAAATGTGAAGTATTATTTGATGCGTTGCACCGAACAAAAAATGAAATTATTACAAGACTATAATGATCACGGATTTCAGTATGACAAAGGGTCTATTATACTGAAAGGTTATTTTTTCAAACAAACTCGTCAAAGTGGAGACTTTGTTTACTTTGAAGACTATGAACCCGATTCCATAAGTTGTCAGTATAGTCACTTGGTGTGTGCAGCACGCATAAAGTTGATAGAAGTTCAATCAAAGAAAAAATCAAAAATTAAGAAATGGAAAATGTCAAAATCCGATCATGAACGGATTATTGAGGATGGAATTCCATTAGAATTTTTTTGAGTGAAGTGTCCAACAATTTATTATCTTTGGATTAAATATGTTTTAGACCTTTCAATACTCAACTAAAAATTGAGTTGCTTATGTTATTTGTGGTTTGCAGATGTTACAAATTGTTTGGGTACAAGCACGTGCTCTAGTATCAACTAAAAGTAGTTTTTCTATACATGTGCATTGATTAAAAATGTTAAATATGTATTGGATATATATATTATAGAATGAAATTAATTTTTCTTGTATATTAATTGTTCTTGTATATGTTCTCCGACCATATGGTACAAATTATTTCACTTTATTTTGTAAAGTTAGATTCGGTCCCCATATGGCCTAGCCTCCAAGGGACGAGATAACAAGTGGTTGTCCCCACTTGCCCGAATCTCAGCTTTTAAGTACAATTTTACTGTTTATGTCAAGCATCTTACATGATGTCGTAGCCAAAGATAGATTCTCTTTGTTTCAATTTTCCAGTAAAAGTTGTCACCGAATGACCTGCTCAAACTCTTGTAGTAAACACCATACCTCATCTCTCTTGCTCTCCAATATTATTAGGTTTAATTATTATAACACAAAAATCGTTCTACATTTTCAATAATTTTTTGCGCTTACACTAAAATCAATGAACACTATTAATCCAATGTCTTTACAAGTAATGTACCATCATACATGCAATTATATCAAATTAGAAATCAACATATAGAATGAAATCAATGGGGATTGTCTTGTTACAAGTAACATAATTTCAATTTACCATATGTGCAAATGTAGGTTGAAACCGTCCAAAAATTTAAGTTGTAAATTGAAACCATCCAAAACTTTAAGTTTTAAAAGCCTTTTGATTATATATTGTGCATCATTAAAACATTTAACATTTAAAGTTCATTAAATATCACATGCAAAATGTAGATTGAAACCATCCAAAACTCGAGTTTTAAAAACTTCACATGCCATGCCAATTATAATTCAACAATCCAACAAAAACATTTAACAAATTAAATATCACATGCCAAAGTTGTTTCAAGTTTCCGGTAAAAGTTGTCACCGAATGACCTACTAGGATATTATAAATACTAACTTTGTAAGATCATTTGGCATTCGGAAAAATTCGAAAGTCTTAGACTGTCAATCAATTAAAAGTATCATTCACCCTAGGGAGTGTAAAATATTCAATGTAGGTTGCTGACGATGCTCACTCCTAGCTTGAAGCAGCGCCAATGACCAATTCTTTAATGAATTCACATGCACTAGACCAAAGTTGGTTTCTCACCCAAGAAATTCCAAGGATGGACTTTTTAGACAAACTGCTGAAATTGAAAAGCTTGACATGGAGATACGACAAGGTGAACAAAGACTTCAAGAACTCTTTATGGAAAGGGCTCACTTGAAGGAAAGAAGCACTACATTGCAGGCTAAAGTCAAGAACATGGAAGATAAGATCAAGAGGGACTTTCTTGATCCGAAACCTATTGGTTTGAAGAAAGAAAATGCATGTGTTGGCACACTTGGAAAAGAATACGACCACACTAAGAGGATTGGTGCACTTCGTTTGGAAGGAGTCAATATATGTCGTATTAGAGCAATTAGACAGAATTCGAAAAGGAAAGAGCTTGAACCAATTCAAGCAGACCTAGGATCGAATTGTTCTATGGAGCTTCATGAGAAGAGATATGTGAAAAGCACTGTTAAGCCATGCCAATTATAATTCAACAATGCAACAAAAACATTTAACAAATTAAATATTACACGCCAAAGTCGTTTCAAGTTTTTGGTAAAAGTTGTCACCGAATGACCTACTAGGATATTATAAATACTAACTTTGTAAGATCATTTGGCATTCGGAAATATTCAAAATTCTTAGACTGTCAATCAATTTAAATTATCATTCACCCTAGGGAGTGTAAAATATTCAATGTAGGTTGGTGACAATGCTCACTCCTAGCTTGAAGCAGCGCCAACGACTAATTCTTTAATGAATTCCAATGCACTAGACCAAAGTTGGTTCAACCTACTTGGATTTTCACGCAAGAAATTCCAAGGACGGACTTTCTAGACAAATTGCTGAAATTGAAAAGCTTGACATGGAGATATGACAAGGTGAACAAAGACTTCAGGAACTCTTTATGGAAAGGGCTCACTTGAAGGAAAGAAGCACCACGTTGCGGGCTAAAGTCAAGAACATGGAAGATAAGATCAAGAGGGACTTTCTTGATCCGAAACCTATTGGTTTGAAGAAAGAAAATGCATGTGTTGGCACACTTGGAAAAAAAGACGAACACACTAAGAGGATTGGTGCACTTCGTTTGGAAGGAGTCAATATATGTCGTATTGGAGCAATTAGACAAAATTCGAAAAGGAAAGAGCTTGAACCAATTCAAGCAGACCCAGGATCGAATTGTTCTATGGAGCTTCATGAGAAGAGATATGTGAAAAGCACTGTTAAGCCATGCCAATTATAATTCAACAATCCAACAAAAACATTTAACAAATTAAATGTTAAATGTTGAAGAAGATTGCGAAAGTAAGGCGCAAGACAAGGAGGAGGAATGATGATGAAAGTTCCTTGGACTTGAGATTCATGTCTACAACCGTACATGGGAAAAATTTCTCTGCTTTGATAGACACGGGGACTACCCATAGCTTCCTAAGTCGAAAGGCAGCTTCATCTCTTAGAAAGAGGAAGGCTAGCATCGAGAAAGAGTTGAGTGCTTTCAAGGAAGTCAACTCGAGGATGAAAGCAGTGACTGGTGTCATGAAAGGCACACATGTGAGAGTAGGGTCATGGTTTGGAAAGATAGACTTAAGAGTCATTGACATGGATGATCATTCTATGATGGACCATACCAATGATGGACCGAGACATTCTCTTAATTCTTGTGATCAATATTAAACTATTTTATGAAAGATAGATAAACCATTTAAATATTTAGCTCAAACTATTGTAGTAAACACCATACCTCAAGTCTCTCTTCCTCTCCAATATTATTAGGTTTAGTTATTATAACACAAAATTCATTCTACATTGTCAATAATTTTTTGCGCTTACACTGAAATCAATGAACACTATTAATCCAATGACTTTACAAGTAATGTACCATCATACATGCAATTATATCAAATCAGAAATCAACATATACTGTAATGAAATCAATGGGGATTGTCTTGTTACAAGTAAAATTTCAATTTACCACATGTGAAAATGTAGGTTCACATTCTATCATTCATGTAGTTTTAAAAACTTCAGATACCATGCCAATTATAATTCAACTATACAACAAAAACATTTAACATTAAATATCAGATGCCATGCCAATTATAATTCAACTATTCAACAAAAATATTTAACATTAAATATCACATGTCAAATGTAATTCAGATGACAACATTACTTCACATTCACATGCCAAAAGTACCAAAACCATCCAAATAACACTGAAATCAATGAACACTATTAATCCAATGACTTTACAAGTAATGTACCATCATACATGCAATTATATCAAATCAGAAATCAACATATACTGTAATGAAATCAATGGGAATTGTCTTGTTACAAGTCACATTTCAATTTACCACATGTGCAAATGTAGGTTCACATTCTATCATTCATGTAGTTTTAAAAACTTCAGATGGCATGCCAATTATAATTCAACTAGATCCAACAAAAACATTTAACATTAAATATCACATGCCATGCCAATTATAATTCAAATATCCAACAAAAACATTTAACATTAAATATCACACATCAAATGTAATTCAGATGACAACATTACTTCACATTCACATGCCAAAAGTACTAAAACCATCCAAAGAACACTGAAATCAATGAACACTATTAATCCAATGACTTTACAAGTAGTGTACCATCATACATGCAATTATATCAAATCAGAAATCAACATATACTGTAATGAAATCAATGGGGATTGTCTTGTTACAAGTAACATTTCAATTTACCACATGTGCAAATGTAGGTTCACATTCTATCATTCATGTAGTTTTAAAAACTTCAGATGCTATGCCAATTATAATTCAACTATCTAACAAAAACATTTAACATTAAATATCACATGCCATGCCAATTATAATTCAACTATCCAACAAAAACATTTAACATATGTCCAAAAATATGTCCAAAAAACATATTGTAATAAAACATGTCCAAAAATTGTAAATCTCACTCAAGTATCAAACTGTATCAAGTTTAACAAATTTTAAAACCATCTAAATTTTGAAATCAAATCAAATCTACTGTATATCTTGTCCATCAAATGGAGGATCTAGCCTCTGGGTCTTGATTAGCTCCCTATCCTGTAAATAGGAAACCTACATACACAATGCACATGTACTTGAACATTAAAATTTGAAGTTTTAAAAATGAATGAGAATATATATATCTAGAACTTCATGTAGAAAACAAAATATAACAAAAAAATCACGCAATACCTCGTAAGGTTTCCTCTCCATTTGATGAACAGGATTTGCCATAGAAACATCTCCAGTGGTAACCTGTACAATATACATGTACAGTTAAATATAAATATATATATATATATATATATATATATATATATATATATATATATATATATATATATATACATAAATAATTTATATAAATTAAAAACTTTCAAATGAAAAGGAACGTGTACATATATAAACTTATTTGAACAATAATATTAAAAAAAAGAACTAAAGACAACTTCTTCAAATGCTGTGGATGTTCCTATCTCCGTCGCTAAAGTCCTCGGATTAAAAAAATCTTCTATACGAACCTAAATTCAAAAAAATTTAAATAACTCAAAATATAGATCTCTCTCTATATATCTCAATTTTTAATGGAACTTTTTGAGGTAACATAAATTTTGAACTTGTGAAAAATTGTCCATACTTGTACATCTCCCAATGAAGTAGAAGGTATATCTCCTAAAGAAGAAGAATGTACCGGCATCCCAAAAACATCAGACGGAATCGGTACCTGTTAAAACATTTTATCGAATTATATATATATACATACATGTACATGTGTGGCAACAATTATTTATTTTAGAGTCACTTAAAAAACACTAACATACATGTGCCAACATATCATGATGGTCAAACCCATCTGCATCGTCTGAGCCAGAGGTCCTGAACGTAATATTAAAATTTTCATCACGCATCATGCCTGAGAACTGCAAATGGTGTTTTAACATATAATCATACATTTTTGTTAGATTACCGTACACATACAAATAAATGTATACATGTGTATATACACATGTATTTGTTACAAATTGTACACATGTATATGTAAATATAATTTCAAACCCTAAGGTCACTAACACATACTGTTCCGGTGCCCTCTTCCTCACGAAAAATTAGGTCTTGCAGACCATTGTGACAATTTATTGCGTATGTTCGGAGAACTGCAACATTCATGTTGTAAATCTCCTCATCTGTATGATAAACAAAATTGGCACGTGCATTTTCACGTGCTCTTTGTCGATTTAAGCCAATATCGACTCCACTCAATCCGCTATGAACATTTTCGATCATAACATCTCTTGCTTCACAACTTATTTGAGAAGGCGCATCCATCTCTAATCGCAGGGTTTCGACTCGAGACGGTCGACTCACCAATGGTGGCTCAGGGCGAGGCAACTCCACATCTCACTTAGCGCCCTTACGTTGATATAATCGACCTCTCCCCGGGCCAAAAAATTCTGGAGGAAGGTCATTGTAGTCGGGTTTCATACCCAAAAAAAATTCTGCATAAAACATTTGTGCAAAATAAAGAGGAACCTCATCGTTCCATGGAAGCCTTCCAAAGGCCGCAAGATGTCGACTATACAAATATTGTGCTTTGTCTGGGTGCTTGAAATACTGCACCTTCAACATTTTTCTTTTTGGCCCTTCCTTATAATTAAACATTGACTTAGCCTCCTCTCTTGAAACTCTTTTTTTATGTCCTGCCATTTATCGGGACCTATCACTATTTCTCTTCTCTTTCTCATCACTTCTACAAACGAATCAGTCGTTGGCCCCAAATCTTTGTACACTTTTACCATTTCACTCAATGAATGTGTAACTATTTCTAGGCTTTGTCTACTCTCAGCAGGTAGAGACAAATCCTGGAGATCTCTTTGCAATTTTGCTTAAAGGCTTTGACACCTTTGTAAGGTGCATTCCGCCATGTTCATTTCCCATGGTATATCAGTAATCTCATCCGAATAATTTGTGCTAGGTTGACAGCCTTCTTCTTCAATGTAGTGCGCTGCCCTGCGTCTTTTTTGACCACTGGCTCGAACATTTTCAGCCTCTGCATCAATATATATAAAATTTTGTATATTAGAAAAAACACGTGTAAAAAAAGTTGTACAAATTTAATGAGAAAATATTGAAATTGATGGCAACCTTGATGTTGTTGGTTAACATCATCTCCAACATGACCCTGCTGAGAACCAACCCCAGAATGATGCTGCTGAGAACCCGACCCACAGTGACCCTGTTGAGAGCCAGCAGTCGTTGATTGCTGGCCTTCGGGGGAATAAATATCACCCCCTTCCCGCAACCTGCTACCTCGACCAGTTGAACCTTGGCCACGCTCCATGGATGGAGTAGAAAGCCTTCTCCTCTTGCCTCCTAAAAATTAAAATATGAAACTTATTAACAACTAATTTCACTCACAAAGTTAATAAAAAAATCAATTCCATATGTACACACATGTAAGGAGATTTAAGATTATATTTAAATACCGTGAACATCCTCCAATCCCTGACCCTCCATATGGGATTCAGCCGATCTTCGTCTTTCATCCTCCATGATATATATCTATTGGTCAACATTCACAAAATAGATTTCAAAAAATCAATACCTCGAAGTAAAATCTAGTTTGGGGCTGTTAAATCCAATATGTTCTATATATTTCTTACATTTCTACCCTCCTATTTTTCTTTCCAACCAAGGTTTATAAAATAACATGAGAAGCAACATGAGACTTAGAACAATCATTTTCATTATCTATATGGAAGGCAAGAATGATTATATCCCCTTGAGCTTAAGCTTATGTAGTTTGTCAATTTTTATCATATATTTTTTGGTAAGTGTAAATTTCTTTTTAATCTATAGTACAAGTCATGAGTTCCCCAATTTTACCTTATGTAAAGCATGACTCTAGGATTACTAAAATTTGTACTTGGTTTTTTAAGAATATATCAAATAAAGTTTTTGAGAAGCAAATATGGCTTGTTCCTTAGAATTTGGCACTTTGAATTTCCTTCCCCATATTTCTTGTTAATGATTATAACCTTAAAATGTCTAATATTGGTTTGTCATCATCATCTAAAAATGACTTGGCAGGTGAAAATTTACCATGTCAATCATCATCACTTCACACCATCTCATACATGACCCCTTCTACATATTATATGCATGAATTTTTGGAATGCCATCCTCTCTACCTATCCCATGAATGATTGTGACAACAGGTGAATAAAATACAATTTATAAGAAGAAGATAGTTTCTAGTTTGTCCTCCTCCATCCTCCCCATAGCTAGTGATTTCTCAATTTTCCACTTCCAACTTTCTATTCTCGAAATTCAAATTGGCAGCTAATATTATCGATAGCCACACCACTATACATATAATTATTATATACACTACTACATTAATTAAATCTACGTTGTTTGTTATTGTAAAGTCCAATAACAAACAATGTTAATTGAGTTTAGTAATGTATATAACAATTTCTTTGACTTCCAGGTGTGTTGTGACTATTAGTAGAATTAACTACCAAAATGAATTTCCAAAATAAAATGTTGGAAGAGAAAAAATAGGCAATCACTAAATATGGAGTGGGTGGAGGAGGACAAACTTATAGTGTCCCTTCCTTATCAAATTTCCTTTATTCACCTAATGTCACAATCAATCATGGTCTAGATACAAGGGATGACCTACCATAAATTCAATCATATAATGTGTAGAAGGGTCATATGTAGATGGTGTGAAACGATGATTACAAACATGGTAATTTTTCATCTACTAGGTCATTTTGAGATGATGATTACAAACCAGTGCTAGCCCATTAAAGGTTATAATCATTGGTGCCTAATGTGGGTGGACAATTTAAATCAAGTTCGTATCAAAGTACAATTTAGCTCATTTTAGTCAAGGTCAGTTAGAAGAATTAGCTATTGGTTTCTACCTTCAATTTCCTCTGAAAATGAATGTGTACGTGCTTTTGAGAGACATTAGAGACATTAGAGTACCTTCAATTTCCTCTGAAAATGAATGTGTACGTGCTTTTGAGAGACATTAGAAACATTAGAGGAATAAGGTCCAAATTTTTGATGAAAATGTGCTATGAAAGTAAAGGGTTTTAAAGGCAAGCATGTACAAGGCATAGTTGAGCCAAATGTTCTTCAAGAAGGGCCTAATTATTCGGGTCTTGGTTATGGAAAACATGGAAAATGCTCCAAAGCCAAGGAGGCTTGTGAGGTTTGTGTTCATGATGAATGGAACATGTACATAGTTTACCTTAAAGTAGTTGTGTTTTACGGATATTAAAATGAAGAACTTCTATTTAGATCCATTCCAGAGATTGACTGCAGGGGCATTTACTAGATATGTCACCTTTCATAAAAGATGAGATCCAGAGGCTACCTGGCCCTTTACAGACTCTGCCTATAGAACTTGTAGAATTAAACACTAGAGGCATTAACAATATCAAAGAACGTTTTCATGCTCAGACATGGGAATGTGTCTCTTTCCCTACGCAAGAAAATAGTTCTTGAGGTGGTTAATCTTCATAGACATGTCATCAAGCAAGTCAATGTGATCATCCCTCCTTCCCTCCCTTCTAAAATAATTATGTTTTTCGGGGTCAGAAAGCCAAAATATGGAGACAATTATCACCAAATCCAACGTATGATTATGCATGATGGAGAATATCTAGCGCTTTCCCTTGTTAAATATATTAACAAGGGAAAGCGCTAGAGATTCTCCATCATGCATAATCGTACGTTGATGCTTATAGAGTGAAAAAACTGAAAGAATCAACTTGTAGGGTCATTTTAATGGGGGGTGGAGAATTCATGTCTTTGCAAATTCAAAGTATGGTGCATGTTGCATGAAGCAAGATGTTGAAAGTAGAGTTATGTTAGACACACTTAAATGCAACAAATATGGAAATTTGTACATGAGCTCTATTATTTGACTTAAGAGTTAGTTGTTTGAAAAGGCATGTTTTGTCAACTTGTGTTTGGTTGATGGTTTTGTACACAAATATGTAAGAGTACATGGACATATTCACATGATGTGAATTTTTTTTTTCTTTGAAGGAGAAAAATGATGTGTTTTCAGTTTGATGGTTTTGTTTGTGACAAGACGTCACAAGATTTTGCGAAGGTCCACTCTTGAGCGAGAGCCTCATGATTACAACCTATCCGTGAGAATCAAATGGGAGTGCATCCATATTTTGAAAACAAGTAGGATTCTAAGCTACCTAGGACTCAAACCATCATTTTTAAATTTGAAATATAATGGTGTTGTTTCAATGCCTGAATCCACAACCCTAACACATGAAATCATTAATCTAATTACACATGAAATAAATAGTTATTTTCTCCAAAATTAAAAATATAACTAAAAACTAAATTCAACATAGTTGAAAGAAAAAGAAGCGCCATTGAAATGGTTTGCTGACAAATGGTTAGATTTCTTATCCAATTAAGGCCCAGCATGTATTTTGATGTTTCATTAATTTCTTTGCAAATTCAAAGTATGGTGCATGTTGCATGAAGCAAGATGTTGAAAGTACATGAGCTCTATTATTTGACTTAAGATTCAGTTGTTTGAAGAGGCATGTTTTGTCAACTTGTGTTTGGTTGATGGTTTTGTACACCAATATGTAAGAGTACATGGACATATTCACATGATGTGAATTTTTTTTTTTCTTTGAAGGAGAAAAATGATGTGTTTTCAGTTTGATGGTTTTGTTTGTGACAAGATGTCACAAGATTTTGCGAAGGTCCACTCTTGAGCGAGAGCCTCATGATTACAACCTATCCGTGAGAATCAAATGGGAGTGCATCCTTATTTTGAAAACAAGTAGGATTCTAAGCTACCTAGGACTCAAACCATCATTTTTAAATTTGAAATATAATGGTGTTGTTTCAATTCCTGAATCCACAACCCTAACACATGAAATAACTAATGTAATTACACATGAAATAAATAATTATTTTCTCCAAAATTAAAAATATAACTAAAAACTAAATTCAACATAGTTGAAAGAAAAAGAAGCGCCATTGAAATGGTTTGCTGACAAATGGTTAGATTTCTTATCCAATTAAGGCCTAGCATGTATTTTGATGTTTCAATAATTTCTTTGCAAATTCAAAGTAGGTGCATGTTGCATGAAGCAAGATGTTGAAAGTACATGAGCTCTATTATTTGACTTGAGACCGTTTACTCTTGTATTTCTTAAGCACTGTACTACTAGCATTACTCTGACAAATGATAGCCTCAGATTGAGTCACTCTTTGTAATAACAAAACACTCCCGGATTGACATATTAACGTGAGGTAATTAGAGGTGAAAGAGACCCTTTTTATAGCTCTACAACAAGACGTCACAAGATTTTGCGTAGGTCCACTCTTTAGCGAGAACCTCATGATTACAACCTATCCATGAGAATCAAATGGGAGTGCATCCTTATTTTGAAAACAAATAGGATTCTAAGCTACCTAGGACTCAAACCATCATTTTTAAATTTGAAATATAATGGTGTTGTTTCAATGCCTCGATCCACAACCCTAACACATGAAATCACTAATCTAATTACAGATGAAATAAATAGTTATTTTCTCCAAAATTAAAAATATAACTAAAAACTAAATTCAACATAGTTGAAAGAAAAAGAAGCGCCATTGAAATGGTTTGCTGACAAATGGTTAGATTTCTTATCCAATTAAGGCCCAGCATGTATTTTGATGTTTCATTAATTTCTTTGCAAATTCAAAGTATGGTGCATGTTGCATGAAGCAAGATGTTGAAAGTACATGAGCTCTATTATTTGTCTTCAGAGTTAGTTGTTTGAAGAGGGATGTTTTGTCAACTTGTGTCTAGTTGATGGTTTTGTACACCAATATGTAAGAGTACATGAACATATTCACATGATGTGAATTTTTTTTTTCTTTGAAGGAGAAAAATGATGTGTTTTCAATTTGATGGTTTTGTTTGTGACAAGACGTCACAAGATTTTGCGAAGGTCCACTCTTTAGCAAGAGCCTCATGATTACAACCTATCCGTGAGAATCAAATGGGAGTGCATCCTTATTTTGAAGGAGAAATTTCAATAGGCTTTAGGAAATTTAATTTCAAGTCATTTAATTTCACTAGAAATAATTCATAGGTACATGAAATGAATAGTATTTAGGAAGAACAATAGTCCCTCATGGAATATGAAGAAAGTAGCCACTTCATTTTGTATATATGCATGCTTTGAGTTACTCCTCAAAAAATTTCAAAACATGTGTATTTATTACTCTACCCATCCCGATTTTCATAGGATCTATAGCACATACATTTCTATATGCCCTAGTTGTTGTAAGGCCTAATTATTTCATCACTTTAAAAGGAATTACATCAGTTGTTTCTCCTAAATCTAGCATATAGTTGTGTAATAATATTTTATTTATTAGTAGGAATATATGAAAATGTTTATGAATTACATTTTTATTCACTTGATTCATCTTTTATAACTCTATAGGATAATCCTCAAAAGTAGGGTCATCTACTTCATCAAATTTTAAGAACTTCTTAACCTTATATCTTTATTTCATATTTGCATAACTTCCACAAATGGGATAGAAACAAGATATTTTCCAAGTGTTGAAGTAAACCAAAATTAATTTCATTGTACACTCTTTATATAGGTATGGTTGAATGTTGTACATCTGGTACATAGATCAATTTGTTGTTTTCATTGTTTACTCTTAAAAATTATTTGAAGTGGGAGCGAAGAGTTGGTTTCTTCCTAGGTTGGCTTACATTTCCTTTAATATGTGATCCATCCCTTTCTCTAATTCATATTTTTATCTATTCTATTAATTATGTTATTCTTTCTATGTATTGTTAGTACAAGGGGGTGAAATAATTTCTTATCATTTTCTAAGTGGTGAGGTCGTTTGAATCTCCAATAGTTGTGTTGGTGTGGTGGGAACCATGCTAGGATTTGGGTATTCCATTGATATGGTCAAGATACTTAGTGTATGAGGAGCATCCAAAATTAGGCGGATTGGGATCTTGATGAGGGGGATATGTCACTTGATGCATGCAGTGATGATGGTATTTGATGAGTAAAGGACACATATAGATGAGATGAGTGTCTTTAACATAGAGCACTCAAGGGCATGACATATACTAATTAGCCGAGTTCGTGACATAATAAATGGTGGAAGAGCAATCATCAACATATGAGGTTGGTGTAAGTGGTGGTGCTACTATTGAGGCATGATGTATGGTGACCAACACATCTTGATATCGTCGAAGATTGAGACAATGTTGTGTATAATGTTTGTGTTTCACATAAATATACAAGAGGTCGTTGGTTCTTAAACCCTTATTACGTGATGAGGTGGCAACATCACAAGATGGAGTGGGGAGAAATGGGGGTGCTTAAGGGGTATGAAGGATACCCTTCAACTCATGAAGCATGGGGCATGAATTGGTGGGATGACCTAATGTGTCTCAAAGGGCACACAGGGGACTAACCTTAGGGGTATTTTTGGTTGAAGGTTCGTGAATTCGTGAATTCTTATTTTAAGATGGTAGAACTTAAGTCTCAATTGTAATTGGATTATTTCTAAAGTGTAATTCCAAGCTCATTAAACATACTAGGTGACCAAATTTTTAAAGTAACTTGAGATTCACAACAAGAGATACACAACATGCACCACAATACACAATGTGCCCTTGTAGATAAGGATTTAGACAAATATACTTCAACAAGGATGGAATCAACCTTGAAAAAGAATGATATAATGGAAGCAATATATCAATACTAGTGTCCTTTTTCATTCCTTAATAGCTATGATGACCAAAAACTTGAAATGCTAGAGATTTTTGCACTTGAGTATGGAATGGACCAAAAAATTATTGACCGCAATTGTTTGGTGACCTTCAACTTTATGGAAAATGTAGGACTACAGGGAAGTTCTCTTTGCACATGAAAGATGTAATTTCATTCCAATTACCGATAAATAATATGTTTTATTTCTGAAATTAAAATATATATATATATATATATATATATATATGTCCAATGAATGACCACAAGGTTGGTCAATAGGATTCAAAAGTATAGACAATGTGATTGCATATTTATATTTCAAATTAAAATCAAAATTTTATAAAGTGCCTAAATCTTCTTCAAATGAATGGAAACCTTTTTTTTCAGTAAGAACAGATAATGTATTACACAGCACAGGAACAGAACAGATAATGTATTACACAGCACAGATAGCCTTCTAGCATAAACATCAATTATATGTTTTATTTCTGAAATATATATATATATATATATATATATATATATATATATATATATGTCCAATGAATGACCATAAGGTTGGTCAATAGGATTCAAAAGTATAGACAATGTGACTGCATATTTATATTTCAAATTAAAATCAAAATTTTGTAAAGTGCCTAAATCTTCTTCAAATGAATGGAAACCTTTTTTTAAGTAAGAACAGATAATGTATTACACAGCACAGGAACAGAACAGAATGTATTACACAACACAGATAGTCTTCCAGCATAAACATCAATTACTGTATCATGACTGTAGATGTAATGAAACCTATAATGAGAAGAAACCTTGCCACTTCAAGAGTTCTGATGACCTAAACTTGAGACCTATATGCTATATAACAGAGATTAAAGGTAGCATTATGTAACAGACCTCAGAAAGAGATTAGGACAGTCAATGTGGTTATTTTTCAATTCCTATTCAGTAGATAATAGTCATCAATTAGGTTGCACTGTGTGTGTTCTAGGTCTGTGCCCTAGAGGGCCGAGAGTTGCAGACTTCAGTTAGAATATATGCCGCAAATTTGAAGAGCTTCTAACCAGTCCTAGATCCTCTTCAAGGAAGGCTGAATGGTCTAGTATTAAAAAATTTCTACTGTGCACATGTAATGACTTTGTTTCAGGTATTTTTTAAAAAAGTTGCATTTCAGAGGTGTCCAAGGTAGATATTCTGTCAAAATTTGAGTTCTGTAGAGGAAATAGAGGATGGAATATTAAATGAGACTCAATTGAATGAGATCATACAAATATGTGGCAAAATTCCACTCATCCTAACATTAGCTGCACCATTCATAGGTCGGGCTGATGATAGACATGAAGCTTATTCTACACTGATGCGACAGAAAGATAAATGGGCGAGTGAAGAATTTAAGGAGATGCGCTACGCTTTTGCCTACGATGCTCTTCCCCATGATTGCAGAGATCCATTTTTAGATATATGTTCATATTTCAAAGGATGGGATTGGCACACTGTGGAAGCCATTGTGGGAAAAGCTGAACTGAAGATGTTAGAAAGCAGAGCTCTTGTTACTAGAACCACAAATGGTGTTGCCAGTGTACACGATATCATCTTGACACTCGCTCGCCAAAAGTCAGAGGAAGAGTCACAAGGAAAGCAAGTGAGATTGAGCTTCACCAGTGCAAGGGAACTGATGGCGTACCTCGAAGACAAAAATGAGGTAACAAATCTATGAACTCAGAAAAAAAAATTGTTTATAGACTGTCTATTTTGATTTAATTATACTTTATTTTAATGGCATGCAGGGTGCAGCTGAAGGGATTAAGGGAACACATACAAAAATGCATTAACAGATACAAAAATGCATTAACAGAATTTCCATGTCCAGAATACAAAAATGCATCAACAAATTTTCCAGGTCAAACACGACATTTTCCAAATTTTCCACCTCAAACACGAGATTTTCCAAATTTTCCACAGATTTTTACGATTTTCCACGTCAAAAATGTGTAAACAGACTTACCCGATGATCGAAGAGCGTGACCATGGCAAACACGAGGAGCTGCGGTGACGAGGTGAAACAGAACTCCAGAACGGCGACGAGGTGTGACAGAACTCCAGCACGGCGACGAGGTGCAACAGAACTCCAGCACGGTGACGAGGTGTGACAAAAATCCAGCACGGCGACGAGGTGCGACAAAACTCCAGCACGGCAACGAGATGCGATAGCGACAGACAAAACACGGGAAGAATAAAACCAGTAACTTCGCGGGTGATTTATTTATAGAAAATAGTTCGGCCGAACTATTTTAAATGTAAAAGTTCAGCCGAACTATTAGTTCGGCCGAACTTCAGTTGCCGGTTTTCCAAACTCCGGAAAAAATTCTGTTTTCCCGAGCCGTCAGTAAGCCGTCAGTCTAAACGGAATCACGAGTTCGGCCGAACTGTAAAAACAAGTTCGGCCGAACTATTGCCGAAAAAAAATTTCAACCCGCAATTCTCACAAAAGTGTAACCCAGGTTCACGTTTCCGCCCGAGTGCAGATTAATTATTAATGCCACATATGTGGGAGTGGTGCGTCGCACATGAATGCGTTAACAACAAGCATAAGTGCCTAACAATTTTCATCTTTTATGACTCTCCTGGAACAGTTTCGTCTTTTATGACTCTCCTGGAACTCCGTCCGGTGTACAGGTGGTGTAATGGTGTGCACAAGCATAGATGTACTGATTCAAAAGAATAGGTTGATCGACTTAATTAACTTTCATATGAATTTAATAAACTAGCAATTGCCCCAAAAGGTGCAAAAAGAGGCCGATAGGTTTGTTAAATTGGAAAAATGTACTTAGATTTCCATAATCGAGCAAATAATTATTATTATATTAAATTTAAGTTTTTATTATTAATATTAATATTAACATTTTATATATATATATATATCATTGAGAAAATTTCAATAAGATATGTATGTCATATGTTTTCATTTAGTGAATTTCAGTATCTTAGGGTTTGATCTATAAGGTTATGACCTTGAAAATAGTTTGTAGTACCAACCATATTTTTCAATTAATATGGGACTGAAGTACCTTAAACAAGCATTGTAACAAATTTATTGCATTTCAGGAGTCAATATATTTTGTAACAACTTTTCAGGAGTCAATGTATTTTCTATCTGTAATGTCCTTATTTTTATTATGTTTTGGATCATAGTCACAATTTATGCTCATCTTGTTGCAAAATAAAGTGAAGGCCAATAACAAAAGAGGTAAAGCATAAAATATAATGAATAGTAACATTAAGAATAAAATATGTACCACAAGATTAAACATCTAGAGAAATTTTCCTAAAATTTATTATATTGTTGTCTGAGTTACCCATTTATACAAGAGAAACAAAGCATGGAAAATAGAATGCAACAAATGCAACAATTGGATGTTGCACTACTCATGGTGTGAGACAAAAGGAACACTAAACTACATGTATGAAGCCCTTCCTCCTCATCATGAAAATATTTGTCTTCCTCTTCATTTGCAGTTGCATCCTGCTCGGAGACCAAGGTCATCCTTGTAGTTTACCCAAGATAGTAGTGTAAAAATATAATACCTAATAATTAATTATTGAACTAATGTAATAAAGCACTATATCATATAGTACTAGCTATGAATCTAGTTTGTTGGGTTGGGCTGTGGTTTAACGTAAAGTTTGATTTCTTGCCCCAAGTGATGACCCATGTTAAAGAAGATGACCAGATATTTCTTCGGTCGTGTTAATGTAACACCACTGGTTCTATGGACCACTGGTTCTATAGTAATACAGAGATGTTGGGATTAGTGGTTGTTGATGTTAATGAGATCTGTGTGGATGAAATGCAAAGATGTTGGGATTAGTGGTTATTGATGTTAATGAGATCTGTGTGGATGAAGCCAGGTGTAACTCTTGAGTGACTACAAAATATATACCGCTCATTTACAATGCCATAACCAAGGGTTTTTTTTGTCGAAAAGTGTCTATCATATAGAGTTTGACACCCTCTTCAATAAAAAAAGGTTTATCCGACTTTAAAAATAACTTAATATAAATTTTGAATATTGGTTAACCTTGTGTAAAAGAAGAGACATAAACCCTATCATTATAAATGGTTCCAAATTTAAGTAGATCAATCACTTTGTAAAAATAAAATAAATTTATAATATGTTTTTGCATTAATTAATATATTTAAATTTAAAATAAATATATATTCATAAAATAATTGATTATGATAATATTAATAATTTATATTATAGTCAAAATTATATTAATATAGTGGACTTGAGGATATTAATAATATATATATATTATATTATATTATATTTATTAATATTAATTTAATTTTAATATTATGCTATTATATTGATATATTAAAATCCAAATATTTTCTCCAACATTGGTGCAACTTATTTTTTAAAGGAAGTGGAATCTGATGAAGACGAGAGTGTGATTTTGCCTCGCAGCTCTCATTCATCAAAAGATGAAGCCTTGCTTGGGTGTCGTTGGGAAAGCTCCATCCCGGTGTCACCCAAAAGAGGATCTTTCCTTGTAAGTGTGGTAGTAAAAAAAAAGAGAGTGTGCTTTCGCCTCGCAGCTCTCATTCATCAAAAGATGAAGCCTTGGTTGGGAGCCATTGGCAAAGCTCCATCCAAGTGTCACCCAAAACAGGATCTTTCCTTGTAAGTGTGGTAGTAAAAAAGAAGTGAATTTTAGCCTGTAATCATGTCTAAAACACTCTTGCATCATGACATACCAAAGAACATGTTTGACCATTTCATCCTTGCGACAAAGAACACAAGCAACATCATAGTAACTCCTTCCTTTATGAATTTTTCTTTTAACAACCAGACCTTGTTGGAGTAGAAGCCACCCCCAAATTTAGACAGGCATGTGATTCCAGATGAATTGATGCCTCCTCAACCAGCATGCATGGGATTTTTCATTGCCCAATTTTTTTTTAAAGTGAGTTTTAATGTTAGAAGTTGTTGTACCATATAATAAATATCCTTGCTCACATGAATCAAAATGTAAAAGGGCCACACACATTCCTCCATGTTAAATTGCTCCATAATGGACTTGACCCATGTTATTGCATTTAAAAGAACACTCTTTATGAATTATGCAATAAACGCCCTCTAAAACACATTTATCTAAACCAAAGAGCTTTTGGGCTGGATTAATAGCATTTTAAGTGCACCATTTTTGGTTTTCATAATTTTACAAATATTTTCACAAAAGAGACGTTTCCTGGCCAATATTTTGGCAGTCGATCTAGATAAAGTCTAAAAGGCCAAATTTATTCATTCAGAGATGGGAACTTACAAATTAGTCATGATTCCAAATCCCAGGTATCGCAAGGCTGCTCAAACTGCCAATTGATAAATATAAACACACCCTACCGAGCAAACAACGCCCTTTTAATGGGGGAGAACCTAAAATCATGAAAGCTTGTGTATTTCCTTTTATGTCACACAACTCGAAAGGACCTTTAATACCCTGATTCTTGAAAGGGATGAGTGTGTTGAATCTACCATTAAACCAAAACTTGCCAAGGTGCTTCCATCTCCACAAGTTGCAGTACTCATTTACTAGCCAGGGTTGCCCCTTATGCTCTCTAATAATATTTCATGATAGAATGTCGGCTTTGGGTTCTTGAGATGCTTTAGAGTTTGCATGTTTTTCATTCAAAATATTTCCTTTTGAGGATATCATGACTACTTTTGTTTGGGATCTGAATCTTGATTTCAAAGATAATTTTATGTTAAATATTTTAAGAGTTTTTACATGATAGACATCTTCTGAAAACATGTTAACTATCATGTAAACAGGTATTAGACATTATAAATCAGTTGTGTTCTGAAATTTCTTAGAGTTTACTAATATAACATGTCATTTTCCTCTTGTGTCTTCCATGTTGGCTTTAATATCCTAATTCCTTGAATGGGATGAGTCTCTTGAGTCTGCCATTAAACCAAAACTTTTCAAGATGCTTCTATCTCCACAGCGGGCAGTACTCATTTTTTTCACATATTGTTATAATACCCTGATTCTGGAATAAGATGAGTATGCTGAGTCTACCATTAAACCAGAACTTGCCAAGGTGCTTCCATCTCCACCTACTTTTATTTGGGATCTAAATCTTGATTCTAAAGGTAATTTTATCTTATATATTTTAAGAGATTTTACGTGGTATACATCTTCCCATACATGTTAACTATCATGCGAACAAGTATTAGACATGATAAATCAGCTGCACTCTGAAATTTCTTAGAGCTTCCTAATATAAGATGTTTTTTTTTTGTCTTCTATATTGACTTACTCCATTTTCTTGTAAACTATTTTTTTTTAATATTGTTTTAAGGGATTGTTTAATTTAGATTTTTTAACAAGGATGCTATTTTCTCTTAATCTTGCTTTTTTTTGGTCTCTTAATCTTGATTTTAAAGGTAATTTTATGCCGTATCTTTTAAGATACTTACATGATAGACATCTGCTGCATATTTGTTAACTATCATGCTAGCAAATACTATACTCGATAATCCAACTGTTGTCTGACATTTTTTCGAGTTTACCAATATTAATTGGGTTTCTCTTTGAATCCTTTGGTCTTCTATTTTGGCTTACTTCATTTTCTTGTAAATTTTTTTGTAAATCTGTTGAAAAGAACTTTGGGTTATGTTCTTTATAGGAAGGATGATATTTTCATGTTATCAAAGGGATAATTGTAATGACATTTTAAATTTATTTGGATCAATTTTTTGCAGACTCTTTGTACCGAAATGACACATAATGAAGTGTATAATAAGAAAATTATATTCAAGGATTTCATTACTGGGATGCCCAAGGTGTCTGACTTTTTATTAAAATCTACAAAACTTCCTTTGAAACTGAAAGATGGATCACAATATGTACTTGTAATGAATTTGTATTTATATGTGATCCTTACATGTTGGGCTGCATGAGAAATAGATATTCTTATTTTACAGCTAATTTTACACCTGGATGGGTAAGAGATGGTTCTATTTGTTTTGCATCTATGCTATTACTTGAACTAAATCATTTTCATGTTCAAATATGTCCAATATTTTCTCGTTTGCATTCATTATTTGCACGTAAGTTTGCATGCTTAGAACATATCCTGTGAAAACAATGAAACGGAGTGGCAGTGATAAGAAGTTTTGAACCCCCATATCCCGTGAAAACAATGAAATGAAGTGGCACTGATAAGTAGTTTTGAACCCAATATATGAATCTCGAGGTAGCCATTTTTTCTTTGCTAATCGATTGACAATCTTACTCATTTTCTGTCTTCAAGAGTTTCTTTTGAATTGATAGCTATAGTCACTAAATCAAATAAATTACTTTAGGCAAGTTAACTTGCAATAGTTTATGGCATGAGCCATATGACGTCAACTTGATACTAGGAAAATGATGGAAATTTTGTCTTAAACAGTTTTCTATCTAGTTAGAGCATTCAACCAATTCACATTGATTTCTTTTGCATTTAAAAACAATATTAAATTACCCTCAATCTATTTAAACTTATTTTTTCATTTTATGATACTGCTTTCATCGCACTTTTGTAATAAATGGAAGTACTTTTTCTAGATCAGATTTAGTGCAATTCAGTACGAAATATGTAACCAAAAATTTAGGGATATTATTAGAATCTCAACTAAGAAGCTTGTTTTCCATTATTTGTGATATTTCAATATGTCGGTGATAACTGGCTATGGTGTTTCCAAGGTTGTTATTTCAAATCATCCAAACTTCAGAGAAGATAATTTGCTAATGGGTTATATTGGATGGGAAGAATACAACATAATACCTGGGGCCAAAAGCTTACAGAAGATCGAAGATACGGATCAACCTATCTCATATTATTTGGGAGTTTTAGGTAATTGCAGAATTGACAGCCTTTATTTTTCAAACCATTTTTGTTTAAGAATATGTTCCAAAAATATTATATCAATATTATGGTCATTGCTTATTCTTTTATTACGTCTATTTACTTATTTTTTAAATTTATTTCCTAGAATTTTGCGCTTTATTCATACCATTGGATGCTACCTTATAATTCGATTACATCATACCATAGTTATTACCACTTCTCATAGACTGGGAGATTGATTTTCTATGATTTTAAAAGTTATATTGAAGTAGACATTAATCTCATGTTCTTTTTTTTCATCAGATACATATTTCTAAAAAAAATTGCGCATGCGTTCATGTCATCAGCCCTTTTAGGATCACGACAACTTTTGTTCAAAGGCATTGACTGAAGCAGTGAGTATCCTTCTTGAAAGCAACATATTTAGGTTTTTCCCACTTTTATTTCATTCTGTTGTTTTAACGAAATCATTCTTCATGTGCCAATGGTGCTATTGTTATATCCTTGAACACAAATCCATAAATATACTCCACTCATTTTTACAAATTCTAATCATTGAAAACGCTTAAAAATTATCAACTGCAGCCACCAGGTATAGAAATTTCAGAGAACGGAAACTGAACATTTCCAATATGAAATACCAATAGTTATTGGCAATACGCAGTAATTTTTATCTTGTAACAATCTGAAATAACATTTTCTTCTATGACAGAGCAGCCATGAGAAGAAAACGAAGGTTATCATTGTATCACGGTAAAACAGAGGTGCATGAATAGTCTCTGATGAAAATAATAAGACAGAAGCAAACATTCGGCGGTTTCCAAAACCAGAGACTCACAAGAGGCAAACGATTTGTATAAAAAAACGAATAATCAGGGAAAGTTCAAGCATGTCCACCAGATATGCAAGAAAGTCATCGACGGAAATTTCGGCATATCACACCTGTCACATTCTCCCAACGCCAACCTCGGGAACTTCTTTCCAATTTCGTGGGAGCATTCATCGCGCCTAAACATGTTGACGAAGAGGAATTTCATGGTAGCATTCATCGCAGGAGGACAGATGTCAGCAGCACAAAATATATGTTGAGGACAGATGTCACCAGCACAAAAAATATGTTGACGAAGAGAAAAGTGATTTGATTCAAAATGAAGGCCTATCGGCCTAAATATAATACTTTTTAAAACTTAATTTAATAATATTAAATAAAATTAGACATAATTAAATTTAATAAAATATAATACTCTTTAAAACTTAATTTAATAATATTAAATAAAATTGAAGGTTTCTCAATGTATGAATAAAGAAAATAAATAATTAATATTAATATTTGATTTAATAAAAGTTAATAATAATTTTAATATAGCAAAGTTTAAACAATATATTTTTTTTTTCAATTTTGAAATTTATTAATACAATTTTAAGAGTTTTGTTGTTGTTGTTGTTTAAAATACATTTTTAAAAGTATAAATAAATTTAGTACTTTAAAAAATCTAGAAAGCTTTAAAATTATGTAAATTAAATAATTTAAATTTATGTAAGATTTTGATTAAAAATAATTAGTGAAAAAAATAATTTCTTTTATAAGTTAGACTACACCTTTTAATAAAAATAAATAATAATATAATAATTATTGGAATCTAAGCTTCTGTGATCCATAATATAAATTTGTAGAAATTCTTCGGTAGTTATCACATGCAAAAGAACGAGGTCGACGCGTTTGGAACCAACCAGTGTGGTTCATCATCAAGACTATGATGAACCACACTGGTTGGTTCGAAACGCGTCGACCTCGTTCTTTTGTATGTGATAACTACGGAAAGAATTTCTAATTAACAGAAAAACACTTAAATATTTATTAATTTTTTTTTATAATAATTAACAGAAAAACACTTAAATATTTATTAAATTTTTTTTATAATAACATATAATACACTTTAGTAATTATTTTTTCACAATCTTATAACAAATATACCATATATATATTTATTTGAAATAAATTATTAACACATGATACTCCATCTTTTTCGCAATTTTGAAGAAAAAAAAATGAATATATCGAGTATATCGAAATTAATTTCGCAATTTTTGAAATTATTAAAGTATACATAAATTCCCATCATCAAGAGTTAAGTTTTCAAATGAATGGCAGTTGAACTGTGGTTCTTGGAAAATAAGATTTTGACCCAGTCATATGCTAATGATTGCACCGAAAACAAAATGTGTTCTTTCAGGATTTGACCAAACCAAAAGAACATTATTTTATTTTATATGTATTACAGGTAACTTTTAGTATTCTATTTTATTTAACCATTCCTTTTTATTTGTATTTGTACTTGCCCACATTATAACATATTTATAAATTCTTTGACGATGTATTCAACGCAAAATGCCGCTCATCACTGCACTTCTGAAAAAGTCCAATAAATAAATTAATATTATTTTTTAACGCATGCTTTTGCCATCCCCCCATGGTCTCATGGCGACGCCTACTCCACCCTTCTCGCCCGCAGTAGACTTAGCCCGTTTATCACAACACGCTTCGTCTTTCTGTCGCTTCATTGCATCTTCCATCTATAAATCCTTCCTTGTCTTCTCTCCTAACATCCACTGAAATAATTCGCTTTGGCTTTGTCTGTGCAGCGATTCCTTCGTTCCTTTGTTTGGGCACCCCCTCCCCTCTCAATTGCACAACATCATAACATTTTGTCTGCCATCATAACGTAGAAGATGGAAGGCAGTGTCGGATGCAGGTTGTGTTGGATGGCATTATTGTTAATTGGATTGCAGTGCAATGTACTTTCAATCTCAGCTGTCGATGGGCAATCCGATCCTTTTATTTACGGTCTCTGCAACGTAAACAAATACACCAATGGCAGTGAATACGAGAGCAACGTCAATATGGTATTGCAATCCCTTGTGAAAGCCACTGCCGCCCCCAATGGCGGATTGGCAACATATAATTATGGTGGAGTGTACGGCCTTGTGCAATGCAGGCCCGACGTCTCTCACCCCGACTGCCAAAGCTGTTCCGCTGCAGCCTCACAACTGGCTTATCAAGACTGCCCAAACGCCATAGGCGCTCGTATTCAATTGGAATTCTGCTTCATTCGATATGAGAATTACAGTTTCGCCTCTAACCTCGATACCAAAGTTGCCTATGCTCTTGAGAATGTTAAGAGCAGCCATGATATTCAAGCTTTCAATCACTCTGGCAGGCGAAGCTCCCTTAAACGTGAATAGATTCGCCACCGGAGCATGGGTGGTGAATTCTTCTGTCACTGTTTATGGATTAGAAATGTGCTTGACAACTCTTTCAGCACCCGACTGCGGGATGTGTCTGAGAGAAGCTATTAGAGCTATGGATGAATGTTGTTCTTCGCAGATAGGAGCTCAATTGTATCTGGGCAGTTGCTCTGTACGCTTCGAGATTAATCCGTTCTAGACCTATCCCTCTTTCTGCCCAAAAGGGTCAGGGGTTCTGATTGAAAGAAATAGATATGGATCATATTGTACTGGTCTCTACTTTTTTGAAGACATTGTTTAAACATACTAGGTTATAGATTTTCCTTTGGAATCTCGTAAAATCATTTTCTTTTTTTAATTTAAAATTGATTTTTAATTACATACATAGATTCAACAGTCCCCAAAAAGAAAAAGAAAAACCCTCAACAAATAAACTACCTTGCTTGTAATTTTTTAAATTTAAAATTGATCCTCAAGATTCTCAAAACTCTCACCATGAATAACAAGAAATACACTACTCTGCCAGTAACAATGGTTAAACCACACTCCAAATAAAAAGAAATAAATCACCGTGAAATGTCAATGTAGCAAAATCTCATCTTCAGCAAATGAACCTTCTCAAAATAACATATGTAAACATTAGATTAGTCTAAAGAGTTAACGATTCAAGATGGTTAAAGAAAAAAAAAAATCTGGAAATTAGCAACTGACCATAAAATCAAAGCATGGGGAATTAGAAAACTCCTATGATAAATCTAATTAACAAATAAAACTACATCGGCTGCCCATTGAAGGGGGCCTCCTTCAGTCATCAGGGCTGCTAAAGCTTACTCACAACTTAACCCTTTAACCCTTTAGATAATAGAAATTTGCATGTTTTATTGAAAAGATGATGCAACAACAATCTAGTTGTGCCTTTACTTGCTGATATGACCTTGTCTCTACTACATTTTCACCTGTTTAACATTACAGTGCTAGCCTAGCATTACAGTGCCAACATTCTCTCTGCCCATACATTTATATGTTGCAAATATTCCCAACCACTGCCATGAATAAAGAGTGGCAGCAACCCACAAATGAATTGCATTTTTGGGCACGAAGGACAAGGAGCAGATTTCAAATCCGAAGGCGTTCCACACAAAATCAACAACAGAGTACCTGAGCCCATTCTCTGCATTCATTTCCTTCCGGCTTTGACTTACCATTTCCCGCAGCTCTTAACCCACAAATTTTAAGTTGTGACTCTTAAGCCTTCTGCCAAAGTTATGTTTCTATCGATGTGATACAGCGGGACCCACCTTATCTTTACCGCACTAACCAAACCATGCAAAACTTTGCACTTCTGCTTATTCCTTTTTTTTTTGCATTTCGTACTTATCATGGTTTACTGCTTCGCCACCCGCACTGCGCAACATTTAGCATTTAACTCCTAAGCGCTTCGATTGAAACTTATTTCTTCGCCGATGCGATATAGGGAGGACCCACAAACCTCACCGCATTACCGACTGCTGCAAACCTTTTCTCTTTGCTTTATACCTTGCCTTTCATATTTCGCACTTACCACTGTTGACCGTCCACAACTTCGCACTTCGCAACATTTAAGACTTACCATTTAAGCCACTCGCAAGTTGTTTTATTTATGCTGCGATGCGATCACAAATGGCGTGTGGCAAGCTCAGGAGGATAGCGCATATCAGCGCTTTCAATCTCAGGAGTTTAATGGATAAGCTTCCGCAAGTTAAAGTTTTTATGTTGGGATGCGATATGTGACACGTCACATCGCATATCGCAAGTTTCTGTCCTTCCCGTAAGCACCCAAGTTAAATGTTATAATCACCGGTATGCGATTTGCAGTGGAGGGAAGGATGCAATGTGGTTTCGTAGGCATAACACATTATTTTAAGTCCGGCCTGTTATGTTTTTTGTACGCGGTTTCGTGTAGAAACAATAAAACCGAGAAAGAGGACATTTTGGTTGTTTTAAACCCATTTTGCATTGAATTGCATTGAATTGCAAGCTGCGGCAATTTTTTTATAAAAGAATGTACTTTCAGTTTGTTTTGAGAGAATGAAGGAATGAATCAAATATAGAGAAGAGTTGAATAAATTTCAAAAAAAAATCATCTCCTGTGTTTAATCGTTGTCTGTGTGTGAGTATGAATTTTATTTCCGCATATTGTTGCATTCTGTGTGTTGTGGGGGAAATGCATCCCTCTAGTGTCTTATTCATAATTTCCAACATTATATAATAAAAGAGAAAGGGGCTAATACAAGCTAATTCCCCTAAATATGGACTCTCAGAGCTATCAACAGATTTACAAGATATTATGTTTCTTGTTTGTGGAAGATCTTAGTTAGAAAACAAGTTTAGATATGATTACATTGGATAGGTTGGAGTTGTTTTAGTTGATAATTGGTTGAATTGTTTGGGAATTAGTTTTGTCAATAGCCTCAACAAGAAATATGTTCCTTAAATAACTTCGCGTAGCACCCATTCCATCATTTTTTTCGAGAAGTCACTAGCTTGCCACTTAATTAGGGATGTTATGAGAAAAACCCATGTCATGTATTTCCAGTATTCATCACTGTTTGTTTGAAAATCTCATCCTAATATGGTTATCATAAGATGCCTGAATTTGGAGGTTGGTTCCTGTTACTGCATGGGAACCTCTAGAACAACATTAGGAAAACCATCATGAGCAAAGCCAAAATTATTCTATTCTAATTTGTAAAAAGTAAAGGAAAATAATGATAATTAACTACTTTAATATCTATGAGTTTTATGGGGCATATTATTGAGGAAACACAACAACATGGATAATAGATGGGAAAATAAGTATGATAATGCCAAAATTAATCCATTCTAATTTGTAAAAAGTAAAGGAAAATAATGATAATTAACAACTTTAATATCTATGAGTTTTATGGGGAATATTCTTGAAGAAACACAACAACATGGATAATAGATGGGAAAAGAAATATGATAAATGACTGAAACTGGTTGTATAGGATGGTAAAAAATGGGACAACCTGGTAGTTGAACCATTGTCCTTCTTTCGTCTCAAAATATTATGCCTCTTTAGGATCTTTCTCTTTAGGCTCTTAAAAATAAGCAACAACATATCATTTTGTTCTCCCATAATTAAATCAATCAACACACTTAATAAATTCAATTATAATTCACATAAAAGCTCACCCCAATCAAGAAATTAAATGGTCTAGTGATTCTCTTCCTTCATGATCCAAATATCTCAACAATGCATCCCTATAATACTTATAATAATCAATTATTTGAGAGAAACAAAAATTGTAGCAAATCAATTTAAGTCATGTGCATAATAAGATTGCATGAAACGATTTGCCTCATTTAAGATATATGAGGGAATGCATAATATTTCCCTTCATGTCTCATAATTTGAGCACTTGGCAGGACAATCTACTTTGAGGCAATGATGGACGCTAGGGAAGACGTACTTATAGTAGCATTGATGCAACCACAACCAACTTTGAGGAAATCACGGATGCTAGGGAAGACATAGTTATAGTAACATTGATGCAACCATTCTCCATGTAGCTATAATAGAGACAATACTTGTTGCAAGGAATATTTTAGGGATGGAAATTTAGTTTAAAGTGTAGAAACCTTAGAAAATCTTATTATTACCTAATATGCAATATTTTTTAAATAATATTCAAATTTCTAAATATTTTATATTGTCTCCATAAAATTTAGGTGATTTCTAATGTAAAATATTCTTATGCTATAAAATATAATTGAATCATTTTTAGGAAAAATGGAAATTAGCAAAAATTGGTTTGGGAAAAACATGGAAATTAGCCCATCTGTGAAATTGAGCCCCTAAAATTTTCCGTGACTTGTTTCAAAACAATGGATGCATTAATAGAAGGTGGAGCACTTGGTTACACAACCTACTCCAAGATAATAATGGAGGCTAGTAAGAATGTAATTTCCCCAATTATACATGCAACCACTATAGGTGTAGCTACAATAGGTTCAATATTAGTGGTTGCAACAAGAGATGCAGTGATAGGAGGTTTATGACAATGGACTGGTGTGGGGCTACTGGATATAGTCATAGTCGAAGGGTTTTAAGTTAAATAAATTGGGCATTAAAAATGATACACCCTCACTGGTTGTATAATAGGAGGAAGCACCCCATGAGAAGAAACATCATAGTAACTCCTTCCTTTATGAATTTTTCTTTTAACAACCAGACCTTGTTGGAGCAGAAGCCACCCCCAAATTTAGACAGGCATGTGATTCCAGATGAATTGATGCCTCCTCAACCAGCATGCATGGGATTTTTCATTGCCCAATTTTTTTTTAAAGTGAGTTTTAATGTTAGAAGTTGTTGTACCATATAATAAATATCCTTGCTCACATGAATCAAAATGTAAAAGGGCCACACACATTCCTCCATGTTAAATTGCTCCATAATGGACTTGACCCATGTTATTGCATTTAAAAGAACACTCTTTATGAATTATGCAATAAACGCCCTCTAAAACACATTTATCTAAACCAAAGAGCTTTTGGGCTGGATTAATAGCATTTTAAGTGCACCATTTTTGGTTTTCATAATTTTACAAATATTTTCACAAAAGAGACGTTTCCTGGCCAATATTTTGGCAGTCGATCTAGATAAAGTCTAAAAGGCCAAATTTATTCATTCAGAGATGGGAACTTACAAATTAGTCATGATTCCAAATCCCAGGTATCGCAAGGCTGCTCAAACTGCCAATTGATAAATATAAACACACCCTACCGAGCAAACAACGCCCTTTTAATGGGGGAGAACCTAAAATCATGAAAGCTTGTGTATTTCCTTTTATGTCACACAACTCGAAAGGACCTTTAATACCGTGATTCTTGAAAGGGATGAGTGTGTTGAATCTACCATTAAACCAAAACTTGCCAAGGTGCTTCCATCTCCACAACTTGCAGTACTCATTTACTAGCCAGGGTTGCCCCTTATGCTCTCTAATAATATTTCATGATAGAATGTCGGCTTTGGGTTCTTGAGATGCTTTAGAGTTTGCATGTTTTTCATTCAAAATATTTCTTTTTGAGGATATCATGACTACTTTTGTTTGGGATCTGAATCTTGATTTCAAAGATAATTTTATGTTAAATATTTTAAGAGTTTTTACATGATAGACATCTTCTGCAAACATGTTAACTATCATGTAAACAGGTATTAGACATTATAAATCAGTTGTGTTCTGAAATTTCTTAGAGTTTACTAATATAACATGTCATTTTCCTCTTGTGTCTTCCATGTTGGCTTTAATATCCTAATTCCTTGAATGGGATGAGTCTCTTGAGTCTGCCATTAAACCAAAACTTTTCAAGATGCTTCTATCTCCACAGCGGGCAGTACTCATTTTTTTCACATATTGTTATAATACCCTGATTCTGGAATAAGATGAGTATGCTGAGTCTACCATTAAACCAGAACTTGCCAAGGTGCTTCCATCTCCACCTACTTTTATTTGGGATCTAAATCTTGATTCTAAAGGTAATTTTATCTTATATATTTTAAGAGATTTTACGTGGTATACATCTTCCCATACATGTTAACTATCATGCGAACAAGTATTAGACATGATAAATCAGCTGCACTCTGAAATTTCTTAGAGCTTCCTAATATAAGATGTTTTTTTTTTGTCTTCTATATTGACTTACTCCATTTTCTTGTAAACTATTTTTTTTTAATATTGTTTTAAGGGATTGTTTAATTTAGATTTTTTAACAAGGATGCTATTTTCTCTTAATCTTGCTTTTTTTTGGTCTCTTAATCTTGATTTTAAAGGTAATTTTATGCCGTATCTTTTAAGATACTTACATGATAGACATCTGCTGCATATTTGTTAACTATCATGCTAGCAAATACTATACTCGATAATCCAACTGTTGTCTGACATTTTTTCGAGTTTACCAATATTAATTGGGTTTCTCTTTGAATCCTTTGGTCTTCTATTTTGGCTTACTTCATTTTCTTGTAAATTTTTTTGTAAATCTGTTGAAAAGAACTTTGGGTTATGTTCTTTATAGGAAGGATGATATTTTCATGTTATCAAAGGGATAATTGTAATGACATTTTAAATTTATTTGGATCAATTTTTTGCAGACTCTTTGTACCGAAATGACACATAATGAAGTGTATAATAAGAAAATTATATTCAAGGATTTCATTACTGGGATGCCCAAGGTGTCTGACTTTTTATTAAAATCTACAAAACTTCCTTTGAAACTGAAAGATGGATCACAATATGTACTTGTAATGAATTTGTATTTATATGTGATCCTTACATGTTGGGCTGCATGAGAAATAGATATTCTTATTTTACAGCTAATTTTACACCTGGATGGGTAAGAGATGGTTCTATTTGTTTTGCATCTATGCTGTTACTTGAACTAAATCATTTTCATGTTCAAATATGTCCAATATTTTCTCGTTTGCATTCATTATTTGCACGTAAGTTTGCATGCTTAGAACATATCCTGTGAAAACAATGAAACGGAGTGGCAGTGATAAGAAGTTTTGAACCCCCATATCCCGTGAAAACAATGAAATGAAGTGGCACTGATAAGTAGTTTTGAACCCAATATATGAATCTCGAGGTAGCCATTTTTTCTTTGCTAATCGATTGACAATCTTACTCATTTTCTGTCTTCAAGAGTTTCTTTTGAATTGATAGCTATAGTCACTAAATCAAATAAATTACTTTAGGCAAGTTAACTTGCAATAGTTTATGGCATGAGCCATATGACGTCAACTTGATACTAGGAAAATGATGGAAATTTTGTCTTAAACAGTTTTCTATCTAGTTAGAGCATTCAACCAATTCACATTGATTTCTTTTGCATTTAAAAACAATATTAAATTACCCTCAATCTATTTAAACTTATTTTTTCATTTTATGATACTGCTTTCATCACACTTTTGTAATAAATGGAAGTACTTTTTCTAGATCAGATTTAGTGCAATTCAGTACGAAATATGTAACCAAAAATTTAGGGATATTATTAGAATCTCAACTAAGAAGCTTGTTTTCCATTATTTGTGATATTTCAATATGTCGGTGATAACTGGCTATGGTGTTTCCAAGGTTGTTATTTCAAATCATCCAAACTTCAGAGAAGATAATTTGCTAATGGGTTATATTGGATGGGAAGAATACAACATAATACCTGGGGCCAAAAGCTTACAGAAGATCGAAGATACGGATCAACCTATCTCATATTATTTGGGAGTTTTAGGTAATTGCAGAATTGACAGCCTTTATTTTTCAAACCATTTTTGTTTAAGAATATGTTCCAAAAATATTATATCAATATTATGGTCATTGCTTATTCTTTTATTACGTCTATTTACTTATTTTTTAAATTTATTTCCTAGAATTTTGCGCTTTATTCATACCATTGGATGCTACCTTATAATTCGATTACATCATACCATAGTTATTACCACTTCTCATAGACTGGGAGATTGATTTTCTATGATTTTAAAAGTTATATTGAAGTAGACATTAATCTCATGTTCTTTTTTTTCATCAGATACATATTTCTAAAAAAAATTGCGCATGCGTTCATGTCATCAGCCCTTTTAGGATCACGACAACTTTTGTTCAAAGGCATTGACTGAAGCAGTGAGTATCCTTCTTGAAAGCAACAGATTTAGGTTTTTCCCACTTTTATTTCATTCTGTTGTTTTAACGAAATCATTCTTCATGTGCCAATGGTGCTATTGTTATATCCTTGAACACAAATCCATAAATATACTCCACTCATTTTTACAAATTCTAATCATTGAAAACGCTTAAAAATTATCAACTGCAGCCACCAGGTATAGAAATTTCAGAGAACGGAAACTGAACATTTCCAATATGAAATACCAATAGTTATTGGCAATACGCAGTAATTTTTATCTTGTAACAATCTGAAATAACATTTTCTTCTATGACAGAGCAGCCATGAGAAGAAAACGAAGGTTATCATTGTATCACGGTAAAACAGAGGTGCATGAATAGTCTCTGATGAAAATAATAAGACAGAAGCAAACATTCGGCGGTTTCCAAAACCAGAGACTCACAAGAGGCAAACGATTTGTATAAAAAAACGAATAATCAGGGAAAGTTCAAGCATGTCCACCAGATATGCAAGAAAGTCATCGACGGAAATTTCGGCATATCACACCTGTCACATTCTCCCAACGCCAACCTCGGGAACTTCTTTCCAATTTCGTGGGAGCATTCATCGCGCCTAAACATGTTGACGAAGAGGAATTTCATGGTAGCATTCATCGCAGGAGGACAGATGTCAGCAGCACAAAATATATGTTGAGGACAGATGTCACCAGCACAAAAAATATGTTGACGAAGAGAAAAGTGATTTGATTCAAAATGAAGGCCTATCGGCCTAAATATAATACTTTTTAAAACTTAATTTAATAATATTAAATAAAATTGAAGGTTTCTCAATGTATGAATAAAGAAAATAAATAATTAATATTAATATTTGATTTAATAAAAGTTAATAATAATTTTAATATAGCAAAGTTTAAACAATATATTTTTTTTTTCAATTTTGAAATTTATTAATACAATTTTAAGAGTTTTGTTGTTGTTGTTGTTTAAAATACATTTTTAAAAGTATAAATAAATTTAGTACTTTAAAAAATCTAGAAAGCTTTAAAATTATGTAAATTAAATAATTTAAATTTATGTAAGATTTTGATTAAAAATAATTAGTGAAAAAAATAATTTCTTTTATAAGTTAGACTACACCTTTTAATAAAAATAAATAATAATATAATAATTATTGGAATCTAAGCTTCTGTGATCCATAATATAAATTTGTAGAAATTCTTCGGTAGTTATCACATGCAAAAGAACGAGGTCGACGCGTTTGGAACCAACCAGTGTGGTTCATCATCAAGACTATGATGAACCACACTGGTTGGTTCGAAACGCGTCGACCTCGTTCTTTTGTATGTGATAACTACGGAAAGAATTTCTAATTAACAGAAAAACACTTAAATATTTATTAATTTTTTTTTATAATAATTAACAGAAAAACACTTAAATATTTATTAAATTTTTTTTATAATAACATATAATACACTTTAGTAATTATTTTTTCACAATCTTATAACAAATATACCATATATATATTTATTTGAAATAAATTATTAACACATGATACTCCATCTTTTTCGCAATTTTGAAGAAAAAAAAATGAATATATCGAGTATATCGAAATTAATTTCGCAATTTTTGAAATTATTAAAGTATACATAAATTCCCATCATCAAGAGTTAAGTTTTCAAATGAATGGCAGTTGAACTGTGGTTCTTGGAAAATAAGATTTTGACCCAGTCATATGCTAATGATTGCACCGAAAACAAAATGTGTTCTTTAAGGATTTGACCAAACCAAAAGAACATTATTTTATTTTATATGTATTACAGGTAACTTTTAGTATTCTATTTTATTTAACCATTCCTTTTTATTTGTATTTGTACTTGCCCACATTATAACATATTTATAAATTCTTTGACGATGTATTCAACGCAAAATGCCGCTCATCACTGCACTTCTGAAAAAGTCCAATAAATAAATTAATATTATTTTTTAACGCATGCTTTTGCCATCCCCCCATGGTCTCATGGCGACGCCTACTCCACCCTTCTCGCCCGCAGTAGACTTAGCCCGTTTATCACAACACGCTTCGTCTTTCTGTCGCTTCATTGCATCTTCCATCTATAAATCCTTCCTTGTCTTCTCTCCTAACATCCACTGAAATAATTCGCTTTGGCTTTGTCTGTGCAGCGATTCCTTCGTTCCTTTGTTTGGGCACCCCCTCCCCTCTCAATTGCACAACATCATAACATTTTGTCTGCCATCATAACGTAGAAGATGGAAGGCAGTGTCGGATGCAGGTTGTGTTGGATGGCATTATTGTTAATTGGATTGCAGTGCAATGTACTTTCAATCTCAGCTGTCGATGGGCAATCCGATCCTTTTATTTACGGTCTCTGCAACGTAAACAAATACACCAATGGCAGTGAATACGAGAGCAACGTCAATATGGTATTGCAATCCCTTGTGAAAGCCACTGCCGCCCCCAATGGCGGATTGGCAACATATAATTATGGTGGAGTGTACGGCCTTGTGCAATGCAGGCCCGACGTCTCTCACCCCGACTGCCAAAGCTGTTCCGCTGCAGCCTCACAACTGGCTTATCAAGACTGCCCAAACGCCATAGGCGCTCGTATTCAATTGGAATTCTGCTTCATTCGATATGAGAATTACAGTTTCGCCTCTAACCTCGATACCAAAGTTCCCTATGCTCTTGAGAATGTTAAGAGCAGCCATGATATTCAAGCTTTCAATCACACTCTCGCGAATCTCATGGAGACTCTGGCAGGCGAAGCTCCCTTAAACGTGAATAGATTCGCCACCGGAGCATGGGTGGTGAATTCTTCTGTCACTGTTTATGGATTAGAAATGTGCTTGACAACTCTTTCAGCACCCGACTGCGGGATGTGTCTGAGAGAAGCTATTAGAGCTATGGATGAATGTTGTTCTTCGCAGATAGGAGCTCAATTGTATCTGGGCAGTTGCTCTGTACGCTTCGAGATTAATCCGTTCTAGACCTATCCCTCTTTCTGCCCAAAAGGGTCAGGGGTTCTGATTGAAAGAAATAGATATGGATCATATTGTACTGGTCTCTACTTTTTTGAAGACATTGTTTAAACATACTAGGTTATAGATTTTCCTTTGGAATCTCGTAAAATCATTTTCTTTTTTTAATTTAAAATTGATTTTTAATTACATACATAGATTCAACAGTCCCCAAAAAGAAAAAGAAAAACCCTCAACAAATAAACTACCTTGCTTGTAATTTTTTAAATTTAAAATTGATCCTCAAGATTCTCAAAACTCTCACCATGAATAACAAGAAATACACTACTCTGCCAGTAACAATGGTTAAACCACACTCCAAATAAAAAGAAATAAATCACCGTGAAATGTCAATGTAGCAAAATCTCATCTTCAGCAAATGAACCTTCTCAAAATAACATATGTAAACATTAGATTAGTCTAAAGAG
This sequence comes from Pinus albicaulis, assembly GCA_034641835.2. Lineage (NCBI taxonomy): Eukaryota > Viridiplantae > Streptophyta > Pinopsida > Pinales > Pinaceae > Pinus > Pinus albicaulis. The sequence continues at coordinate 1,625,897,605 of CM076575.1, forward strand.
TTATATATATATCATTGAGAAAATTTCAATTATATATGTATGTCATATGTTTTCATTTAGTGAATTTCAGTATCTTAGGGTTTGATCTATAAGGTTATGACCTTGAAAATAGTTTGTAGTACCAACCATATTTTTCAATTAATATGGGACTGGAGTACCTTAAACAAGCATTGTAACAAATTTATTGCATTTCAGGATTCAATATATTTTGTAACAACTTTTCAGGAGTCAATGTATTTTCTATCTTTAATGTCCTTATTTTTATTATGTTTTGGATCACAGTCACAATTTATGCTCATCTTGTTGCAAAATAAAGTGAAGGCCAATAACAAAAGAGGTAAAGCATAAAATATAATGAATAGTAACATTAAGAATAAAATATGTACCACAAGATTAAACATCTAGAGAAATTTTCCTAAAATTTATTATATTGTTCTCTGAGTTACCCATTTATACAAGAGAAACAAAGCATGGAAAATAGAATACAAAAAATGCAACAATTGGATGTTGCACTACTCATGGTGTGAGACAAAAGGAACACTAAACTACATGTATGAAGCCCTTCCTCCTCATCATGAAAATATTTGTCTTCCTCTTCATTTGCAGTTGCATCCTGCTCGGAGACCAAGGTCATCCTTGTAGTTTACCCAAGCTAGTAGTGTAAAAATATAATACCTAATAATTAATTATTGAACTAATGTAATAAAGCACTATATCATATAGTACTAGCTATGAATCTAGTTTGTTGGGTTGGGTTGTGGTTTAACGTAAAGTTTGATTTCTTGCCCCAAGTGATGACCCATGTTAAAGACAATGACCAGATATTTCTTCGGTCGTGTTAATGTAACACCACTGGTTCTATGGACCACTGGTTCTATAGTAATATAGAGATGTTGGGATTAGTGGTTGTTGATGTTAATGAGATCTATGTGGATGAAATGCAGAGATGTTGGGATTAGTGGTTATTGATGTTAATGAGATCTGTGTGGATGAAGCCAGGTGTAACTCTTGAGTGACTACAAAATATATACCGCTCATTTACAATGCCATAACCAAGGGTTTTTTTTGTCGAAAAACGTCTATCATATAGAGTTTGACACCCTCTTCAATAAAAAAAGGTTTATCCGACTTTAAAAATAACTTAATATAAATTTTGAATGTTGGTTAACCTTGTGTAAAAGAAGAGATATAAACCCTATCATTATAAATGGTTCCAAATTTAAGTAGATCAATCACTTTGTAAAAATAAAATAAATTTATAATATGTTTTTGCATTAATTAATATATTTAAATTTAAAATAAATATATATTCATAAAATAATTGATTATGATAATATTAATAATTTATATTATAGTCAAAATTATATTAATATAGTGGACTTGAGGATATTAATAATATATATATTATATTATATTATATTATATTTATTAATATTAATTTAATTTTAATATTATGCTATTATATTAATATATTAAAATCCAAATATTTTCTCCAACATTGGTGCAACTTATTTTTTAAAGGAAGTGGAATCTGATGAAGATGAGAGTGTGATTTTGCCTCGCAGCTCTCATTCATCAAAAGATGAAGCCTTGCTTGGGTGTCGTTGGGAAAGCTCCATCCCGGTGTCACCCAAAAGAGGATCTTTCCTTGTAAGTTTGGTAGTAAAAAAAGAGAGAGTGTGCTTTCGCCTCACAGCTCTCATTCATCAAAATATGAAGACTTGGTTGGGAGCCATTGGCAAAGCTCCATCCAAGTGTCACCCAAAACAGGATCTTTCCTTGTAAGTGTGGTAGTAAAAAAGAAGTGAATTTCAGCCTGTAATCATGTCTAAAACACTCTTGCATCATGACATACCAAAGAACATGCTTGACCATTTCATCCTTGCGACAAAGAACACAAGCAACATCAGAGTAACTCCTTCCTTTATGAATTTTTCTTTTAACAACCAAACCTTGTTGGAGCAGAAGCCACCCCCAAATTTAGACAGGCATGTGATTCCAGATGAATTGATGCCTCCTCAACCAGCATGCATGGGATTTTTCATTGCCCACTTTTTTTTTAAAGTGAGTTTTAATGTTAGAAGTTGTTGTACCATATAATAAATATCCTTTCTCACATGAATCAAAATGTAAAAGGGCCACACACATTCCTCCATGTTAAATTGCTCCATAATGGACTTGACCCATGTTATTGCATTTAAAAGAACACTCTTTATGAATTATGCAATAAACGCCCTCTAAAACACATTTATCTAAACCAAAGAGCTTTTGGGCTGGATTAATAGCATTTTAAGTGCACCATTTTTGGTTTTCATAATTTTACAAATATTTTCACAAAAGAGACGTTTCCTGGCCAATATTTTGGCAGTCGATCTAGATAAAGTCTAAAAGGCCAAATTTATTCATTCAGAGATGGGAACTTACAAATTAGTCATGATTCCAAATCCCAGGTATCGCAAGGCTGCTCAAACTGCCAATTGATAAATATAAACACACACCTACCGAGCAAACAACACCCTTTTAATTGGGGAGAACCTAAAATCATGAAAGCTTGTGTATTTCCTTTTATGTCACACAACTCGAAAGGACCTTTAATACCCTGATTCTTGAAAGGGATGAGTGTGTTGAATCTACCATTAAACCAAAACTTGCGAAGGTGCTTCCATCTCCACAACTTGCAGTACTCATTTACTAGCCAGGGTTGCCCCTTATGCTCTCTAATAATATTTCATGATAGAAAGTCGGCTTTGGGTTCTTGAGATGCTTTAGAGTTTGCATGTTTTTCATTCAAAATATTTCTTTTCGAGGATATCATGACTACTTTTGTTTGGGATCTGAATCTTGATTTCAAAGATAATTTTATGTTAAATATTTTAAGAGTTTTTACATGATAGACATCTTCTGCAAACATGTTAACTATCATGTAAACAGGTATTAGACATTATAAATCAGTTGTGTTCTGAAATTTCTTAGACTTTACTAATATAACATGTCATTTTCCTCTTGTGTCTTCTATGTTGGCTTTAATATCCTAATTCCTTGAATGGGATGAGTCTCTTGAGTCTGCCATTAAACCAAAACTTGTCAAGATGCTTCTATCTCCACAGCGGGCAGTACTCATTTTTTTCAAATATTGTTATAATACCCTGATTCCAGAATAAGATGAGTCTGCTGAGTCTACCATTAAACCAGAACTTGCCAAGGTGCTTCCATCTCCACCTACTTTTATTTGGGATCTAAATCTTGATTCTAAAGGTAATTTTATCTTATATATTTTAAGAGATTTTACGTGGTATACATCTTCCCATACATGTTAACTATCATGCGAACAAGTATTAGACATGATAAATCAGCTGCGCTCTGAAATTTCTTAGAGTTTCCTAATATAAGCTGTTTTTTTTTTGTCTTCTATATTGACTTACTCCATTTTCTTGTAAACTATTTTTTTTTAATATTGTTTTAAGGGATTGTTTAATTTAGATTTTTTAACAAGGATGCTATTTTCTCTTAATCTTGCTTTTTTTGGTCTCTTAATCTTGATTTTAAAGGTAATTTTATGCCGTATTTTTTAAGATACTTACATGATAGACATCTGCTGCATATTTGTTAACTATCATGCTAGCAAATACTATACTCGATAATCCAACTGTTGTCTGACATTTTTTCGAGTTTACAAATATTAATTGGGTTTCTCTTTGAATCCTTTGGTCTTCTATTTTGGCTTACTTCATTTTCTTGTAATTTTTTTTGTAAATCTGTTGAAAAGAACTTTGGGTTATGTTCTTTATAGGAAGGATGATATTTTCATGTTATCAAAGGGATAATTGTAATGACATTTTAAATTTATTTGGATCAATTTTTTGCAGACTCTTTGTACTGAAATGACACATAATGAAGTGTATAATAAGCAAATTATATTCAAGGATTTCATTACTGGGATGCCCAAGGTGTCTGATTTTTTATTAAAATCTACAAAACTTCCTTTGAAACTGAAAGATGGATCACAATATGTACTTGTAATGAATTTGTATTTATATGTGATCCTTACATGTTGGGCTGCATGAGAAATAGAGAATCTTATTTTACAGCTAATTTTACACCTGGATGGGTAAGAGATGGTTCTGTTTGTTTTGCATCTATGCTGTTACTTGAACTAAATCATTTTCATGTTCAAATATGTCCAATATTTTCTCATTTGCATTCATTATTTGCACGTAAGTTTGCATGCTTAGAACATATCCTGTGAAAACAATGAAACAGAGTGGCAGTGATAAGAAGTTTTGAACCCACATATCCCGTGAAAACAATGAAATGAAGTGGCACTGATAAGTAGTTTTGAACCCAATATATGAATCTCGAGGTAGCCATTTTTTCTTTGCTAATCGATTGACAATCTTACTCATTTTCTGTCTTCAAGCGTTGCTTTTGAATTGATAGCTATACTCACTAAATCAAATAAATTACTTTAGGCAAGTTAACTTGCAATAGTTTATGGCATGAGCCATATGACGTCAACTTGATATTAGGAAAATGATGGAAATTTTGTCTTAAACAGTTTTCTATCTAGTTAGAGCATTCAACCAATTCACATTGATTTCTTTTGCATTTAAAAACAATATTAAATTACCCTCAATCTATTTAAACTTATTTTTTCATTTTATGATACTTCTTTCATCACACTTTTGTAATAAATGGAAGTACTTTTTCTAGATCAGGATTTAGTGCAATTCAGTACGAAATATGTAACCAAAAATTTAGGGATATTATTAGAATCTCAACTAAGAAGCCTGTTTTCCATTATTTGTGATATTTCAATATGTTGGTGATAACTGGCTATGGTGTTTCCAAGGTTGTTATTTCAAATCATCCAAACTTCAAAGAAGATAATTTGCTAATGGGTTATATTGGATGGGAAGAATACAACATAATACCTGGGGCCAAAAGCTTACAGAAGATCGAAGATACGGATCTACCTATCTCATATTATTTGGGAGTTTTAGGTAATTGCAGAATTGACAGCCTTTATTTTTCAAACCATTCTTGTTTAAGAATATGTTCCAAAAATATTATATCAATGTTATGGTCATTGCTTATTCTTTTATTACGTCTATTTACTTATTTTTTAAATTTATTTCCTAGAATTTTACGCTTTATTCATACCAGTGGATGCTACCTTATAATTCGATTACATCATACCATAGTTATTACCACTTCTCATAGACTGGGAGATTGATTTTCTATGATTTTAAAAGTTATATTGAAGTAGACATTAATCTCATGTTCTTTTTTTTCATCGGATACATATTTCAAAAAAAAATTACGCATGCGTTCATGTCATCAACCCTTTTAGGATCACGACAACTTTTGTTCAGAGGGATTGACTGAAGGAGTGAGTATCCTTCTTGAAAGCAACACATTTAGGTTTTTCCCACTTTTATTTCATTCTGTTGTTTTAACGAAATCATTCTTCATGTGCCAATGGTGCTATTGTTATATCCTTGAACACAAATCCATAAATATACTCCACTCATTTTTACAAATTCTAATCATTGAAATCGCTTAAAAATTATCAACTGCAGCCACCAGGTATAGAAATTTCAGAGAACGGAAACTGAACATTTCCAATATGAAATACCAATAGTTATTGGCAATACGCAGTAATTGTTATCTTGTAACAATCTGAAATAACATTTTCTTCTGTGACAGAGCAACCATGAGAAGAAAACGAAGGTTATCAGTGTATCGTGGTAAAACAGAGGTGCATGAATAGTCTCTAATGAAAATAATAAGACAGAAGCAAACATTCGGCGGTTTCCAAAACTAGAGACTCACAAGAGGCAAACGATTTGTATAAAAAAATGAATAATCAGGGAAACTTCAAGCATGTCCACCAGATATGCAAGAAAGTCATCGGCGGAAATTTCGGCATATCACACCTGTCACATTCTCCCAACGCCAACCTCGAGAACTTCTTTCCAATTTCATGGGAGCATTTATCGCGCCTAAACATGTTGACGAAGAGGAATTTCATGGTAGCATTCATCGCAGGAGGACAGATGTCACCAGCACAAAAAATATGTTGACGAAGAGAAAAGTGATTTGATTCAAAATGAAGGCCTATCGGCCTAAATATAATACGTTTTAAAACTTAATTTAATAATATTAAATAAAATTAGACATAATTAAATTTAATAAAATATAATACTCTTTAAAACTTAATTTAATAATATTAAATAAAATTGAAGGTTTCTCAATGTATGAATAAAGAAAATAAATAATTAATATTAAAATTTTATTTAATAAAAGTTAATAATAATTTTAATATAGCAAAGTTTAAACTATATATTTTTTTTTTCAATTTTTCAATTTATTAATACAGTTTTAAGAGTTTTGTTGTTGTTGTTGTTTAAAATACATTTTTAAATGTATAAATAAATTTAGTACTTTAAAAAATCTAGAAAGTTTTAAAATTATGTAAATTAAATAATTTAAATTTATGTAAGATTTTGATTACAAATAATTAGTGAAAAAAATAATTTCTTTTATAAGTTAGACTACACCTTTTAATAAAAATAAATAATAATATAATAATTACTCAAAAAAATTAACAGAAAAACACTTAAATATTTATTATTTTTTTTTTATAATAATTAACAGAAAAACACTTAAATATTTATTAAATTTTTTTTATAATAACATATAATACACTTTAGTAATTATTTTTTCACAATCTTATAACAAATATACCATATATATATTTATTTGAAATAAATTATTAACACATGATACTCCATCTTTTTCGCAATTTTGAAGAAAAAAAAATGAATATATCGAATATATCGAAATTAATTTCGCAATTTTTGAAATTATTAAAGTATACATAAATTCCCATCATCAAGAGTTAAGTTTTCAAATGAATGGCAGTTGAACTGTGGTTCTTGGAAAATAAGATTCAAGCTTTCAATCACACTCTCGCGAATCTCATGGAGACTCTCGCAGGCGAAGCTCCCTTAAACGTGAATAGATTCGCCACCGGAGCATGGGTGGTGAATTCTTCTGTCACTGTTTATGGATTAGAAATGTGCTTGACAACTCTTGCAGCACCCGACTGCGGGATGTGTCTGAGAGAAGCTATTAGATCTATGGATGAATGTTGTTCTTCGCAGATAGGAGCTCAATTTTATCTGGGCAATTGCTCTGTACGCTTCGAGATTAATCCGTTCTAGACCTATCCCTCTTTCTGCCCAAAAGGGTCAGGGGTTCTGATTGAAAGAAATAGATATGGATCATATTGTACTGGTCTCTACTTTTTTGAAGACATTGTTTAAACATACTAGGTTATAGATTTTCCTTTGGAATCTTGTAAAATCATTTTCTTTTTTTAATTTAAAATTGATTTTTAATTACATACATAGATTCAACAGTCCCCAAAAAGAAAAAGAAAAAACCTCAACAAATAAACTACCTTGCTTGTAATTTTTTAAATTTAAAATTGATCCTCAAGATTCTCAAAACTCTCACCATGAATAACAAGAAATACACTACTCTGCCAGTAACAATGGTTAAACCACACTCCAAATAAAAAGAAATAAATCACCATGAAATGTCAATGTAGCAAAATCTCATCTTCAGCAAATGACCCTTCTCAAAATAACATATGTAAACATTAGATTAGTCTAAAGAGTTACCGATTCAAGATGGTTTAAAAAAAAAAAAAAATCTGGAAATTAGCAACTGACCATAAAATCAAAGCATGGGGAATTAGAAAACTCCTATGATAAATCTAATTAAAAAATAAAACTACATCGGCTGCCCATTGAAGGGGGCCTCCTTCAGTCATCAGGGCTGCTAAAGCTTACTCACAACTTAACCCTTTAACCCTTTAGATAATAGAAATTTGCATGTTTTATTGAAAAGATGATGCAACAATAATCTAGTTGTGCCTTTACTTGCTGATATGACCTTGTCTCTACTAAATTTTCACCTGTTTAACATTACAGTGCTAGCCTAGCATTACAGTGCCAACCTTCTCTTTGCCCATACATTTATATGTTGCAAATATTCCCAACCACTGCCATGAATAAAGAGTGGCAGCAACCCACAACTGAATTGCATTTTTGTGCACGAAGGACAAGGAGCAGATTTCAAATCCGAAGGCGTTCCACACAAAATCAACAACAGAGTACCTGAGCCCATTCTCTGCATTCATTTCCTTCCGGCTTTGACTTACCATTTCCCGCGGCTCTTAACCCACAAATTTTAAGTTGTGAATCTTAAGCCTTCTGCCAAATTTATGTTTCTATCGATGTGATACGGCGGGACCCACCTTATCTTTACCACACTAACCAAACCATACAAAACTTTGCACTTCTACTTATTCCTTTGTTTTTTGCATTTCGTACTTATCATGGTTTACTGCTTCGCCACCCGCACTGCGCAACATTTAGCATTTAACTCCTAAGCGCTTCGACTGAAACTAATTTCTTCGCCGATGCGATATAGGGAGGACCCACAAACCTCACCGCATTACCGACTGCTGCAAACCTTTTCTCTTTGTTTTATACCTTGCCTTTCATATTTCGCACTTACCACTGTTGACCGTCCACAACTTCGCACTTCGCAACATTTAAGACTTACCATTTAAGCCACTCGCAAGTTGTTTTATTTATGCTGCGATGCAATGACAAATGGCGTGTGGCAAGCTCAGGAGGATAGCGCATATCAGCGCTTTCAATCTCAGGAGTTTAATGGATAATCTTCCGCAAGTTAAAGTTTTTATGTTGGGATGCGATATGTGACACATCACATCGCATATCGCAAGTTTATTTCCTTCCCGTAAGCACCCAAGTTAAATGTTATAATCACCGGTATGCGATTTGCAGTGGAGGGAAGGATGCAATGTGGTTTCGTAGGCATAACACATATTATTTCAAGTCCGGCCTATTATGTTTTTTGTACGCTGTTTCGTGTAGAAACAATAAAACCGAGAAAGAGGACATTTTGGTTGTTTTAAACCCATTTTGCATTGAATTGCATTGAATTGCAGGCTGCGGCAAATTTTTTATAAAAGAATGTACTTTCAGTTTGTTTTGAGAGAATGAAGGAATGAATCAAATATAGAGAAGAGTTGAATAAATTTCAAAAAAAATTCATCTCCTGTGTTTAATCATTGTCTGTGTGTGTGTATGAATTTTATTTTCGCATATTGTTGTATTCTGTGTGTTGTGGGGGAAATGCATCCCTCTAGTGTCTTATTCATAATTTCCAAAATTATATAATAAAAGAGAAAGGGGCTAATACAAGCTAATTCCCCTAAATATGGACTCTCAGAGCTATCAACAGATTTACAAGATATTATGTTTCTTGTTTTTGGAAGATCTTAGTTAGAAAACAAGTTTAGATATGATTACATTGGATAGGTTGGAGTTGTTTTAGTTGATAATTGGTTGAATTGTTTGGGAATTAGTTTTGTAAATAGCCTCAACAAGAATCCGTGATTGAATTAGTTCTGTCAATAGCCTCAACAAGAAATATGTTCCTTAAATAACTTCGCCTAGCACCCATTCCATCATTTTTTTCGAGAAGTCACCAGCTTGCCACTTAATTAGGGATGTTATGAGAAAAACCCATATCATGTATTTCCAGTATTCATCACTGTTTGTTTGAAAATCTCATCTTAATATGGTTATCATAAGATGCCTGAATTTGGAGGTTGGTTCCTATTACTACATGGGAACCTCTAGAACAACATTAGGAAAACCATCATGAGCAAAGCCAAAATTATTCTATTCTAATTTGTAAAAGGTAAAGGAAAATAATGATAATTAACTACTTTAATATCGATGAGTTTTATGGGGCATATTATTGAGGAAACACAACAACATGGATAATAGATGGGAAAATAAGTATGATAATGCCAAAATTAATCCATTCTAATTTGTAAAAAGTAAAGGAAAATAATGATAATTAACAACTTTAATATCTATGAGTTTTATGGGGAATATTCTTGAAGAAACACAACAACATGGATAATAGATGGGAAAAGAAATATGATAAATGACTGAAACTGGTTGTATAGGATGGTAAAAAATGGGACAACCTAGTAGTTGAACCATTGTCCTTCTTTCGTCTCAAAATATTATGCCTCTTTAGGATCTTTCTCTTTAGGCTCTTAAAAATAAGCAACAACATATCATTTTGTTCTCCCATAATTAAATCAATCAACACACTTAATAAATTCAATTATAATTCACATAAAAGCTCACCCCAATCAAGAAATTAAATGGTCTAGTGATTCTCTTCCTTCATGATCCAAATATCTCAACAATGCATCCCTATAATACTTATAATAATCAATTATTTGAGAGAAACAAAAATTGTAGCAAATCAATTTAAGTCATGTGCATAATAAGATTGCATGAAATGATTTTCCTCATTTAAGATATATGAGGGAATGCATAATATTTCCCTTCATGTCTCATAATTTGAGCACTTGGCAGGACAATCTACTTTGAGGCAATGATGGATGCTAGGGAAGACGTACTTATAGTAGCATTGATGCAACCACAACCAACTTTGAGGAAATCACGGATGCTAGGGAAGACATAGTTATAGTAACATTGATGCAACCATTCTCCATGTAGCTATAATAGAGACAATACTTGTTGCAAGGAATATTTTAGGGATGGAAATTTAGTTTAAAGTGTAGAAACCTTAGAAAATCTTATTATTACCTAATATGCAATATTTTTTAAATAATATTCAAATTTCTAAATATTTTATATTGTCTCCATAAAATTTAGGTGATTTCTAATGTAAAATATTCTTATGCTATAAAATATAATTGAATCATTTTTAGGAAAAATGGAAATTAGCAAAAATTGGTTTGGGAAAAACATGGAAATTAGCCCATCTGTGAAATTGAGCCCCTAAAATTTTCCGTGACTTGTTTGAAAACAATGGATGCATTAATAGAAGGTGGAGCACTTGGTTAGACAACCTACTCCAAGATAATAATGGAGGCTAGTAAGAATGTAATTTCCCCATTTATACATGCAACCACTCTAGGTGTAGCTACAATAGGTTCAATATTAGTGGTTGCAACAAGAGATGCAGTGATAGGAGGTTTATGATAATGGACTGGTGTGGGGCTACTGGATATAGTCATAGTCGAAGGGTTTTAAGTTAAATAAAATGGGAATTAAAAATGATACACCCTCACTGGTTGTATAATAGGAGGAAGCACCCCATGAGAAGAATTGGGAATGCTAAGCACTAATGGGAAGCAACCAATGGTTAAACTTAACATGAAATGTAAAATAAATGGAACAAGTGACAGATGAAATTGTGTGGGTATAAAATTTGAAGGAACGAGGAATGTTCTATGAATAATGGAACCTACATAAAAATTTGTAATGTATTTTATTAGTACAAAACTATTAAATTCTACTAAAACAATATAGTGAAATTCACATTAAAGGTAGAAATGATTTAACATATGCTACTTGGGTGGGAGGTGAATTGCATAGAAGGTAGACACGGTTGCTTAGGATATGTAGTGGACACATGTGGAAACATAACGACATTAAGATTGATCTCTCCCAAATAATTGGAATTTTGCAAAATAACATTCTTTAAAAATCCTTCTTAGTTATCAATGAAAAAGAGAAGAATCAAGTAAATAAAATACATGTGTATGAGTTCTCACAATTTCAAATGGTAACAGCATGGTTGCATCAATATTGAGAGGATTAACATCATCCCACCTCTATAGTGGTGTATCATCTTATAACATCTATTCATGCCAAAAGGGAAAATTCAAAATGAAGTACATTAAAGTTACACTTATTAAATATTTTTCAATTATATAATAAAATTTCTAAGCAATGTTTTAGCAACATTTAAAAATTGTGCTAACTCAACCCATAAATCTCCCCTCGATAGGAACCTTCATCGAGCCATGGGATGTATGCCCATACTAATACGTAGATATAATGCTACTCACTTGAACCATAAACACTAGACTTTCTACATGGAGTCAATGGTCTATAATCATTTTGGCATCAAGGCCCGACATTTGGAAGTCTAAGATACTCCTTTGATGGATCTCATCTAGAGGCCGTCATAAATTATCTATGCTACAATAGATTGTATGTGATATGTTTTATTGCATTGCTAGTGATAGCAAGTTGAATTTGAAAGCTAAGGTGCCTATGGTGGGGTGTGGCGTACACCTAGTAGTAGGTGGCCATCTCACTAATTTATTCCTAACATTTGGTACACCCTAGGAAAAGCCAAGGCCAACTCCTTGGAGCTCATTAATTTCAAAATAGTTACGTGGAGACCAATTATGAACTCAACTGATGATTTCCAATGGAAATATAATGTCACCTCCATGTTATTACAAGGAAGTTTATTAAAAAATATAAACTCATGACTCATCTAATTTTATTTTCATGCATCAAATGCGCACCAATCCATGAAAAGATGTATTTTCCTTGGATCAATGGTGTGATGGGTTTTTAGGCTAATTAGTCACCCCACAATCATCTATTTGGTGATATTTAAATGGTGTGATGGGTTTAAGATCGAAACTGCAAACTAAGTTTTTTCTTCAAAAGACACTACAGTTTCTAGAAAAGCACTCAAAGCTAAAAAACATTAAAATTGAGATCTAAAAATTCTAAGACTAAATCTGAATTAAAACCTCAAATATTTTAAGGATGTCTTACTTAGCTTGTGATCTAACTAATAAATTCTTTGGTTGAATCAGAAAGAACTCGAAAAAACATCCAATTTTCATTTTTTAAGTGAATTCCAAACTTATTAACAAAAGCATTAACGATTTGCAAATGAGAAAAATAGGATCTAAAACTCATAATTTTTTTTTTTGCTATGATATCAGACTCAACAAGAAAACAAGAGAATACGAGTGATCTAAAGGCATACCAAGGTTTCTAATCTTTGAGCGAGATATAAGACAAAGAAAAAATAATTATAAAATGCAAATCTTTCAGAAAATCAATCAAAAATAAAAATGCTGAAAAAAACTCTTAACCATGGCTTTTTGGCAGAAGATACAGGTCTCGGTAATCACCGAGAACCTAAAAAACTAATCCAGAAAAGAGGATTTTAAGATTTTTCAAAAAATTTGACAGGGTCCGCAAGATTCAGTGCAATCCAGTGCGGTCCTGCACTGTGAGTACAGGAAAAGTGCGGAACTACCCGCACTGTCTCTAAAGGAAAAGTGTGAACACAAGAAAACAAAAGAAAAAACAAAAATTTCTCAAATATTTCTTAGGGATTCTACAGGGATTAACTACCCAAGCCAGTATAAATCAATCAAAATCAGGAAACATAAGTTCATAAATCAAAAGTAAAAGAAATCAAAGCTCAAATCCTTCCCCAACGGAGTCGCCATTTTTTTGGATAGATAAGTCATTCTTGCGGACAAGATAGACCTCCCAGGTGTCCTACAGACAGCTAGCAACAAACGGACAAGAAAAAATATCTTTCTCTAGATATATTGCGATTCATAATTAAATGCTATAAAGGTTTAACGATCTTACCTTTAATCCAATGCTTGTTTGTAGTAGTAGTTCTTCAGTCACTCGGAAGAGTTATCTTCAAATATCTACAATTACAAACAAAAAAACATCAAATAGAACTTGCATAACATATATTCATAAATAATATCTATTATGGTGATCAAGGAATCCATAAAATAAACCAATCAATTGACAGCTTATTGAAAAAAATAGATTTATTTGTATTAACTTAAATAAGGAAGAACCTTACAACTGTGTCCGCCTTGATGTCATACAGGCCTTCTTAGGGTCCAGAATAGGCGTTTCCTTTACTCTGGTCAGCCTTGCACTCTTCTAACCGAGATACATACATGTATGTAATCCTTCCCACATGAAATCTCAGCTAAAAGGGTCTAAGTTTCAACACCACTTCACCTCCAACAATACTAAAACTTCAATTCATCAATTGTAACCCCTTGAGGCTGCCCTATGCCTCTTTTTATAGTGAAAGAGAGGAGGTTAGTTCCTTACATTAAGGGGTTAGCTCCTTATTGGATGGGATGCATGAAAATTAAAGGAGCGGACTTTCCACCATAGGAATGTTTCTAGAAGCTTCTAAAAATGACTTTAACTGATCTTCTAGATTTTACTTGCACCTTTTCTAATATTTTACAGGGGTTTTCACTTTAAATAAATAGAAAGTGCACTTGGCTACGCATGATTTATAGCCAAAAAGAGTGGGACCACATGCAAAACTAGGAGAAAGTGCAGTACCAGAGTTTTAAGGCTTTTATGAGATTTTCTCTTAGTTTCAAGGCTTGAATTTGGGAAATTTGATATTATAGACTTTCAAGGGAGTACTAAAATGTCATGGTGACAAATTTCAGTGTAACATACCTGAATATGGACTTCCGCAAGAGGTTCCAAATATTTCATACTTTCATGCCTTCATCTGTACAAACTCCCAAGAAAAATCCTCACCCATCTGCAATATTTTCTAAGAGAACTAGACATATCATCTCCATGATGTCTTACATTCTAGGTTATTTTACAGATGATCATGTTGATGTTGTAGTATTAATTTTTTTTTCTAATTTCACACTTGGTTAGCCTCCTACAACCATTTTTAATTTTTCCCAGTACCTTGCTGAAAATATGCGTGAACAAATTGTTAAAATTCCTGAAGAAGCTGTTTTCAAGTATTCCTTAGTCCTATTCCACATTTTTTAGTATTTTCAATTAGAGAAATTTATCATCAACCTTCAAAAGCTTGATGTTGAAGGTAACCCAAAGTCAGTCATATTTTGGACTCCAATTATCAAAAAAGACTCCACACAATCCACCTACACAAAGTCTGTTGATTCTTTTATTCATCCTATAGTCAATATGTTGAAAAACAACATGCAGCCAAGAATCAGTGAGGAAATTAAGAAGGTCCTACAACTATTCGAGCATAATAGGAGAGGAGATTGGTATTTGTATCAAAACCATATAGATATTAGGGTATATGGATCAAATCTTATTCCATATAAGCTGCCTAAATACATCCCAATGAGGTTATTTTCCCTTGAGTATATCAAACAGATTCTCAATTCTGATGGAATCAATTTTTTGGCAATTAAGAAGAAGACACAATTTAAGATTAAGAATTAGGTTGTCCATTTTATTTGTAATAGTAGAGATGCGGGTCTAGAGGCTGAAAATGATTTGCAGGAGTTTAAATTCAGTATGAGTTTTCTATGGTATTATGATCCTATAGGATTAATAAGTAAATTCAGAGTTAAATGCAAATTAACTCCTTATGTACATGAGAAGAAACCATACATTGAGAAATACTCCAACCAGTTTGAATGGTTAGAGAACTCATTGACAGATGCACAGAAGCAAGGTGATATTAGTCAAATATTGCAAAATCCAGCCCAAGAAGATATAAACTCAAAAGGAATTAGAGAAGAAGGATCATACACTTCAGAGACTACAACTGAAACCAAATTTAAATTGATGTACAGGAAGAAGCCTGAATTAAATCCTGTCAATGAAGAAGTAGAAACAATAGAAGCAATTAATACAGAAACAATGGTGAAAGACAATGCTACACCTGCAGTTTTTGAAGAAACACATCAGCCTTCAACTTCAAACACTAAGATGATTCAAAAATAGCACAACATTGAAATATCCTCATCCAGAAAACCAACAGAGAAGGAGATGGATATCATGCAGAAATGAAAGAGATAAAGATGAAAAATGAAGCCTTGAAGACTCATACACATAACTAGTATTAGAAACAATCACCCAGTGACCAAAGAAGATTGCTTTCCTCTTTTGAATGCAAAACTAGGAAGATGAAGATGACCTTCCAGCAGCCTAAAGTAAAGAATCCCAAATCATAAACTGATTACAAAAGGTCATCATATGAAGTTCAAGTAGAATATCTTCATCCTATTAATCAAATAGAATTTCACAAACAAGCTGGTGAAATTCTCTATCCAACAATGACAAATGTATAGAAGCTATAAAAAACTCTTGGGAACATCAAAGATTAGCCTATATTGGAAAAGGCATCATCACATATTAATGATAACATAATCAAATCACTGGATGATTTGATTATTGAAGTAGGATATGATCCAACAAATGTAAAATTAGCAAATGAATTGATAAAGAAGAAGAATGCAGACATTGTTGCATTAAGGAAGAAACTTAAGCTGCTTCCTACTGAACATATTGAGGCAAAGGAAGTGTTACAGGATGAAAATAAAAAAGATGAGATGGTGAATCTCATTCTTCAGCTGAATTCCCAGATAAAAGAAATGGAGAATGAAATGGACAAGTCGGTCCAAGAGAAAAGGACATAGAAGAAGTTCCTATCACTGTAATTCTTGTAGCCACAACAATTGCGCCTTCTACATTAGCAAAATCATTGGCCCCTACAGTCCCAATGGATAGAGCATTTCTTGTCACCTCATCAACAACTTTCGCAACATAATCATCAACAACAAGAGTACAACCTATAGATGAGGCAAGTAATTTAATTAAAGAAATGTATGACATGTCTATTGAGACAAAAGAAATTAACATATTTAAAGAATAACTGAAAATTCTAGAGGATGAGAAGAAGCTAATACAGATTATGAAAAAGAATGAATAACTGAAATAAAATAGTTTGAATGATAAATTTAAGAAGTTAGAAAAAAGATCCAACACTGAAAGAACCCCTGGCACAAACAAAGAAACAACTATGGGCCAATATCACTAAATCTGTCAATGAGATTTGGCCATCCATACAGGTTATCTATGAACAAAAAGATTTAGTCAAAGCACTAGGAGAAGCCATTCAGAAGATAAAAGAAGAACTTGGTAAGAAAATTGAAGGAGCTCTTGAAATCATCAAATTTATTAATTCTAAAAATAAGTGGTTGTTAGAAGAGACTGGAATTAGGGACAAGACTGGAACCATCCTAGAATTTACGAAGCTAACTTCTAAAAATAATTTTATGATACAGCTAGAAGAAAAATTTCAAAGCATGGAGATTTCCATCACAAGATTCATGGTGAAGTTTGACACTCTCAGACAAAAAGGCCTTCCAAATCCACTAGTCATTCATGAAAGATTGATGAAGCATGATGATTATGATAAGAAGATGAGAGAAGTGGATAAGGAGAAAGCTAATAATTCAACCATGCAGGGAATTCCAACAGGGAATGTAATTTACAAAAAAATTGAGAACCTTTTTTACCTACAGCATGAGGTAAAACACTTATTTATTAATGATCATACATTCTTAAAGTATACTGAAGCAGATGAAATATTTAGAAGGATGATGAAGATAAAATTACCAGAAGCATAATTTTGGGAAAAAATAATTGATTTACTGTGAAGAGAACAACAGTAAAATAATGCAGTCAAAAGGTTGAAACAACATTTACAGTTTATAGTAAAAAGAGACAGTCAAAGAGTATCAAACAAGTTAAAGTGTATCAGTTGAAAGGTCAGAGTGAGATTCAAAACAGAGATAAAGCTACTAGTGTAGAGGACAATTCACTACCTAATGGAGCCTTTGTTCAACAAAAATCAAAGACAAATCAGTAGCAAAATATCAACAATTAAACAAAAAATCAATAAAAGAAGGGATAGCTTGCATTAGTTAGATAGCTGTCTCGATCTTCTTGCATGAAGATATTTATTTTTCCTTGAATAATTCCTAAGTTGTTTTAGGATATTTTGTTAGATTTTTTGTATAAATACTTCACATTTCGAAGTATTGAGTGTGGAAGAATTGCTAAACATTTCTATTGTTGTACTATTCTGGAACCTGAGGGAAATTGTACCAATTTCAAGTCAACATACTGGATTAAATAAATAAAGAGATTATATTACAAGATTCATGTGTTGGGCTACTATAGTGAGGTACTTTCTATTTTTTCAATTGTTTCTTTTTGAAGTTTTCACATGCTCATATGTTTTCTTAATCTAAATGATATAACTAGAATGTTATTATAGAATATGTTTAAGTTCACTCTATCTTGAACTGTTTATCATTTATGTGTTTTTCTCTTCTGATATCTAGATTAAGGAATTACCTTGTTTCGATTGACCTCTATATTTTCACTCATTATCCAGATTTGAGAGCCCTTAATTGCTCTCTTACCCCGATTGAAACCATTTTCACCATCATCCTAAGGATCCGAAGTGACTAAATTATCTTGCCCTATGAATACTTCCCTTTAGAACCTTCATCCTGATTCTGTTGTTTGATGCTTTGTCTCCATTAGCCCAATGGAATACAGACCTACATCTATACATTTGAGTAAGTGATATCACCACCAAACCAAATCCAAAATCAAAACCCCAAGTAATCCTACATAACTAGCGTAAAATATATTACAATCAACAAAGATAAATATGTTGGCAATATGTTGTCCTTGATGGCAACCTACTTGATGAAGTTGTCCTTGATGGAAACCTCCTTGATGAGTTGTCTTTTGATAGCAACCTATTTGTTAAAGATGTAAAAATAATGTATCTACAGATAAGTTCAGATGTGACAAAGAAAGGAATTCCAGTAAGTGCCAGAGAAATGATAAATATAATATGTCACAATGTATATGCAGGTTTGATGAAGGCAACCTGCATATGAATGCAATGTATATGCTAATTTTATGAAAGAAACCTGCGTATACATTCAGGATTAGTATATATGGAGTTTTGATGAAGATAAAACGCGTATACACGTGGGGAGGAAGAAGAAAAATCATGTATGCCTTTTGCGCTCTAAAATTATGACACCAATGGGCATTACCATGATATTAGCCCACAGTATTGAGTGTTGTGTCATCCATTTGATCCCGTCAAAGAATACCATCGGCAGTTGTGTGGTTTTGACTGATGGTATTGGTAAAGGCCAAAGTCTATATAAGAAGAAGAATATCATAGTGCAAAGGTGTGGATGTGTCTGGGTATTGAATGAATACTTCAATCTGAAGTATATCTGCATGGAATGTGTTACAATTTATTGATATATTTGAATTAATAATGCACCTATGAATAAAATGATGTATCAAGATCTCTAGACCTGAAATAACTATGTATTTTATAGATTTGTTTATGGAGTGTTTAGATTTGTGATTTGGCGGATGTTCACTAAAGTGAAGGGTAAGATCTAATTTGTTTATCTGTTCTAATCTGTTTCGCAGCCCTGTAATTTTTGCAGATCTATATGCAGGGTCGTCTCAACAAAAGTGCGTATATACGCAGGTTAGTTTCAGAAAAAAGCGTGTATGGAATCTAAGGTTAGTCTTGAAATAGTTGTAAATATATATGCAGGTTTGTCTCTGTGAAAGCGCATATATACGCAGGTTCAGTTAAGAAAAAGCGCGTATGGGACTTAGGGTTTTGCTGAAGTATGCGAAAGGAAATGTTTGATATATTTTGTTTTTTTACTGTTGTCTGTCAATAATATCTTCATACATATCTGGGTTGTTTGAATAATGATTATGCTGCTAGTTTATTATGATTAAATATCAATGGTTGGTTAGTTGATTGATGATTCAATGAATGAATTGATTTCGGTTAATTAAATTTGTGTATAGAACTATGTAAAGAAAAAGTAAAAGTTTTTAGTAAGCTCTAAATATTGATTCACCTCCCCCTCCCCTACCCCCTCTCAATATTTTTCCCAACAAAATCATATAGAGAGAGCCCTCTATGAGCATTAGGAAAGCTAGATCCTAAGGCTTAAAAGTAGGTTTGTGGTTACCCCTAATATTCTTTAAACCAAAAAAAAAAACAATCTTTTGAGACTTATTGGAGTGATCACAAGTTGTACCACAATAATACTTTTAAATACATTTCATTATTGTTTAAATATGAATCCATATGAATAAAATTTGACTGATAAATAAAAATATATGTTTTTAACTAAATTTAACTAAAAATATATGTTTTTAATTAGATTTGATTAACACACCCAATTCTCCTCCATCTCATCTTATTTCATGCTTATAGTGATGCTAACAAAGTTTGAATCGTTGAAACTTCTTATCATAATTTTAGAGAGCATCTATGACATGTTAATCCTTTGTAGCGATAAAATATTTATTTGATATCATAATTATAAAATACAATAAAAAAACTTGAATGCATAAAGCAAACTCCCTAACCGCCTTATGTGGTCAAAAGGTCAAATATAACCACCGAATTATCTCATGTGGTTAAAAATATGTAAATCATAATTACAAGCTCAACACTTTACTAAAAATTATGATTTAAGAAAAAAGTTCTTCTTAAAAAATTATATGTTAAGGAAATAGGGAATTGAAAAATTAAAATAAAAAGAAAACATGAAAATATGAATTTTAATTTATGTTGTGATAACTTGTGTTACTGAAGCCCAACCCATACTCTACCGCAACTTTAGTTTTAATTTATGTTGTGGTAACTTGTATTTCCCCCCAATCCGTTGATCAATAGTATTGAAGCTGAGCCCACACTCCAAGTTAATTTTAGTTTATCTTCAATTTTAATTTTAACCTATCTCTAACTTATGGATATAAGAATAAATTTTTCTTAAAATCCATTATATTTAACCTCGACACATTTAAATTACTTCTTGAAGTTGTTTTCTTCAGTTATTACTGTTGTCCAGCCTAGACTCCACCTTAAAATCTATTTCATGAATGAAATTGCTTATTGAAAAGAGAGAGAAGGCACCATAAACATGAAATGAGGCACATTGCAGAACCTTTTTTTTAATTCCTCACTAAAATGCAAATTTGGTAAGGATGAAAGGAAGCACATTGCAGAACTTTTCTTTTTAATTCCTCAGTGAAATTTAAAAATGTCTTCCCGCAGACTCCAGTGTTGAAGGTGAATTTATAATCTTGTCGGTCAAACAGATTTATTTTCAATTGACGAGAAATTAACCTCACACTTCATTTTAATTTCAAGGTTTAATAATCTTTTAAGGGCACTGCAGGCTTTAAAACTGATCTCCATTGCTGATGCTGACCCCTGATATCCATTGCTAATGCTGACCCAATAATATACTGCAGGTTTTTAGCATATGGAAGTGCAAAAAAAATAAGACATGGTTTCTCAATCCTAAAGTTACAAGATATAGAAGTTAGTACACATGGAAACCCTCCATCTTCTCAAGAGTTACCTAAAATACTCTGAAACTGTTTTAGATTTTAGCATTTACAATGCCAGAAACCCCACTCCACTCGAGTAGGATAGATGACAAGTATAGTTCTGCCCAGGAAAGAAAGACGCTTTACAAACCCACAGAGAATGAAGCCCACCCAATCTAATGCGAACATTGATATATCTATCTGTTTCATCGACGCCTTCATGCATTACATGCCATACATGAATTTCCCCATCGAGGCTACCCGTATACATCATGTAGAATTTCAT
Organism: Pinus albicaulis; assembly: GCA_034641835.2. Taxonomy (NCBI): domain Eukaryota; kingdom Viridiplantae; phylum Streptophyta; class Pinopsida; order Pinales; family Pinaceae; genus Pinus; species Pinus albicaulis. The sequence continues at coordinate 1,625,919,046 of CM076575.1, forward strand.
GAAATTATATATCCGTGCGGTAATACACTTTACATGACCTGTATAACGCTTTTCCAAACACTAATTCTCTTATCGAAAGATCCATAACAAGCCATGTCAGACCGTTTCCAACCACAACACAACTTTTCTGTGTCCTTTAAACTCGCCAGTGACTGATACGCACAATTTATCGACCAATTTATGGATCCCCCACACGAAAATGGAAGAATCACCTCCATTGGAATACTAGATCAAACCGTCCGGGCTGAGAGCGAGACTGCAAATTTATGTTTATACAAGGTGGTCACCAACGAATTTTTTTTTATGGCTGGTGTATTTCGTCCAGAATTTGATTGTGCGATTGGTGCGAAGGCCATTTATACGAGCCTATGCGAAGAAACGATCATTGAGTTTATGGCATCGTTGTGCACTCGAAAGGAGTTCACGCAACGAAGATCAGAGAGGCAGCTGCACACCTTCACCGGGCCTGCACACCTTCACCGTTCTGGCCCAGGAAGCTGAATATATATTACCATTTTCTACCGCCATTCCAGATATTGTATTTGAATGCTGGATCCAAAGGCACTGCTTGTTCGTGCGTATGTAAACATAATTTTTAAGCGACATAAAGTTCAACAAAAATCCTTTCACAGTGAATATCGTGCACAGGAGACTATGATGCAGAAAAGAGTCTCGTTGAGCCTTACAACATCTCCATCGTCTTGATCTAAACTTGCAGAGGAAGCTAAATCCCTTTCTTGGTGCTCTTCCATGGCTACCATGGAAGTTAAAAATGACTCGACTATAATATAAATCAATATTCGCGGACTGAATTTCTCAGATCTCATGAACAGAGACTTTCGATTACATATCAGTGTACCCCACCAACAAGGCGAACACTCTTCCATGAATAAAATAGTGTTAAGGAATTTATTCACCGGCAGATAAAGGTTGAAGTGGGGCATACAGATGGGATGATTCTCTTTGGTCTTTTATCATTTATTTATTAGTCCTACACATTTAAGTGCATTGAATTAATGTATATTTATCACTTCAATACCACTTAATGGTATTTTCCATATTTTAAATAATGAATCCACTTAATATGGTGGAAGCTAACAAAAAGATGGTCTGGAATCTGTTCTGATAAAGCATACAAATGCAATGTGGAATACTCATAACAAATATATGAAGCAAAATGAAAACCAAAGAATTCATTCCTCCTGCACATTTGAGTGGATTGAATTAATGCATATTCATCATATGAATACTGCTTTATAGGATTTAATATGAATCCATTGAATATCATGGACACTAACAAAACAATTGTCTGCAATCGGTTCACATAAAGCATACAAATCTAGTGTTCAGTGTCCAAAAAATGTGCACTCAAATAAATAATTTATAGAGAACTCTAAAAGGAGTCTTTAGGAGGTGGAAATGGATTTAACACCATCAAAATCCTGAAGACACTCAAAATCTTGAAATTTGATAGCTATAATCTAGATTTACAAAAATCCCTGCCAGATTTTATTAAAATTTTGCAAATTTTTTTATGATTTTTAGAGAAAAAAAAAGCAAGCTAGTTAAACTACCTCATTCTAAAACACTTAACCATACACTTATAGTTATATAAGTGTATTTACACCAAAAATTCAACGTAGATAAAAAAGAAAATTGATAATTGGGGTGTATTTTTACACACCATAACAAGTTAAAATCGGGGACAGAACCCAATTTAGGCATCATGTTATCGCATCCCCATCCCCAGCCAAGCTCTCGATCTGATTATCAATATATAAAAAGGGTATAGTGTTTGCATTATTTTAAACTAGAGGCATTACCTAATGCGATTGAGAGAAACAACAGCATGAATTGCACTTTCAATCACATCTTCATTTTTATCTACTTCTTGCTTCACAACATCCTTCTTTGGTTTGTGAGTGATTTACTATTCTAAGGGCTTTGCTAGTGAATCAAGAACTACATTATAGAAGGCTCCAGTCAATTAAACCTGATGAACATGTCAATTAATGGTTACTGTAACATAAAAATAAATAAGTGAAAGCAAACCAACAAACCTTCCCAAGTGAAAAAGCACACTTATCCTGAAGCTTCAAAACTATGAGGTAACATGGAGTTTTCACATCATAACGATGTAGCACAAATAGAAATGTGAATGAATATTCATGAAAAATCATGAATCAATTGCTACTTATGATCAAACTAATTGGGTACCCACAGACCAAAAAATGGATATTACCATTACAAGCTATGGAAGAGTTTTGGTAACAATAAGAATGAAATTACTAGCTTTGGAAATTTGACTAATAAGGTTTGAATCCCTGGGAGGAAGGAAATTGTAATGACACCGATTTCCTGCCCAGGAAGCTCAATGCCCATGTCTCTGCTATTTGTGAACCCATCTTCTCCCAATGGAAGCCCTTTTAACATATTCTCCATCTTCAAAATAAGGAGGTATGCTTAATATCAGTGACATCATTATACCAGAGATTCAAAGAAGAACAACGCTGCTAACTGCATTATTCCAAAACATCCCCAACCTTGATCTTTAATACATTTCAATCGATTTCAGCGGAGGGCAGATCCTCGGTTCGATTCCTATCCTGCCCATTGCCAACAAAATTTTGACAACAGTTGCATTGTTCTCAAATTATTACTGTGCCCTCATTCCTGTCTTTTCTTAGCGCTTTGCCTTAGATATCTCTTTTATAGTAAATTCAAAAGCTCTCGTTTTTCTCTCTTTAACCTCTTGCTTTTATTTTAAGCAAAAAAAATTTGGTTCTCCTGCTCAAGAGACTAATCCACATATCAACAGTGCTAAATTCTTTGGATTTCATAGCCATCCTTTCACTATGTCCTTCAAAACCACCCACCCAATTTTCCCAACCAAAATCACTTTAACATTATCCTTGAGACCATGGAAAGGCTCCACCGGTGCTGGAGTTGGGCGTGGCTGGCGAAACTGGCCCATTTCTTTCATCAGATATTTTTTGAAATGTTGCAGACAAAGCACAAAGAAACTGGCTTCAGAAATCCTGGTCGACCGTCATGCAATTATGCTCCAGAGATGAAAACCATATTTAACCAGATGCACAGGAGTGCAAGTTAAATTGTTAATTGATGCTAGGCATGTGGGAGTGGAGTGAATTTAATTTCTGCCTGAGAGGAAAATTTTCTTTAACAGAATAGCAGTTATTCGGGAGTGCAGATTAATTATTAATGCCACATATATGGGAGTGGTGCGTCGCACATGAATGCGTTAACAACAAGCATAAGTGCCTAACAATTTTCATCTTTTATGACTCTCCTGGAACAGTTTCGTCTTTTATGACTCTCCTGGAACTCCGTCCGGTGCACTGGTGGTGTAATGGTGTGCACAAGCATAGATGTACTGATTCAAAAGAATAGGTTGATCGACTTAATTAACTTTCATATGAATTTAATAAAATATAATACTTTTTAAAACTTAATTTAATAATATTAAATAAAATTAGACCTAATTAAATTTTATATAAATTTAATAAAATATAATACGCTTTAAAACATAATTTAATAATATTAAATAAAATTGAAGGTTTCTCAATGTATGAATAAAGAAAATAAATAATTAATATTAAAATTTGATTTAATAAAAGTTAATAATAATTTTAATATAGCAAAGTTTAAACTATATAATTTTTTTTCAATTTTGAAATTTATTAATACAATTTTAAGAGTTTTGTTGTTGTTGTTGTTTAAAATACATTTTTAAATGTATAAATAAATTTAGTTCTTTAAAAAATCTAGAAAGCTTTAAAATTATGTAAATTAAATAATTTAAGTTTATGTAAGATTTTGATTAAAAATAATTAGTGAAAAAAATAATTTATTTTATAAATTAGACTACACCTTTTAATAAAAATAAATAATAATATAATAATTACTCAAAAAAATTAACAGAAAAACACTTAAATATTTATTAATTTTTTTTTATAATAACATATGATACACTTTAGTAATTATTTTTTCACAATCTTACAACAAATATACCATATATATATTTATTTGAAATAGATTATTAACACATGATACTCCATCTTTTTCGCAATTTTGAAGAAAAAAAAATGAATATATGAATATATCGAATATATCGAACAAGTAGGCTGAGAAAGAGAAGCCCCCAGTGAAACTTCCCAATGAATATGGCCATACTTCCACACTGGATGCATCACAATTTAGGAGGATAAAGAAGAGAAATTTTAGTTTGATATGCTAACACACTAGTTCAACTTTGTCAAAATGCTTTGAAATTGTAAAACCTCTAAGAAAATCCAACAACTCTCACCTGGCCTCTCCCACTCTAAATCCATCCCATTTTCAATCATTCTTACATGCATAGTTTCTGTGGAAATTTTTGAACAGTGATCTGATACATATTGGAAGGAGATAATAGCATTCCTTATGTATGCTCTGTATCAAGTAGATATAGTATACGACATCAAAGGCATCAACAATGAAATAGATTACGGGAATTGAAATCTGAAGATCATTCAACCTTGTGCAACCTCAGGTAAAATTGTTTTTGATGTATTGCTAAAGCCTTTCCGCTTTCAAGTGTCAATTGGTGAAATTACCATAGGAGCCAAACTACTGTAAATAAACTGCCCATGTCTTCCTTGGTGTGTTTCTCATTTACGAAATTAGATGATCATCATTGTAGTTAACTTCACCCAAACACTGATATCAGTAATCTACTACACCCAAGTAAAACTCCTACATAACATAAACAAACAAAACCTGTAATGTGGTAGTCAAACTAAGTAACAACCCACCATATTAAACATATTTTTTGGCTTTCGATACAATATAATAATTATGAAAAAAAATCTAACAAAATTGATTTAATTCCATGAAGCCAACATTAGAGAGGAGAACGCCACGGTAAACTCCAAGTAGTATATAAAAACTTCTGTAGAAGGAGATGACGTGAAACTGATTGCCAATTGGAGGTAAGCACTTAAATTTATAGACACTACAAATACTATAATGCCATGGATAAAAAAATTACAAACATATGTATCCATTTGAAACCAAAAAATAAGTATCCTAAAGGACATTGCGAAACAAGTACAACTCCAGCTTCTTGAAGGTAATTACATAGCTATAGAACTGTTGCTTGGCAAGGCCAAATAAAAAGGATGAATGTAGGGATTAACCATTTGGGAAAATATTGCAGTCTTTGGAAAATTTACTCACTTGTTTGGTCCACAGTATGAAACTATCCTTCACCTTCAGAAGAAACTTCATATAGGCCATGATAACAAGGCTAAATGAAAGGTACTATATTCCCCCAAATACCCCACAGACACACTGAATTTGCCACATACAGTAGAGGAGCCGAACTCCAAAGTATAAGTATGATTGAATTGTATAACAACTGCTTGTGCCTTGTTAGTTTTCTTTTTAAATGAATCTTGTTTACTATTTCTGAATTTTTAATTCATCATTGAGAGTTTTTTTTGAAAAATGGTTCCTATGGCATAACTGTCAGTCGATGGTTATGATCGCAGTTGCTGGATGAGAGGCAGAGAAAAAATGTTATGCAGTTTTTAGGCATTTTTTTCGAAGTTTTAATGTATTGCTGGTCGTCTTTATTGAATAATAAACATGCCGGAGGCACAAGCAGAGTTTTTCTTTTCTCTGTTGCAAATTTGTTTCTTGGAATTCAAATCTGTTGTCTTTTTGTTGCTGGAAACAACATTCTTGTACTATTCTTATAAAATAAGGCAAAATGTGTAGTCAATTTTGTTGAATGTAGCATATTGTGGTCCATCTGCAACAAAGCTAGCGTGCAAATGAAATTGCAATGGTGAAATAGTCTGAAATAATTTATTTCAATTTTCAAATAGGGATACGCTTCACAAAAATTTTTATTGTTTGGATAGCCCTGCAACTAAGAGATTCAACTAAGTTTTAATGTGTGGTATTGAACTTCAAAATTCGAGATTTTCCAATACATTTTTTCCTTCATATGAAAAAACTATAATTACTTCAAATTAATAATTCACAAACAATACTCCTATCGGCCTCTCTTTGCATCTTTTGGGGCAAAAACTAGTTATTAATTCTACATATATGGGAGTGGTGCATCGCACATGAATGCGTTAACATCAAGCATAAGTGCCTAACAATTTTCATCTTTTATGACTCTCTTGGAACTCCGTCCGGTGTATTGGTGGTGTAATGGTGTGTACAAGCATAGATGAACTGATTCAAAAGAATAGGTTGATCGACTTAATTAACTTTTATATGAATTTAATAAAATATAACACTTTTTAAAACCTAATTTAATAATATTAAATAAAGTTAGACCTAATTAAATTTTATATAAATTTAATAAAATATAATATTCTTTAAAACTTAATTTAATAATATTAAATAAAATTGAAGGTTTGTCAATGTATGAATAAGAAAATAAATAATTAATATTAAAATTGGATTTAATAAAAGTTAATAATAATTTTAATATAACATAGTTCAAACTACATAATTTTTTTCAATTTTGAAATTTATTAATATAATTTTAAGAGTTTTGTTGTTGTTGTTTAAAATACATTCTTAAATGTATAAATAGATTTAGTACTTTAAAAAATCTAGAAAACTTTGAAATAATGTAAATTAAATAATTTAAGTTTATGTAAGATTTTGATTAAAAATATCCAGTGAAAAAAATCATTTCTTCTATAAATTAGACTACACCTTTTAATAAAAATAAATAACGATATAATAATTACCTAAAAAAATTAACAAGAAAACACTTCAATATTTATTAAATTTTTTTTACAATAACCTATAATAACATATAATACACTTTGGTAATTATTTTTTCACAATCTTACAACAAATATACCATATATATATTTATTTGAAATAAATTATTAACACACGATACTCCATCTTTTTCGCAATTTTGAAAAAAGAAATGAACATATCGAATATATCGACATTAATTTTGCAATTTTTGAAATGATTAAAGTATACATAAATTTCCATCATCAAGAGTTAAGTTTTCGAATGAATGGCAGTTGAACTGTGGTTCTTGGAAAATAAGATTTTGACCCAGTCATATGCTAATGATTGCACCGAAAACAAAATGTGTTCTTTAAGGAATTTACCAAACCAAAAGAACATTATTTTATTTTATATGTATTACAGGTAACTTTAAAGTATTCTTTTTGATTTAAGCATTTTTTTTTATTTGTATTTGTAATTGCCGACAGTATAACATATTTATAAATTCTTTGACAATTCTTTGACAATGTATTCAACGCGAAATGCCGCTCATCACTGCACCTCTGAAAAAGTCCAATAAATAAATTAATATTATTTTTTAACGCGTGCTTTTGCCATCCCCATGGTCTCATGGCGACGCCTACTCCACCCTTCTCGCCCGCAGTAGACTTAGCCCGCTTATCACAACACGCTTCGTCTTTCTGTCGCTTCATTGCATCTTCCATCTATAAATCCTTCCTTGTCTTCTCTCCTAACATCCACTGAAATAATTCGCTTTGGCTTTGTCTGTGCAGCGATTCCTTCGTTCCTTTGTTTGGGCACCCCCTCCCCTCTCAATTGCACAACATCATAACATTTTGTCTGCCATCATAACGTAGAAGATGGAAGGCAGTGTCGGATGCAGGTTGTGTTGGATGGCATTATTGTTAATTGGATTGCAGTGCAATGTACTTTCAATCTCAGCTGTCGATGGGCAATCAGATCCTTTTATTTACGGTCTCTGCAACGTAAACAAATACACCAATGGCAGTGAATACGAGAGCAACGTCAATATGGTATTGCAATCCCTTGTGAAAGCCACTGCCGCCCCCAATGGCGGATTGGCAACATATAATTATGGTGGAGTGTACGGCCTTGTGCAATGCAGGCCCGACGTCTCTCACCCCGACTGCCAAAGCTGTTCCGCTGCAGCCTCACAACTGGCTTATCAAGACTGCCCAAACGCCATAGGCGCTCGTATTCAATTGGAATTCTGCTTCATTCGATATGAGAATTACAGTTTCGCCTCTAACCTCGATACCAAAGTTGCCTATGCTCTTGAGAATGTTAAGAGCAGCCATGATATTCAAGCTTTCAATCACACTCTCGCGAATCTCATGGAGACTCTGGCAGGCGAAGCTCCCTTAAACGTGAATAGATTCGCCACCGGAGCATGGGTGGTGAATTCTTCTGTCACTGTTTATGGATTAGAAATGTGCTTGACAACTCTTGCAGCACCCGACTGCGGGATGTGTCTGAGAGAAGCTATTAGAGCTATGGATGAATGTTGTTCTTCGCAGATAGGAGCTCAATTGTATCTGGGCAGTTGCTCTGTACGCTTCGAGATTAATCCGTTCTAGACCCATCCCTCTCTCTCTGCCCAAAAGGGTCAGGGGTTCTGATTGAAAGAAATAGATATGGATCATATTGTACTGGTCTCTACTTTTTTGAAGACATTGTTTAAACATGCTAGGTTATAGATTTTCCTTTGGAATCTCGTAACTTTTTTTTTTTGTTTTTTTTTATTTAAAATTGATTTTTAATTACATATAGATTCAACAGTCCCCACCAAAAAAAAAAAAAACCTCAAGAAATAAACTACCTTGCTAGTAATTTTTTTAATTTAAAATTGATCCTCAAGATTCTCAAAACTCTCACCATGAATAACAAGAAATACACTACTTTGCCAGTAACAATGGTTAAACCACACTGCAAATAAAAAGAAATAAATCACCGTGAAATGTCAATGTGGCAAAATCTTATCTTTAGCAAATTAACCTTCTCAAAATAACATATGTAAACATTAAGATCTGGAAATTAGCGACCTCCCTTAGATTAGTCTAAAGAGTTACCGATTCACCATGGTTATAAAAAAAAAAAATCTGGAAATTAGCAACTGATCACCATAAAATCAAAGCATGGGGAATTAGAAAACTCCTATGATATATCTAATTAACAAATAAAACTATATCAGCGGCCCATTGAAGGGGGCCTCCTTTAGTCATCAGGGCTGCTAAAGCTTACTCACAACTTCACCCTTTAACCCTTTAGATAATAGAAATTTGCATGTTTTATTGAAAAGAAGATGCAACAATAATCTAGTTGTGCCTTTACTTGCTGATATGACCTTGTCTCTACTACTTATTCGCCCATCTAACATTACAGTGCCAGCCTAACATTACAGTGCCAACCTTCTCTCTGCCCATATATTTATATGTTTCAAATATTCCCAACCACCACCATGAATAAAGAGTGGCAAGAACCCACAACTGAATTGCATTTTTTGCACGAAGGACAAGGAGTAGATTTCAAATCCGAAGGCGTTCCATGAAAAATCAACAACAGAGTACCCGAGCCCATTCTCTGCATTTATTTCCTTCCGGCTTTGACTTACCATTTCCCGTAGCTCACAGCCCACAAATTTCAAGTTGTGACTCTTAAGCCTTCCGCCGAAGTTATGTTTCCGTCAATGCGACACTGGCAGGACCCACCATACCTTTACCGCATTAACCAAACCATACAAAACTTTGCATTTATGTTTATTCCTTTGTTTTTGTATTTCATACTTACCATGGTTTACCACATCGCCACCCGCACTGCGCAACATTTAACATTTAACTCCTAAGTGCTTCGACCAAAACTTATTTCTCCGTCGATGCGATATCGATGGGACCCACATGCCTCACCGCATTATCGACCGCTGCAAACCTTTGCTCTTTGCTTTATACCTTGCCTTTCATATTTCGCACTTACCACTGTTGACCACACACAACTTCGCACTTCGCAACATTTAAGACTTACCATTTAAGCTACCCGGAAGTTGTTTTATTTACGCTGCGATGCGATTTCAAATGGCACGTGGAAAGCTTAGGAGGATACCACATATCAGCGTTTGCAGGCTCAGGAGTTCAACGGATAAGCTTCCACAAGATAAAGTGTTTATGTTGGGATGTGATATCTGACACGTCGTATCGCATATCGCCAGTTTATGTCTTTACCGTAAGTACCCAAGTTAAATGTTATAGTCACCGGTATGCGATTTGCAATGGAGGGAAGGATTTGATGTGGTTGCGTATGCATAACACATATTATTTCAAGTTCGGCCTTTTATGTTTTTTGTACGTTGTTTCGTATAGAAATAACAGAACCGAGAAAGATGACGATTTGGTTGTTTTACGTCCATTTTGCATTGAATTGCATTCAATTGCAGGCTCCGACCAATTTTGTATAAAATAATATAATTTCAGTTTGTTTTGAGAGAGTGAAGGAATGAATCAAATATATAGAAGAGTTGAATAAATTTAAAAAAAAAATCATCTCCTGTGTTTAATCGTTGTCTGTGTGTGTGTATGAATTTTATTTCCGCATATTGTTGCATTCTGTGTGTTGTGGGGGAAATGCATCCCTCTAGTGTTTTATTCATAATTTCCAACATTATATAAGAAAAGAGCAAGGGGCTAATACAAGTTAATTCCCCTAAATATGGACTCTCAAAGCTATCAACAGATTTACAAGATATTATGTTTCTTGTTTTTGGAAGATCTTAGTTAGAAAACAAGTTTAGATATGATTACATTTGATAGGTTGGAGTTGTTTTAGTTGATAATTGGTTTCTTTTTTTGGGACTTAGTTCTGTCAATAGCCTCAACAAGAAATATGTTCCTTAAATAACTTCATGTAGCACCCATTCCATCATTTGTTTTGAGAAATCACTAGCTTGCCACTTAATTAGGGATGCTATGAGAAAAACCCATGTCATGTATTTCCAGTATTCATCACTGTTTGTTTGAAAACATCATCCTAATATGGTTATCATAAGATGCTTGAATTTGGAGGTTGGTTCCTGTTACTGCATGGGAACCACTAGAACAACATTAGGAAAACCATCATGAGCAAAGCCAAAATTATTCTATTCTAATTTGTAAAAAGTAAAGGAAAATAATGATAATTAACTACTTTAATATCTATGAGTTTTATGGGGCATATTATTGACGAAACACAAAAACATGGATAATAGATGGGAAAATATGTATGATAATGCCAAAATTAGTCCATTATAATTTGTAAAAAGTAACGAAAAATAATGATAATTAACAACTTTAATATCTATGAGTTTTATGGGGAATATTCTTGAAGAAACACAACAACATGGATAATAAATGGGAAAAGAAATATGATAAATGACTGAAAATGGTTGTATAGGATGGTAAAAAATGGGATAACCTGGTAATTGAACCATGGTCCTTCTTTCGTCTCAAAATATTATGCCTCTTTAGGATCTTTCTCTTTAGGCTCTTAAAAATAAGCAAAAACATATCATTTTGTTCTCCCATAATTAAATCAATCAACACACTTAATAAATTCAATTAGAATTCACATAAAAGCTCACCCAATTCAAGAAATTAAATGTTCTAGTGGTTCTCTTCCTTCATGATCCAAATATCTCGACAATGCATCCCTATAATACTTACAACAATCAATTATTTGAGAAAAACAAAAATTTTAGCAAATCAATTTAAGTCATGTGCATAATAAGATTGCATGAAACGATTTTCCTCATTTAAGATATATGAGGGAATGCATAAGATTTCCCTTCATATCTCATAATTGGAGCACTTGGCAGGACAATCTACTTTGAGGCAATGATGGAAGCTAGGGAAGACATACTTATAGTAGCATTGATGCAACCACAACCAACTTTTAGGAAATCATGGATGCTAGGGAAGACATAGTTATAGTAACATTGACGCAACCATTCTCGATGTAGCTATAGTAGAGACAATACTTGTTGCAAGGAATATTTTAAGGATGGAAATTTAGTTTAAAGTGTAGAAACCTTAGAAAATCTTATTAGTACCTAATATGCAATATTTTTTAAATAATATTCAAATTTATAAATATTTTATGTTGTCTCCATAAAATTTAGGTGATTTCTAATGTAAAATATTCTTACGCTATAAAATATAACTAAATCATTTTTAGGAAAAATGGAAATTAGCAAAAATTGTTTTGGGAAAAACATGGAAACTAGCCCATCTGTGAAACTGAGCCCCTAAAATTTTCCGTGACTTGTTTCAAAACAAGGAATTCATTAATAGAAGGTGGAGCACTTGGTTGGACAACCTACTCCAAGATAATAATGGAGGCTAGTAAGAATGTAATTTCCCCAATTGTACATGCAACCACTTTAGGTGTAGCTACAATAGGTTCAATATTAGTGTTTGGAACAAGAGATGCACTGATAGGAGGTTTATGACAATGGATTGGTGTGGGGCTAATGGATATAGTCATGGTCGAAGGGTTTTAAGTTAAATAAATTGGGCATTAAAAATGATACACCCTTTCTGGTTGTATAATAGGAGGAAGCACCCCATCAGAACAAATGGGAATGCTAAGCACTAGTGGGAAGCATCCAATGGTTAAATTTAACATGAAATGTGAAATAAATGGGACAAGTGATAGATGAAATTATGTGGGTATAAAATTTGAAGGAACGAGGAATGTTTTAGGAATAATGGAACCTACATAAACATTTTAAATGTATTTTATAAGTACAAAACTATTAAATTCTACTAAAACAATATAGTGAAATTCAGATTAAGGGTAGAAATGATTTAACGTATGCTATCTGGGTGGGAGGTGAATTGCATAGAAGGTAGACATGGTTGCTTAGAATCTGTTGTGGACACATGTGGAAACATAACGACATTAAGATTGATCTCTCCCAAATAATTGGAAATTTGCAAAATAACATTTTTTTAAAATCCTTCTTAGTTATCAATGAAATAGAGAAGAATAAAGTAATTAAAATACATGTGTATGAGGTCTCACAATTTCAAATGGTAACAGCATGGTTGCATCAATATTGAGAGGATTAACATCATCCCATCTCTATAGCGGTGTATCATCTTATAGAATCTATACATGCCAAAAGGGAAAAGTCAAAATGAAGTACATTAAAGTTACACTTATTAAATATTTTTCAATTATACAATAAAATTTATCAGTAATTTTTTAGCAATAATTAAAAATTGTACTAACTTAACCCATAAATCTCCCCTCGATAGGAACCTTCATCGAGCCATGGCATGTATGCCCATACTGATACGTAGATATAATGCTACTCACTTGAACCATAAACACTAGACTTTCTACATGGATTCAATGGTCTATAATCATTTTAACATCAAGGCCCAACATTTGGAAGTCTAAGATACTCCTTTGATGGATCTCATCTGGAGGCCACCATAAATTATCTATGCTACAATGGATTGTTTGCGATATGTGCTATTGCATTGCTAGTGATAGCAATGTGAATTTCAAAGATAACGTGCCTATGGTGGGGTGGGGAGGTGGGGTGGGGCGTGCACCTAGTAGTAGGTGGCCATCTCACTAATTTATTCCTAACATTTGGTACACCCTAGGCAAAGCCAAGGCAAACTCCTTGGAGCTCATTAATTTCAAAATAGTTAACGTGGAGACCAATTATGAACTCAACTGATGATTGCCAATGGAAATATAATGTCACCTCCATGTTATTACAGGGAAGTTTATTAAAAAATATAAACTCATGACTCATCTAATTTTATTTTCATGCATCAAATGCGCACCCATCCATGCAAAGATGTATTTTCCTTGGATCAATGTTGTGGTGGGTTTTTAGGCTAATTAGTAACCCCACAATCATCTATTTGGTGATATTTAAATATTTAACTAGTTCTTTAATATTACTAATGGAATAAAATTATCTGAACCTAGCCCTATATTCAATGGTATTTGTAGATTGACCATCGAAACAATAAATGGAGGAATATTATTTTGTAGGGATGTAGCCAATGAGAGTCATGATGGTTCCCTTGTGTTGTTGAGCTCTTCAAAAAATATTTTTTAATTCATTTAAATCATTTGTAGTCTTTGTTTGTGGGTTTTTATTTGCATTCCAGTTTATGTTTTTTTATGGCTTTAATGCGATGTTTGTGGAAATTTGGTAGCTCCGAAGGTATTTTTAGTGGAAAACCATTTGGGGGCTTTGTATGCAAACTTTGGGGTTTTAACACAATGGAGTGGGCTTGGAACCTGTTGATGGCTCGAAATTCTCTGACTCAACATTATAAGGAAGATCATCTGGTCCGAACCTTACATCATCCCCTTTTCTTTATCGATTCTTCTTGCTAATTAGGCAAGAGAATGACCCTTAAGCCACATCCAAGCCACGACTAAGTTATGCCCTAAAGTTGACGTATGTCAATATAAGTGTTAGTCTAACCTAATTCTACTTATCCTAAGATATATGTTAGTACGTCAATTTTAATACTAATGGTTAGTCTTAATGGAAAATTCTGTTAAATATGTGTTAATACTTCTTCTAATACTGATGTTAATATAAGCCCTATAATAATTTAAGTTAATATTCGTTGTTAATTATAAAGTAAACCTATATTAATGTTATCCTAATATTAAAGTTATATTAATTCATAAATCTTAAAATGTCATTATTTAATGTCATAAGATTGATCCTAGGAAACATAAGTATTCTAATTAAAATTAAAATACTTCAATGTATGCATTAAAATAGTATTAACACATATTTAGCATAATTTTCCATTAAGACTAACCATTAGTATTAAGAGAGTGTGTATGTTTTGGAGTGAAATAAAGAGATAAAGGAGGGAGAAGGAGGGAGAGAGAGGAATCTATAACAATTTTTGAAGGTGAAGATAGAGAGAGAGGTGGGAGAGAAAGAAAGAGAGAGAGTGGAGAGAGGTAGGGAAAGAGAGATGGAGATGGAGGGGGTGAGAGAGGGAGTGAAGAAGAAATACATAGAGAGTCAAAGTTGGAGTGAAAGAAAGAGAGAGAGAGAGAGGGAGTGATAAGGAAGATGGAGAGAGAGGGAGGGAAGAGAGATATAATTGGGGGAGAGGGAGGGAATGGGGAGAGAGAGAGTAGTAGGGAAGGGGGAGAGAGATAGAGGGAGGGAGAGGAGGAGGGAGGTGATAAATGGATAGATTGGAGAAAGAGAGTGTATGTTTTGGGGTTGATATATAGAGACAAAGGGGGATAGAGATATAGATAGAAGGCAAAGAGAAAGAAGAAATAGATGGAGACAGGGAGGGAGAGACAAAGAGATTGATAAATATCGAGTGAGAGAGTGTGCGTGTTTGTGGGGGTGAGATAAAGAGACAAAGAAGGAAATATGGAGGGAAATATAGACATATGTGGAGGGGGAAGAGAGGGAAGAATATTTATTGCAATAGATGCATTGATTTCAGTGTAGATCGTGATTTCTAATCCTATTTGTTTGCTTGAACTACATGCATTGATTTTAGTGCAGATTTTGATTTCTAATGATATTTGATAACTTGCAATAGATGCATTGATTTCAATGTAGATGATTTCTAATCCTATATGATTTCTTGCACTAAGTGCATTGATTTCAGTGTAGATGGTGATTTCTAATCTTATTTTATTGTTTGCACTATATACATTATTTTCAATGTGGAGGTTAATTTCTAATTATATTTGATTGCTTACACTAGATGCATTGATTTTGATATATATGATTTCTAATCCTATTTTATTGCTTGCACTAAATGCATTGATTTCAATGTAGATGGTGGTTTATAATCCTATTTGATTGCTTGCACTAACTGCATTGATTTTAGTGTATATGTTGGTTTCTAATCATATTTTCTTACTTGCACTAGATGCATTGATTTGAGTGTAGATTTTGATTTCTAATCCTATTTGAGTACTTGCATTAGATGCATTGACCTCAATGTAGATGTTGTTTTCTAATCTTATTTGATTTTTTTGAATTAGATGCCTTGATTTTAGTGTATATGTTGATTTCTAATTTGATGTAATTGGATGTATCATGATACATTAATTTAAAGCCATTGGATTAATAGTGTGCATTAGTTTCAATGTAAGCACAAAAAATTATTGACAATGTAGATTTATTTTTGTGTTATAGTAATTAAACCTAATAATATTAGAGAGCAAGAGAGACAAGGTATGCTATTTACTACAATAGCTAAATATTTAAATGGTTTATGATTTCAAATGTCCTTTTCACATAATCGATATGAAAAGATGACAAAACTAACAAGGGTGAAAATAAGAATAGTAGAAGAAAATAGTTTGAGATAAATCACAATGAAGACTATTTGTAATTTACTACATTCTTATTATTCACATTTTCTATCATTCAAAAATAAAATTTTATTTCATCATTTTTCATCATTTAAGTTATTTTACAATATTTGTCATCTCAACAAATTGAAGTAACTAAGAAAATTTAAAATTAAAATGAATCGATAAATCTCAAAAGTATTTAGCATATTTAAAATGATTATATTAATATTAGATGTATTTACATATTATAGATAAAATTAATCATATGTTCCTCATATTATTGATAGATTTTCCTTGGCCGCACATGACTAAATCCATTCTAGATCCATCTTAATTGTGGATCTATCAAGTGCCCACAGGGATCAAATATCTTGAGTGCAAACCTTTCCTCAAGTTTTGCACTCAAAAAAGAGGTTTGTGCCTCGAGAGATTTGGTCCCTCTCGGCGCTTGATATCCCAAGTTAAGATGGATCTACGCATACTATTTTAATGCTTACATTGAAATATACTATAGTGATCCATCTCAAACTATTTTCTTCTACTATCCTTATATATTAGATGTATACTATTCTTATTCTTATTTTAATTAAATCTAGTTAAATATTACTTTTCTAACTCTATTAACTTTATTAGTCAAAATAAATTATTAATTCTCATTAACCTATCAAAGTCAATTCTATAGTTAAATTTGTTAAAAAAGGACCAAAATGATATATACAACACATATAATAAATTACAATTCCTTCTATTGATATGTTAATGATAAAAATTAAGAATTAGATAAATATGAAGGTTTGATGAAAGCACACCCTAATGCGGAGAAAATTAAATAAAACAAGGGAATGACTGGTTTATGAATGAATCCACCATATAATTTCATACTAATTAATGAAATAAAAATCAAAATACATTCGAGATTAAATGATAAATAGTTATCATTTATATCATATATATACTTCAATGAATTCATTATAGATTGGATCTCATTCTGCCTCTTGGAGATAACTCTTGTAAAACTTCAACAATATATCAAAATTGAACTAACAATAGCATTAGATATCAACCAGAAATATTATTTAGAATAAAGACCAAAATCAATTATAAACCTTTGACAGAAATATAAAAAATTCAGCATTCAGATAATAATACACAAGAATAAAAATTCTTTAAACAATGCCAAAACGTTTTACAAAATACAAAGTCCTTGTGCCATATTTCTAAACAATAAAAAAAAGACACAAAAAACCCTTTTTCAATCTCTATAATCACCACTCTTTGTGCAAAGCAGTAGTGCATAAGGACAAATTGAATGATAGTAGAGAATCGGTCGCCACCTCCTTTGTAGTGTGGATTCTCCCCTTCTAATGATTCCCCCCCTGGGATTAAGATAGAGGACTTTATTTAAATAGGATGCCTGGTTAGAGGCCTTGGAATTTCCTCCACCAAAACAATTTTCTTCGCCAAAAACTCATCAATGAATTAATTGAAATTAGCATATTAGTTTTCTCCCATCGAAATGTGATTTGCTGGAAAATACCAGTTCATCTGATGAATTGAGGCTAGTTCTAATTGATGGATTGTTCTAGTTTTGTGGCTCATTGATATCCGTCTTTTCCCAGTAGAAATTTCTCATCCAATTTTCGGAGAGGTCCTTGACCATTTCACATTAAGTCAATTCTAGTTGAACTGACGAGCATTGTCTTCGTGACCCTTCTTGATAATTTTGCCACAAATATGGGTGCATATGTACTGTTTGCGCCAACAACAGTGATGGTTAAACCTCCAACGTCTTGTAGCAAAGATCCTTTCACCTGCAAACCAAAAAAAATCGCGAATTCATTGGATAATGCAGAAAACTTCCAAAAATGTATGGTAAATAATTATTATGTATATGGAGTCTTGGATTGAGATTTTTAGCGTGATTTTAGTATATTTTAATAAATTCCCCATTCCAATACTTGCAAGTCCGAAATATCATTGCGATTCTTGCAGAAATCATATCATTCAGCGAACTTATGATCTGGGCGTTATTTTGATTAGTCAGGCATATGACACACTTTATTTATTTTTAATGGCGAGTTTTTTTTGGTCAACTCCACATGTCAATGTTATATGCCATAACAGATATCGGCGAGGGGTGGAGTATCAGAATATCGTTGTTAGAGTTAATTAAATTGGTATTCAGAAACTGGGCGGGTATCTAGGTTACATGCAACACTTAATTATCCCGCATGTAATCTGCGTTGCAACACTTAATAATCCCTCATGTAATATGCGTTGTGATTTAAGAATGTTGGGTGTTGTGTTTATGCAAATCCTTTTTTACAGAAAGTGTTAATGCAAATCCTGCCGATGACATTAAAAAAAATTTAAAAAATCAATTGAAATGCATGCACGAAGTGGTTTTATATGTTGACTTGTTAATGGTGTTCATTCCTGCAAATCCACCAGACGGAATCATAATCACACATATGTCGTTCGAATTGGGATAAGCTTCACAGAAACTGCCAATATAGATAAATGCAACACAATTAATAATTTTGGATCATATATTTGTCAACTAGTTAGCTTGGTATTGAGTTCCATGGCAATTAAGCAATGAAGCATCCCAGATTTTATATGTTGGTGTGATTGTGTTATAGTGGCATTCGAATCATTTGAAATTTCATTTCCGCCTTAGAAAATACATTCACATATTTCGTGAACAACGTGATACCATTTTAAAATTTTATCAAATCATTTACAGAACGTGAGTCCTTTTTTAATTAAATATTTTAGGTTAAAGTCTTTGATTCACTTAACATGATTATGTTACACAAAATATTTTGGGGTTTTGATTTATATATAGGGAGAGATTAATATAATTACAATCTATATTTATAATATTTCGTCAAAATAATATGTTTATACATAATGTAATGGTTAAATAAAGAAAAATATAGTTTTAGAAATTAAAAACTACTTAGGTCACACTCAAGCCAGACTCTCTTAGCTATTTGACTACTATGTCTAAGAAGGCATACATATTCTACCCCTCTCTGGTTTTGAATATGTGACCTTTTGAGAAGAAACACATGTTCTTAACCATTAGGCCCATGCAAGCTCTATTATATAATATATATTTACTATATATACAATATATTTTGTTTAAAAAGTGAAAATAAAAATATTTAAGTTAATCTAATGATTTTATAAATTATTTACAATTAAATTAAAATAATTGAATTATATTCATTTATTTACAAGTTATACAATTTATATAAAAATGGATGATATGGTAAACTAATAATTCACCCCTTTATCAATGGAGGTGTCAAGCCAAGTGAAGGAGACAAACACACAATATAACTAAATGTGGAATGTGAAGTGATGTGCGAAGTCATGTGGAGGAAATGCCAACCAGTGAAATCAAATGCCACATGTGAGGTGATGTGGCAACCAAAGGTGCCACCTCGTCTTCAATTGATCATTATGAAAATGTTTCCCTGAACGCAAAAGACAACAAGGAGGTGCCAAAAACCAAAGAGTGTCAATCATAATGGAAAACACAAAGGTGTGAAAAATATGATCAAAACCAACATGATCGTAAACCCCTAACCCAAGGGATACAGATCCAAAAAGTCAAGAGTTTTCCAAAATGCCAATAAATAAAGGAGTTGAAAAATGAAGGGCCCTTGCGATAAATATTCTAAAAATATAAAAAATATAAAATAAAACAAATGGGGTAATATACAAACTAAAAGGCCAAAGTGGCTAAAACACATCCAATCTTCAAACAAGTGATTCACAAACAAATAATCCATATCAGGTCAAACAAATTTAGATAGACAAATAAGGACAAGTCGAGCTCATTTAGGCCTTTCCTCATTCTCAAAATCCAATAATAGTATTACTAAGCGATCGGTTAAAATGGTCCCCATGTGATATTTATAAGTGAAAAATGGGGGGGTTGTGTTTTACCACAACAAAACCCAAGGAGATAAATTCTATATTCTAACTAATGGTTGAGGTTTGGAAACACATTAAAGGACAAAAGGGTCCCCTAAGTGAACTATGGGCAAAGTATAAATACAAGCTAGAGGAGAGGATAGAGATCACAAGTGAGAGGGACTTCATTTTTTAGGAAGAGAACCCTAAAAGGAGTTGAAAGCCTTATATAAGTAGAGTTGTAGCTCAATAAAAACAACAATAAGAAGGAGCTTCATATAAGGAGGTTGAGTTCACTGTTGTCTTGGAGGGTCGTGCCTGGTCTAGGCAAGCTGTTGTGGGATAGAGTGTCATTTTAAGGCCACCCACAAAGAGGAAGGATCTATGGAAGTTTAGATATTAAGTCCATGTTTAGAGGTCTATAATATACCAAGGATTAGCTAAAGATAAGAGAATTAGGTTATCTGGAAGAATCAAAATAGGCCAAGGGCTTGTTTAGAGTTTGGTTCAAGAAGCCTATTTTGATTTCTAGATTGGAAAGTGAATAAGAGGGCCACAAACCTAGAACTAAGGGTCAAAGTCTCTGGAAAATAGGTCAAAGGAAGGGCCAAGTGTTTAGGAAGGAGGCCTAGGTTGATTATGGTGTTGGACGTAGATAATAAGGGTAGATCACGTTGAAAAGGATGTTGATTATGGATGTTGTAGCAGCAATGATGGCTAAGGGAGGATTGTTAGGACATGCCACAACCTACAACCATAGTCCAAGGGCATATCAGTAGAGACCAAAGCATGTTGTTAAGGCTACAAGATAAAAAGAGTAAGCTGAGTTCTTGAAGGATGTTGCAAAGGTTTGTTGAGCATGAAACATTGATGAACATGTGAGGTAAAGGATTGGTATAAAGAGGAAGGTAGCCATAAGCATAAAGGAACTGGCCAAGGCTATAGGAAATATGGATATAGGTATAAAGGAGTAGACCTTGTGCACCAAAGAAGTCTATAGCAATGAAGGAAGGAGCCTGTACATCCCTTAAATGTGTGGATGATGAATTCTTTTGTCACCATTTATGGATTGGAAATGTGCGCGAGAACTCTTGTAGCACTTGACTACAAGGTGTGCCTAAGAGAAGTTATTAGAGCTATGGATAAATTTTTTCTTCGCATAATCGAAGCTCAATTATATTTGGGTAGTTTCTATGTACGCTTCGAGATTTATTCCTTTTAGAAACATCCCTCTCTCTATGTAAAAAGGGTAGGGATGCTAAGAGAAATAAATAGATTTTCCCTTTTACTTATTATTTCGGTCCATATTGTACTCTACACTCATGAAATAGTGGATATGTATTCTAAGAAAAACATATAAAGAAAATCCATATATTTATGTTTATGTTTATTCCTTTTACTTACTTATTTATGCAACTAAGTAATAAAATATTAATTTAAATTAATAGAAAAAATAAATTAAATTAGATCATTGTGACTAATTTACACCCAACATATTATATGAGATTCTAATAAGTGACAAGTTGACGCAACATAGACATAAATAATTTATTTAAGTGATCCCCATAATCAAAGTACATATAAGTGATACTCCTCAAAGTGAGACACATTTAACTTGCCATAAGATAAAAATCATAAGAAACATAGTTAGACATCAATGAACTAAACTCTAGCACATAGGCCATGATATACAATTCCAAGGTCATATGTTTATATCCAAATTGATCCAACTAATTTTTTTCATAATGAATGGAATCATGTTTCCAACATACATAATGGAAGTCATTCCTAACAAGAAGAGAGTTGCAACAAGTGCCTTAAACGCAAAATAACATCAAATCCTAAAAAACATAGTTACCGATCAAATAGGAACTATTACCTCAAAATGGGAACTGTGGCCCAAAAAGAATAAAAAAACATGAAAAAACACCCCAAAAACGAAAAGTGTGTATTCGAGAACGCATTGGTTTTTTTCTCAGGGTTAAATTTCAACATTTTTTAAAATTATGCTAAAAATGAAATTGTTTCTTGAAAAAGGATTGAAAAAACACCCTCAAAACAAAACGTGTTGATGGTGGAATAACGAAAAAAAAACCGTATCACAATTTTGACACATTTTAACAATGGAATTAAAAACAACATATTAGGACATTGAAAAATTGTAAAATTATTAAAAAAAATATACATGATGTTAAAGATAAAAATATCATATGTGAAGGCCTTATCATTTCCAACAATTTTCATCTATCTTGTTAAAGATAAAATATCTTGACTCTAAAAAACACTAAAATTGTAATTGTTTTCAACGATAACATTAGAGATAAAATATCGTAGCGCATAAAAATCTCAATGACAAGTTTTAAATCTCAATTTTTTAAATCTTAAGTTTTTAACATATGTGAACCATGAAATTATGGAGAAATTATATGACTTAAACAATTTTAAAAAATGAACAAGTAAATGAAATGTTTCTTATTCAAAGAGTAATTTTTATTTTAAAGGATAACAATATATCTCTTTTAAAATCTTAGCCTAAGACAACTTTAAATCTAATTGCAACCAAAACCTAAAAATCAACCGTCAAAAATATGTGTCCCCTTTGAATGAGGCATACAATTTTTAAAAAATTTAAAAGTATATTATACCAAATGTTAACAATTCATAGGAAATATCATTGCATAATCTAAAAATTCAACAATAATTTGTAATTTTTTAATTTTTACTTTTAATCAAAATACCAGCTTTGGTATATTGAATATAAAATAAATTGTTTTTTTAATTCAATGTTGCATTGTGGATATTCTAAAGAGATGAATTCTTCGTAATTAAAACATATAATCCAACAAACAAAGAAATTCCTCATAAAATTATGTAATATCATATGGAAGAAAAAATATTTATTTCAAGTTACCATGCAAACATAAATTACATAAAAATGTCTTAGATAGTTATTCAAAATCAATCATAGGTTCTGACACACCATAAAAACCTACATTTTCAGATGAATGGCTGGATGCAAATGAAGATGATCCATATTCTTATCTTTCATCAACTAGTGATCAATCTGAATGAACATGCATGCCCATAATTTCAGACTTAAAATGTCTTCTAGATCTACGACTACATTCATTAGAGTCCCATATCAGCAGTATTTGTTCTCGTAGAAATTTCTTCAAAATATTTATGGTCTTCAAGCGAAGGGTTCCTATGTTTTTCAAATGGAAGTCATACACAAATATGTCAATATCCTCCAATTTTAAGACATGTGTGGCGACGATTAATATTTGTGCCTTTTATTTTTCTCTTTTTGTCAATTTTTTTCAACTACCATCTCTATGTGGGACACACCATTGAATGGATGGGTACTTGTGGCATACCAATGTACTTCAATAGTTGTAATATCCTTATTTTCATTCAATATCGTTATAACCTTGGAAATCCATAATGGATAGCCAAGTGGATATTCATATGCAAACACTGCTATCATGCAAACCTCCTTAACATCCTACACAAAACCCTTATAAAGGTATTCCATGGCTTCACATTGTGCACATGACCTTCTAGAACCAATATATATTTCCCTTTCCTCTACCTGTGGAGAATTAATAATACCTTGAGACTATTTTTGTTCACCAATGTGTGTTTCCTCATGTTCTTTTGGCATATTTTGTGGCAAAAAAAATGAAGTATTCAAAAGCGTATCCTATTTTACTGATCTTGAAATCATATCACTTTGATTATTGAAAAAAGACTCCCACCAATCTGAATAAGAAACATCAAAGTAGTCATATGTATCTCTAATACATATTTTAATTTCCTCCAGTCATTCAGAATAATTTATATCTTGCTTATGCCTTCATGCATTATGAAGTTCAACAAATGACTCTAATAACAATATCTTTGATGAAAATATTGGACGCTATAGAATGAACTTCAAAAATGATAAACCTAATGATGGCCCCCATTCGGAAACAATTGAATACTTCTCGACCCATATAAGTGTTATCCCATCAATTTTTTTCATACGAAATTGATGCTAGAAGCTATTTTCATTAAGTTGTTCATTGCATGTCTCCTCACCATGCGATCCAAGAATAAGCCTTCACATGTCAATAGTTTCTTCCAACACATGAAAAACAATCTCTGGAATGTAGAATTTCTTAATACATTGAATTAGTGATGGCAAGCTCCAAACACCTTTCCTCTCAATGTTACTAAAAAATGACTGAACATTTGATAAATATGGTCATGAGTGTGCCCAACACGAAGGAAAACAACCTTTATCTTTTTAAAAATTCCCAATTCAACGAGCATGTTTAGATACCCAAAAAGAACTTGATTTTTTTTTTCATAGTTTCTGTTGTCTAATTGTACTTACATAACTTTAGGAAGAATATCGGACCAATGAGTAACCACATCATGGATTATAGTTATGGTCATATTTACATAATTATGAATATTTGGAGTTGTGAGGTAAACCCTTGGAAACATCTTCTCATTAAAGACCATACAACCAACCATGTGAAACTGAATGACCATTTCCTCATATAATTTTTTTGGCATGCAGAAAAAATGTGGTAGAAGTGTTTTATTTTGGTCCATACCATCAATTATCAAACAAAAAAAATTATTTGGATTATCATAACAGTTATTTCGATGTTTATACAATTTTTTCCTTTCACTTGTTTGTTGATTGCGATGCTCTTGAAGTTCTTTGACAATAGAATCTGTACATAAAATAAAAGAAACATATCAATAAATATATTTTCATAGTTAATAACTATATAATTTTCAAAAATAATGTTTTGAATGCATACCACTTTCCGCCCATTGACATTTATCTCTTTTTTCTTTAAGAGAAGCACATGTACCGCAAACCCCCATCCTTGTCTTCTTAGGAATATGAACGTTGTTGAATTCATTCTTCCATACCCTTGTAAAATATGAATATGTAATAAAATTATCAACTCCTTCAGTAACTTTTGCATAATCTTTGTATAAGCTGTAGATTTCACATTTGGAGAAATTACTTTGAATATGTGTTGTATCTTTATTTGGAATACACTCTCCATGCTTTGAAAATAAGTCTTTCATCCATGAGATAGAAGTATTTGATAACGACCCAACCTCCCATTTATAACGTACTGATTAATAATATGTGTGATCATTTTGCAGTCTTTCTTGGATCCTTGAAAAACGACAATTACTAATTGAATGCAACATTTTGAAATCATTTCTGCAAAGAATTAGATTTTGAATATGATAATCATAACTTGCTAGTGTAGATTGCATGGCACCCACTAGATATGAATTTTGCATTCTTTTATTCAATGACAAATATATTTTCATTTTCTCCAAAGAAAAGTTGAAATCCATATGTTTCAAGCAATCCCTTCAACAAAATTCACTTGAAATCAAATGAACGACATAAATTATTTTTGTGAGGTATGTTTTCCTCACCCTTGTATAATTGGAATGTTTTGGATTGATATGAAAAGGTCTACTCCTACTCCTAGTTATAATATTTCTTGCAACGGCTTCATCATTCCATTATCCTTTGTAGAAGCAGTTTCATCAACATTAGGAGGAATATTATCCCCACTATCATCATTCTCAACATAGTTAAGAAATTCATTAGCATCATTTCCTGGAAAATATTAATTACCATCCTCACTTGAAGAAAAAAATTCACAAGAATGATTTGTGCTTTTCAAACCCTTACTCTAAAGAAATTCTTCACCATCTTGATCCATGCTTTCAAATTCTTCCCTTGGAGGATTCAATTCTTCATCACCATGAGTGTCTTTAAAACACTCACTTAGAGAAAATGTATTATTTAGATCTATGCCTATAAAATGATCATTTGCAAGAAACTCTTCATCCTCCCCTTCCTCAGTGGTGCTCTCATAATCCTTGGGATTAGGTCTAAGTGGAAGCTTTGAATATGTATTCACTAAAAAAAAAAAATTCCATTCGATATGAGTTGAAGAAGCATTAGGGGAATTTTGAGGTCGAAAATGGGCCTCCTAAGAAAAATGTACAACCAAAATAAAGTTTATAACAACCATAGGATTCAAGATTATGATGTCAACTAGGGGGGATGATTCACCATTTTATAATTAAAAGGGTAAAAATATTAAAAAATAGTAAATAATAAAACTACTTTTTCAACTCATATTTTCAACTTATCTCACAAAGTTTTTACTCAAAATTCAAGCGGGAGTACTTGTTGGATGCAAAATTTAATTCCTCATCCAAGGAGTACCCATGTTGCATACTTTTGATGGATCTTTTTACACGAAAAAATAAGAAATACATGGAAAAATGTGATTGCAATCACGTTTCTCATGTATTTATCATTTTTCCTGTAGCAGGATTAATCGAAAGTATGTAACATGGGTACTACTTGGACGAGGAATTCAATTTTGCATCCAACTAGTACTTCCACTTGAAATTTGAGTAAAAACTTTGGGAGATAAGTTGAAAATACGAGTTGAAAAAATAGTTTTTTCTTCTTTCCCTCTAAAATTTGATAATGTAATCAAATATTATTTTATTATTTCCACTATTATTTTATAATTTCCTCTTTATTTTTCCACTATTATTTTATAATTTCCTTAGGATGTCCATTTTAGACCTCAAAATTCCCCTAATGAATAAATTAATTTGTGGTGGCCAAAAATTTGGGCTTAATATCAGCCAAGTTTATAGGCTAGATGAAGGACAATTTCAATATAAATTAGAAAGGCACATAACCTACATGTAAATAATCTAAAAACATTGTTCATGTTCAATCCATATGCGCATGCGGTGGATCATATGGTTCTTGTTGATCCACGTGAGGTTCTCGAAAAACAAGCATTTGACAAGACACAATTGTTTGATTATAAATATTATGTAATTGGAGGGAACCATTCGGTAGAGGCTAAAAGACAATTAATTGAGGAATATCCCAATGAATATCTTTTTCGAACAATGAAATGCATCATTTACATTGGTTTAACAAAAACAAAATCAAAGTTATTGGCATGGGATCATAATGCAGATAATGAGTACATAATGAAAATGACTTTCATCAAAAGGTTCATATTTATTCATATGAATTCATAGAAAAATGTGGTGGGGATAAAGCACAAGTTAGTATAACATTTCCGAAGGAATTTTTAATGGAAACAAATTATCAAATTGATGAAAAATAAAATCAAAAGATGGGAAAATGCATTCAAATATATTTAGAAGGATGGATAACATTTTTCAGTTGGCATTTAGAACCAGAGAGATATGGGAATTGATTGATGAGATTTTTGAGTGATGGGAGAATATTTCCATAAAAAATTGGAAGGTTAAAAAGAGTTAACCCGTAATATGTACCAACAGTAACACAGGTCTTGAAATGAAGCAACTTCGAGAGGATATGACTATTGCACCTTCGAGAACAATGCAAGGAGTGAAGTATGAGAAACTAGTATAATCCATACTATCTCGTGTGAAGTCAAGTGAATTATCAATGGATGAAATGTGTGTTGAATTTCAAAAGTATGTTTCTTGAATTACTTCTACTTTTCCTTAGATTATAATTTTATTTTAAATAAAAAATAATTTTGTTGGTAGAATTTGTTATACATATCACTGTATTAACAATTTTAACTTTATTTATTCAGTCAGAAAATTTATATGAAAATACAAGAACATATGGCTAAAATGTTGAATGAAGATAGTTGGGATGATGTTGTGTGCCACTACCGAGAATCAAGTTCTACAACAACACTTAAATATTTTTATATTGCATTCAATAAGGTATGTTGATTTATACATTCATTTTATTCATATGTAAACTATTTTTATTTTATTTCTTATACATATATATATATATATATATATATATATATATATATATATATATATTATGTCATTAAATATGTCAAAGAAGGATGGAAATGGAGTACCAGATACTTTCAAAATATTTATTGGAAAAATTAAGTTGGAAAATATGAGAAATAAGCATCTTATGAATGTTGAACTTGATCCTACTCTTAATCATTCCATTTGGAATGGGCTTGACAGTATCCAATATAAAACAATACAACGTAATAGTGAAGACATTACAAAAATCATACCTAAAAGAGAATATGCCCTAGTTATTGCAGATATTCCTCATGGTTTCAATTATCTATGCATTGAATATGTAGTGAACCATATAATTATGAATCATTTAGTAAAGTGGTTACGAGTTTTCAAGAAGTCACAACATTTTCACTTTGGAGATTTGTGAAATTTCATTCAGACACACTTTTTGCAATGTTATTAACAAGCTTCAAGGGAAAAACTAACTCAAGGATGGAATTTACATGTTATGACAATGAAATTGTATGTTTGATTATTTTTCAATTTTTTTTTTTTTTATGTACAAATTAATTGACCTTTTACTATGTTACGTTATAGGTAGAAGTCCATTTTTGTTTCTTCAGAAGATCAACCTATTATAAATGATTGTGAGTGCATCCATGTTAGATTTTGGACAATAGAAGATAGCTATAAATGTATTCTTCTTAATCGAGTAGATGAGAAGAATCATAGTCAAGTACTGATTCATGATGTTGTTGTAAGAAAACTAACATATGAGGATAAAGATGCAAAAGGTGATATAGTTAACATTTATCAAAAACTGCAAGCATTGATTAAATATGTCATAGATCTATGCTCAAATGAAGGATATTGGGTTTTGGATTTATTCTCAGGGTCAGGTAAGTTTTATTACACAAATTTTAAGTTAAATATTTTATTTTTTATTTTTTATGCGTTTATACTAATTTTCTTATTTATTTCTTTTGTGCTTGATGATTAGGTACAACACTAGCATGTTTCCTAAAGAAAGGAAAAATTGCATTGCCATTGAGAAAGACCCAGTGCAATGTTAGTTTATTCAACAAAAAATTAATGCTCTTTAATTTCTTCCAGATGCGAATCAAGAAGTTGGTCTGAGTAAAGGGGATTTTAATGAATCAGGTGTGGAAAAAAAATAAAAGGAGACTCAACCACCATTGTATGGAATGATTGAAAAATGACACTTTGGAATATTTGCAGACATGAAAGTTCTAATAAAAGATGACAATGACCAGAATGAAGCAGAAAACATTGTGGAATAAGACATTAATGATGTAATAGAAGATGTTGAATAGGGATTAGTTGATATTATTGATGATGTTTAAGTTATGCTTGCAAATAAAGCTCAGTTTTGAGAGCTATTAATCAGTTTTACATGTAGTGTTTAGACTTTGATATTTTATGAGAAGAATCCTTAGTTTTTGCAAAAAAAACTGTGATAACTATAAAATTTTGAGATAAAATTCATCAAAAATGCTATTTTATTAAGTTTATTTTGTTAAAATTTAAAAAAAAAAATCAATTTATTTAACATGTTTTTTTAACAAAGAGTCTCTAAAAGTGTATCTTTTCCATTGTATTTATATTAAAAATGTGTATTTTCTGTCATATGGTTAAAAATATTGATTTTTTGGTGACAATTATTTGATGTGGATTGAAATATTTCTTTTCTAAGTAAGATTGAATCTATTAAGGGAAAATATGGTACAAAAAGAGTTTACAATCAAGTGAGACAAGAAACGGGCCAATCGGAAATGATAAACTATCAACCTCGGTCCTAAAGAGAAAAACATGGAATAGACAAAGTACAAAGATGCAACATTTGAGAAACAAAAGTTGAGAGAAACATGGTTCTACCCAGGTTGGGTAGAATTCTCCATGCAGAGTTTTTTCCCTTTCTTTTTGATGACTTTTACCCAACCCGAGTGGTGCGGTTGGGCTAGAACCACTTGTAGAGAATTGTTGTTTGAAGTAGGAGTCTCCTTATCTGTGTCGGAAGAGGAGGACTCATGGTTACGTTTCTGAGTAGCCGTCGTGACAGTGGGACCCAAAGGGGCTTCAGAGGAAGGGTCCTGTGTTTGCATAGCCTGCTCTGTTTCTACCTCGAGCTCCTCCTCCTCTGAACAGGAGGACTCATCGTCATCTATTGGAGGCATATAACTATGTATCCATCTCTTGGGTTTATGTTTTGAAAGGTTTTGCTTCTTTTTTTCTAGAAACACGGAGCAAGAGTGCTGAAGGTGCCTTGTCTGGTAACAATGACAACATCTGAAGGCTGTGTTCTCATAATCTAAAGTCTGTGTCCACAGGAAATCACCGATATTGAGATTTATTTTTTTCGGTAGTCCTTTGTTGATATCTACTTCAAAAAAAATTCTGCCATGTGTGTAGAGCCCCTGGAATTCCAGATGGGGATCATTAGTCAGATAATGACCCAAGGTGTTTCCAATACCTTGAAAGATGAAAGGGTGCCATAAGTGAGCTGGTAAGTTGGGGAGTCTGAGCCACACTAGAATCTTGGTGATGATGGCTGTGGAGGGATCGAAATTTGGGAGCCAGGGTGTGAGGAATAACCCTGCCCATTCCTAAAACCACGGTCCTTCTTTTACAGCCTTCTGGTAGTCCTTGCTGTGATCAAAAACTACAATAAAGAAGCCCTTTGAGTAGAATATGACAGTACAGTTGTGGGTCCATTTGGCATAGATCCATTCATAGAGACCCTTTGCTTGAGGCCATAGTTCACTGAATCTGCAGATAATAGCAGCTTCTATGTATTTTTGATGTTGTTCTTCTACTTCTGGATGGGATATCCTCTAGTTTTTCAACCAAAAAAGGCTTGGTGGTTGCAGGGGTTTGAGCTTCTTTCTTGGGTTGTGCATGTACAACATCCTTATAGGAAAAATCCGGTGCAGATGAGGAGTCCCCATCAGCTCCCCCTCTCGAACGAAAGGTTAAATTTAAGGTAGCATCTCTCTTAATGTTATAAAAAGAAAGGGGAAGGGAGGCCTCGAGCTGTTTACCTCCATGAATGAGTCTTTGAAGAGCTGTGGATATTCTCAATCGATGCTTCAGGACGAGTAGGAATTTCTGAACGATATCTATGGAGCAGACCCAAAGCATCAAATATCTGCCTATTAGGAGCCTAATTTGAATTTGGAAGGCGGGAGAGGGTTGAACGAGGAGAACCGGGTTGCCCAGATGTGTTGCATAGCCTAGAAGAACGGGCCATGTTCGATATCTACTTGCAGCTGCCATTTCTGCATGCTGGCCATTGTCCTGTGTGTGAGGGAATCTTGGATGCTTTCGATCCATGGATGTGCACCAGATCCAGGCACTTTTCTGAAATTTCGAGATGTAGGGCACCATCTCTACTTCATTTTGTAGCTGGTTGGGGTTTTGCCGGCTTGGAGAGGTCTGAGCCACTAGTTCTACGTTCGAGCCGCCCCTCGCATGGCCCTTGAGCTGCTCCCACAGATCGATTTTTGGATGAAGGTAGATCATGGGAGAGATTGTCGTAGCAGTCGTTGGCGATGGCAGGAAGTGTGCTCGCTAATCGCCAGGCTCTGCAGAACCTAGGAAGGACTCGACGACGTCGGTGTCAAGGAAATCCATTGCAAGGCTCTAGGGTTTCACTCGGAGCTCCAACTCTCAGAAAAAATCTGGGTTTTATCAGTTTCTTTTGAATTTTAACATTTGATGTGCATTGAAATATTAATTAACAATACATAATCATATATAAAATCCAAACCTTAAAATATTGACCCTTTTTTTAATTTTTTAACTATGTGAAAGAATTAAGATTTCATTACAATTTTTTTAAATTAACAAGTACATAAATGCACTTAAAAATAAACATCTGTGGGAAGAAGAAGACATTAGAAAATGTATAGCATCAAAATCAACCCTCTAAAAAAAATTGGTGATTATGCACCGTCACTATTCAAAATCGACATGAAAATCATCACATTAAAAAAAAAAAGGTTAAACTGCCAAAAAAATTCTCTAAAAAATGGTGATTCTACGTCACCACGTTTCAAAATTGGGTGCTTTTTTTTCTACCGAAAAAAGGTAGGTACCATTTTATTTATCTATTTGATTAGTAACTATGTCAAAATTCAACATCATCGTGAATGTACATAGCAACTCTCTTTATAATCACCATTTACATCTTTGGAACTCCTAGGTTCATCTTCAAAATAGATCTTCCTCCTCTTTGAGATGGATGAATCTTGGTCCTCCTTTGGTCTCAAAGTACTATTCCTCTCTAGGCTCTGAGAAAGAAACAACAACATATGAAATTTTTTTCCCATAGTTAAATCAGTTAACACACTTAATAAATAAAATTTTAATTGACATAAAATTTCACACCATACATGAAAGTAAATGGTCAAGAGGTTGTGTAGAAAATAAATTTAACTTGTGTGCGTTATAATATTTTATGAAATGATTTGTCTCGCCATAGAGATATGAGGGAATGGAGAATATTTCCCTTCATGTTTCTTAATTGGAGCACTTGGCAAGACAACCTATTTTGGGGCAATGATGGGGCCTAGGGAGGACGTAGTAATAGCAACATTCATGCAACCATTATGGATATAGCTACAATATAGGCATTAGTTTTTGCAAGGGAAATTTTAAGGATGAAATTTTATTTTAAAGTGTAGAGACCTTAGTGAACCTTACTCGTACCTAATATGCAAAGTATAACATGTTTCAAAATATTTTTGAAAAAAAATTCAAATTTACAAATATTGTGTATAGTCTCTGTAAAATTTGGGCAATTTATATTGTCAATTTGAGTGAATTCTTCTTATAAAAAATGGTAATAAGCGAATAATTTTTTGGAAAAAGCAAGGAAATTAACTCATCTGTGAGATTTTTCCCCTAAAATTTCCTTTGAATTTTTTCCACAAAAATGGATGCATTGATAGAATATGGAGCACTTGGTTGGAAAACCTACTCCAAGTTAATAATGGGGGCTAGGAAGAATGTAGTTGCAACAATTGTACATGCAACCACCATAGGTCTAGCTACAAAAAATTCAATACTAGTGGCCACAACAACACATGCAATGATAGGAGGGTTATAAAAATGGAATAGTGTGGGGTTAATGGATGTTTTCATGGTGGAAGGAAAATATATTGGGCATTAGAAATGATACACCCCTACTGGATGTACAATCAGGGGAAGCACCCTATGAGAAGAAATAAGAATGTCAAGCACTATGGGACAACACCCAATATTCATAGTTAACAATTAATATGGAATGAATGGGACAAGTGAAGGACAAAACTGGCTAGGTATAAAAGTGGAAGGAACTAGGAACAATGAAAGCTACATAGAAATTTGTAATATTTTTGGTTAGTACAAAACATCCAAATTCTGCTAAAATAGGTTAGTGAAATTCACTTTAAAAGTAGAAATAATATAACATGCGATACCTAGGTCGGAGGTCATTTTATAATCAAAAGGTAGAAATGGCTACTTATAATATCTAGTGGGCACATGTGGAAACAAAACAAAATTAGGATTGTATTCTCCTAAATAATTTGGACATTTGCAAAATAACAATTTTTTAAATCCTTCTTAGTTATCATTGAAGTACACAATAAAAAATTCATTTAAATACATGTGTATGAGGTATTACAATGTCAAATGGTAAAAACATGGTTGTATCAATATTGAGAGAGTTAACATAATCCCACCTCTATGGTAGTGTATCCTCTTGTACCATCTATATGTGACAAAAAACAAAAGTCAAAATGAAGTACATTAAAGTTGCGTTTATTGAATATTTTTCAATTGTACAATCAAAATTATAAGAAATGATTTAGAATTGATTAAAAATTGTACTAAATTGACCCATGAATCTCTCCTAGATAGGATCCTTCACTATTCCTAGGAAAGTATGCCCCTAATGAGATCGAAGATGTGACACTACTCACTTTAAACCAAAAACATTAGCCTTCGTATGTAGATTCAATGGTATTTAATCAGTTTGACATGACGACCCTAGATCTGGAAGTCTAACATACTCAGATGGATCTCATTTGGAGACAACTAAAAATTATATATGTTACACTAAATTATGTTTCAGATGTTTTATTGCATTTTCAGTGTGAGCAAAGTGAATACGAAATTTGAGGTGCCTATGGTACAATGGTGAGGGGTAGGTGGGACATATGCATAGGATTAGGTGTACATCTCACTAATTTATTCATAACATATGTTATACCCTACATAAAGCCAATACCAACACCTTGGAACTCATTAATATCAAAATAGTTAACATTGATACTAATATTGAACTCAGTTAACTATTTCCAAAGGAAATATAATGACAACTCCTTTTTTTTTTGTTCAGCTGGTGAGACATGTCTACGGGGACCTAAATTTCGATGATGTAAATACATAAGGGCTTTCCAACACGTTTTTTTATGAATTATGCTACAACCTACAAACAAAACTCCCTATTATTATAGGGAACTTTAGCAAAAGCTATAAACCAATGACTCATCTTATTATGTTTTCATGCATCGAATGTGCACCAATGCATGGAAATATGTCGTTTCCTTGGATCAATGGTTTGGTTGGTTTTCTGACTAATAAATAATCCCCCTAGCATATTTTTTTTTAAGTTAAATATTTAATTTATTCTTTAATATTACTATTGGAATAAATTTCTCTCAACATGGCCCTATATTCAATGATATTTGTCAATTGACAATGGGAAAAATAGATGGAGGAAATAATATTTTCCATGGATGTGTCCTATGAGAGTAATTATGGTTCCCTTGTGTTCTTAAGCTCTTAAATCAATACTTTTCATTACTTTAAATCATTTTTTATCTTTTTTTTTGGGTCTTAATTTTCATTCTAGATTATGGGTTCTTATGGCTTTAATGTGGGGATTTTTGTTGATTTATTAGTTTGGGGTTTTCAACAATGGAAATTTCATTTCAAATAATTTTTTAGATGCAAGAACATCTCTTTAAAAAAATTTATTTTTATTACATTACAAAAAAACGAAAAATTTACCTCTACCTCATGAAATTTTGGATGAAGTTGGACTATCATTGGATGCACATTGTCTCTGACTTGGATAATCTCACTTGGCTACTAAATCATGGTTAGTGGGGCAGAATGAGACCCCATAGGATTTCTTCCTTTTTAATGTATAGATGAATGTGCATGATTTTTTTTAAAGTGTGTGATGTTAAAATAATGTGTGTGTGTCTTAATAGGATAAAAGCATGTGCATGGTAATTTTTGATGCCATAAGCTGACATGGAGATTCAACAAGCCTGAACCTAAAGAAAAAGGAATGGGATTTTTTTTTTAGTAACATGTTATTGTTCGTAAAAAATATCATTCACATGCTTATATTGCACCAAAATTGGGTAGCATCTTTGTATGAGGACCCCAAAAATGTATCATGAATGATGTGTTGATTTACTATTGTTATTCTTATGTTGGTTAATATGCCTAGGTGTCCTTTCATGAGAACATTCGGCTACACTAGATAAACCTATCTAGTTATTTTGTGCACCAATATAGTTAAAAAATAGATAACTCATCTCAAATACATATTCATTATTGATCTATAAAATGATGTGGATATTCCATTTGATAGTTCTTCACAATAGATCTGATAAAATTATACTTAAAAATCAAAATTCTAGACTATGAGGGCTTACTTCTTTTTATATTTCTATATTTATAAATTGCATTTATTGCATATGCATGAAAATTCTAATTATGAATAAAATAGAGAAAAAAAAAACTAACCAACCAAAATTGACACAAGACATATCGTAGGAAACCCATTGGGGAGAAAACCCAACTAGAAAATGAGACTGATATGCTCTCTTTCTCTAAAAACAAATGCTTACAAGTGCACATAACTAAAATATTTGGCCCATGGGCTACTATAGTGAAACAATCCTCTTTGTGTTATCTCTCCCTATCCCTCTCAAGTACTCTTTTCATTTATGGAATAAAATACCTTAAAAATTAAGAGAACCCCTTTTCCTCTTTGTGGCCTAGTTATAACGCAGCCTGATAGCCTTTTAGTCATTAGGCTGAATCCTTCAACTCTTAAATAGAGTTACAAAATTGACTCTTGTAGATTCCTGGTTCATCATGATAACATGGATAACACATTTTCCATGAGTAATGGGGTTGACGTAACATCCTCCCAAATTTTACCAAGGTCATGTTGCCCTTGAATTTTATTTTTGGACCTCTTCTACAAAATTGTATCTTCTAATAATTCCACCTGAACATCTAGTGCCAAACCTTATGTAGAATGTATGACATGTTCCGCTTCCTAATCTAGCATGGCAATATATGGAATTTCATATTCTTTATGTTCATAATCCAATAAATGTGACTTTATGGTGCTATAATAATTATATAGGAATTATTTCCTACCTTTTCGTATATTTCAAAGGGACCATACCACAAAACCTTGATTTTATTACCAATACCTTGCAATATAGCTTTCTTCAAATGTAACCATACTCTTCCTCCCACCTTGAATGACTTATATATTCTGTGATGATCATGCCTAGCCTTATACTTTTCATATGGCTTCTTTAGTTTCTCCTATACATTCATGTTAATATGTATAATATTCTAAAAAAAAAACAACCCTTAAGGAATCCCCTATAGGAAACTCACTCACTCCTGATTTTTTACCATATGTTATATCCAAAGGTGAAGATGGAAAATATTTAAAACAAGTTTCAAATAAGGACTTGCCAATAGAAGTGTGGACTACTTTGTTATAAGACCGGTGTATATATATGCTATATTTTCATCCTATCTCTTCGAATGCTTCTAATTATAATCCCGAAAAATATGCACCAATGTATGATTGAATACTTTTGTTTTCCTATTTATCTATGGATGGAATGTTGTAGACCTCGTTAACTTCATGTCCATATTCTCTCATAATTTAGTCGAAAATACACTAAGAAATATTGTGTCTCTATCTAAAAATATGTTGCCTTATGTATCCCTTATCAAGCATTTCCTTAAGCTACAACTTCAATTCCACTAACTCTATAGTGCTCATCATGTAAGGTGTCTTTGATGCTTGTGTTGCTCCTAGTACCAACTGAATAGAAAATTACACCTCTCTATAAGGATGCAACTATGGAATATCTGCCAGAAACACATCTTGAAACTATTGTAAAATAGGATACCTCTTCAAGACTTCATCATCCTCATCCTCTTTCCCTTTGTCACTAGAAATATGTAGTGCAAGAAATAGACATTCTTTCCAGAAACTATGATTTTCCTCAATAGTTGCAGTTATTCTAACTAATATAGGCTTCTTATTTCCCAATCATCATCCAGGCACTCACTAACCTTATCATACCAATCAAATTTAGTCCCGTGAAAGGAATCAATCTAAATTAATACTAAATTCATATTATATGATCCCAAAGGAAGCACATTTAGATGTGTTGATGTAGTCATACCATTCATCCCAAATGCACAAGATCTCACCCAATGATGAAATCTTCCATATGGTCCCTATAGCCAACTAGACCAACTAATATTTTGCATGCACTTATTTTCTTAAGAAACACTTATCACTAGGTCAGGAATGATATAAGTATAATTAGATATAGGATCAATCAAAATGGAAATGAATTGATCACAAATATTTCCTTCCATCTCAATAATGGATGGTTGATGATCATCCTACCTATTATCCACAACTACATAAATATGGGGAATAATCTGCCGAACATTTGCAACTGTATGTGCCTCTTCAGCACTATATATGAAGTATCCCATACTAGTGAAATGGACAGTCTCTTTTGTGATGCTCTCCACCACAGGTCCAACACTACAAATGCTTCTTACCATCGCCCGTATTCTTGTCCTCGAGCTAAAATATATTTCATCTATTAATTGCATTGAAACTGTTATAAGGTGCCACATTATCCTTTTCACCTACATCCAGAGGTCTTCCTCACTTCTTTTCCCACTTCCCTTTAGTATTATAAGTACCTTTCCAATCTTGCTTAGGCTCAAAATTGTGCTTAGACTACTCATAACAATGCTCCAGCTTCTTGATGACTTCCTATAATACCGAGGCTCATCATGCCCTATATGACCTTTAAATGCTAAGGTAAATCTACTTATCAACCTTTGGGGAGGCTATCTTGTCCGCACAATCAATATAGATTAGCATGATATAGATACATAATAATAAAAAAATATCAACATTATACATAAATAAGGTCATGATATCCATAAAAGTAATTAGTTAACATGTATACATGATAAAATTATAAACAAATAACATGCATGCATAACGATCACATATACCCTAAGGTCAAATGTTGCAAACTCACTCTGATACCACCTTGTAATGCCTCCTACCACATTTACCCACTTTTACAATCTCTCCAAGGTAAACATGAGATGATTTTCACTATGATATGACCCAACCTCCAAGTTCCAGTTATGGAAGTGGCGCTGAAAAACTGAAAACAAATTAACAGCCCTTAGGAACTATAGACCACTCAAGAGCTTACAAACCACCCCAAGTTTTCAATCCCTAAGCTAGAACTCTTTTTCACATAGTTTACCCTCTAACCACACCCAAAAGATTATATTCATGTGATTGGGAGGATATAACCACACACACAAGCTTTCATGCATGCAATTATGACCCAATGTCCTCAATTTATTTGATGCAGTCACAAGATCTATGCCACTTTTTAAGGCAAGCCTCAAGACCACTACCCAGAACTACCTGTAGCTTTATAGAATCACATCATTAATGATAACGATGCTAAGCAATCAAAACTTAATCAATATCTTGGCATAGACATGCCTAATGTAGGATAGGAATTTAGTCAAACATATGACAAACATATAAGCTACAGGTCATGAATACATATCCGATCATAAAATTTTAAACTTCATCTGAAAATAACCAAGAAGAATCAATTCCCTCTCTATATAACTGCAACAACACTGGTTATCTCATGCATTCATTAACCATTTAATAACCTATCAAATCATGAAAGCTATCCATAGCTAGAGCACATCCTATAACCAGGTATATAAGCAACATATAACAAAAATGGAAACTATGACAAATTAGCCATAAGATAACCATAATAACTAGTATAAGTGCTCATAGAGCACAATAGAAAAATATCTCATATTAACATGTGAAAAATCCAACCAAGTTAGGGAATTCCACATAGCACCCAACCCTAGATTAGGCTAAACCAAATATCTCTTCATCCAATCACCCCCATGCAATATTGCAAGCATGAATGTGGGATCCCAAGGGTTAAACCAAAGAAAAACCATCTGTAGCTTCTAGAGGCCAAACCACCTCAAACCTCGACCATAGTGTTCTTACCTATATGGTTTAGACATCACTAGCATAAACTATATCGGTCTCTACCTAGGTTTTCCAAGGCTCTAAGAAAAAGTAACTCAACCCAAAAATAATTGAGGGCTCCATATAATTTGTCCCAACCCATGACTCTAGGGACTAGTAACTCAACCCACAAGACTCCATAGCGTTTTCCCCAACTCGCAGGATCTAGGAACTAGTAACTCAACCCAAGTTGTTCCAGGGCTCCAAAGTGTTTGTTACAACAAACAACCATAGGGAACCCGAGAACCAATAAGAGAAACAAATGGGAAACCTAAAACACTATGTCTATCTAGGAAATGGAAAGGAAAGGTTGAAACCACTCTTAATCTAGGAAAATATCCATACCAATGACAACACATAACTAAAGAATCACAAGCATATACCATGCATCCAAAATATAGCAAGGAAATCACACATGCAACATGTTACCTGCAGGGTATCATTACTCTAGCTATTGATCCAAATATCTCCTTTCACTTCCTTTATTTCCATTACTTTCTTTCTCCAAATCCAACTAAATGCTAGAGTTCTCCAAGCATACTCCAAGAATTCTCTAAGTTTCCAAGGGTATGAGATAATGAGAGTGTGAAAAGAGAGAACCAAAATTGAGCTGACAAAAGCTGTGAAATGTTTCTTTGATGCCTGATCAGGAGCTCAAGTCTAAGCTATGGAAAAAGCTCAAAATCACTTGAAACCTAAACGACCGAATATTCCTTGTCGATACGATTCTAGCAACGTGAACGACACTCAAATCTGACATCGTATGTGAAAGTTATGCAAGTTTGAAGTTTTCAATAAACTGCAAAAAACTGAGTTTGACCAGAGTTGACTTTGACTTTGGAATTATTAAAAAAAATATTTCAAGGAATATTCCTAGAATATTCCTCAAAATATTTCCTGGAATATTCGTGAGAATATTCCACCTAGACCAATCTTAACATGACAAGTGGCAATGCATGATTGATTGTTTGGTTGACTTTTGGTTTATCGAACCAATGAGGAGCTGCCACGTGGCAGGCCCAGAGGCCACCACATGGCCTTAGGTCATCGAAAATGTGGCGTGTTTAAATTTTCTTTGTGAGTCCGCGGGTTTGAACCCCAGACCTCCCTAAAACCAACAAGCACTCCAACCAACTCCTCTACCATACGACTTAACATATATAGCGGCAAGACTTTATTTAAAGTTTGAATGAGGTTTGGTTGGGCGGCAAAGGGGGCCAGCTCCTAAGGGCTAGCCCCTAACACATATGACCCTTTGGCAGTAACCGTGGTCCTAAGACCGATGGTTAACATACTCGCCTGACAAACGAGGTCATGTGGCAACCTTCCATTCAACTTTTAATGCCATGGTTAATTGTTTCAATTATTTTCGCCAGCGGTTCGGATC
The DNA here is from genome assembly GCA_034641835.2 of Pinus albicaulis. Taxonomy (NCBI): domain Eukaryota; kingdom Viridiplantae; phylum Streptophyta; class Pinopsida; order Pinales; family Pinaceae; genus Pinus; species Pinus albicaulis. The sequence continues at coordinate 1,625,959,830 of CM076575.1, forward strand.
TCACATGTGACCACCCAAACTACAAATTAAATGATAGCGCACTAACCGCCAATAGTTTGGGGGCAGAGTCTACCTTTTTTTCAATTCTACCATTTTTGGAGTGGTAACTCCAGTTTCTCCACATTTGGTGGAGTTTGTTTAGGGGATATTGGGCAAAAATGGTTTTGGTCATAACTTCTCCAATATTGGACCAAATTGGATGAAATTTTGGTAAATTTTGGCTTTCTTTAGAAAAATGGATCCATTGGAACAAGCTATAGAGCCATTAGAGTTGATCTTCATCCCCTTTTGCTTCAAGGAAGCAATGAGAGCCATCAGGGCCAAGAGAGAGTTGGAGTTGTTTTGGGCTATGTTTAACCATTTGAGGTGAACCAAAAACCAATTTTGACTATTTTAAGCATTCCATAGCCATTGGGATAGGTTTCAGGTACAGTGAAGGTGTTCTACATCCATTTTAGCTTTAGGGAAGCTTGGAGAGCCACCAGGGCCATTGGGGAAATGGAGTTATCTGGAGTTGTACCTCACTGTTTGAGGTGATCCAATAACCATTTTCCACTATTTTCGACCTTATGAACATAATGGAAGAGGTTTCAAAACTTTTTGAGGACATATACAGCCCGAAAAGCTTCAGATGAGTTCAAAGAGCCATCAGGGCCTTGTTGAAGAAGTCACTGTTTATGGTAATTCTTCACTATTTAGTGAATATGGAAAGACATTTTTAGCATTTTCATGTATTCTTATTCTATATTTATAGTTATATTTTCCTATTGAGGCACTTTTAAACTTGTATTGCAGTTGAGAGCATTATAATACAAGAGGACAAGCTCGTTTTGGGAGGCTTGATCCAGGAAACGTAGCCCAGGAGGGGTGAACTACTCTCCAAACATTTATGTCGTGTTATGCTGAAGTTATACTGCTATGTATTTCTGATTTAATATGTTAAAAAATAAATTAAATTAACTTTCCCTTAGACATAAACTCATAAACAGTTACCAAAAACAATTTCTTTAATCATCAAGACATGGAGAATTTTGCACACATTAAATTAAATGGAAATGGATACCTTGCACGCATTTTAAAGTACTTCCATTTTTAGATCAGATGGTATCAGAGCTAGGTTGAGCAATTTTTTGTGTGCAAAAGGTGTTAAAATGGTGTAAAATATTGATTGTTTTATTGGTTGCAATATGGTTGATTGTATGAGTTTTCTTGAGTTGAAAAGATAGCTATTTATAGCTAAGTCTCGGAAAGAGTTGTAGGCTATTTCCTTACCCCAAAGTACCTCAAGATTATATTTGGAAAACAAACCCACTTGATTAGTTTTTTCTACAAAATCTATTGGAGTTTGTGTTTTATGGCTGCTTGAATAAGAGTATGGTTGTAAAGACATTTGGTTAAAAGATTGTCATTTGTTTGAAAGCTTTGAGAACTTTTCTTTGGAATTTCCTTTTTTTAATTTGACCATTTACATAATTAAAACTTCTTCTACAAGTGAAGTTTCCTCCTTCACGAGATTCTTCAATGATGACATGAAAAATGAGTTCATTAACGTGAAGGACATGGTGCAAATTTTGATTGAGGACCAAAGAGAGAGTGATAAGCTTCATGCATAATTGTTAGCCATGAAGGAAGAGAAGGAAACAATTCTCCAGAGGCTCCATGACATGGAGAAACAACTCCTTCAAGCTCAAGAAAGTTTGTCCAAGACCAAGCGTGAGGAAGAGGTAAACCATTCCAACTTGTCTTCAATTTCCCCAATTGAAAAGTGTGTTGGTTCTTTTGGAAAACATACAAGGGGTATAGGGTCCAAATTAATGGTTAAAATGGGCTATCATGAAGGAAAAGGTTTGGGAAGCATTCACAAGGCATGGTTGACCCTATTTCTATTGTGGAGCAACCCAATAATGTTGTTCTTGGTTATGTGCAGTTTAATGGTGAAGACTCCAAATCATTGAATGCATGTGATGCAAATTTAAAGAGAACCTTTATTCCAACTTCTAAAATGCATATATGTCAAAAAAAATTTAAGGATTATTGCCATTGTTTTAAGCCTTCATTGCATCAAGTAGAGGGTAAACATGTCACTTATGGCGAGCATGCAAATGTAAACAGTTTTCAGGACAAGAAAAGTGATGAAAGCCTAAAAAAGAAATCTGTAGCCTCTACTAGTTCATCATCTTTTGAAGACATAAAGGATGGAAATTCCATGCAGAAAAAGAGGTATAATTATTCACATGATAAATTTGATTATGTTTCAGCAAAGAATGATAATTTTTCTTGTTCAAATGAAAGAAAGTTTTGTTGCACATTTTGTGGTGGATTTAACCATGTTGCTTGAAGATGCTGGTTGAAAAAGAAAGCACACAGGAAGTAGAAGAGGCAAAGAAAAATTCTTAGAAAGTGGATAAGAGTTGCAAATTTTGTCAAAAGAAGGGACATGATGTCTCTCATTCTTGGACTTTGCATCCAACAATTCGTCGAAAGCACATGCAGCTAGATGACAAAAATATTGACACAAGTGGATCTATGGATACCATTATCGATGTTGAAATGGAAGATTCACATGTAGAAATGTTGCAGCAGGAAAAGAAACCATGGAGTTGGCTTGGTAGGAAGTGGATTAACTTCTTAATGCAGTAAGTCATACTAATTTTGTACATGAAAATTTCAGATTGGTATGCATGTATTTCAGTTGAAAAGTTGATGTAAGATTGCATGTAAAAGCAGTTTCAGTTGAAGGAATATCTTTGTTGTTGCAAAATTTCGCCATGGAGGTGTAAAAGATGAGTATGATACTCACTTATATTGCAACAATGTCTTTTAGTTCAGCTCTTAGTCACCCACATGTTTTTGGGATGATGTACTTGTTGGTATTTGAAAAGAAGAGTTGAAGTTGCACATGTACATAGAGGTTGTATGTGTAAATAGTGAACTATATATAGTTCATTGTACATGATACATACACATGTGTTTGCAAGATGTATCTTGTTGTTTATCAACTTGTGTCGATTGTGTGCACACTTGTTACAGATTTTGTGTGTCAATTATATAGCACATTTCAAGTCAACTTGTTGCTAATGTCATATGTTGCACAAGGTGCCTTTGGTGTCGATTGGTGCAGAGAACAAAGTGTTAGTGCAAAGCGGTGCAAGATTCCATGAGATGGACAGGAATGCAAGCAAAGAGGGCACAAAGTTTAGCAAGGGTCATTTCTAGTTTTGGAATGGCAGATTGGTATGGTGAGAAAACTTGGTCAGGATTCAGCACAAGTACATGGCTCATTCAGCAAAAATACGCCATGAGGACAGTTGGCAAGTCAGGAAAATTTTTGAAGGTTGAAGAGAGGAGGATGTTGTTATTCTCTCATTTGTTGTACATTTCATTTTCAGCATTTCAGTGAGCTTTTGGGGTCCAAAAGCTTCTCATTTGGGAGGTGTGATAAGGAGCTCAAGTATGAACTATGAAAAAAGCTCAAAATTGAAAGTGTTCAAAATCACTTGCAACCTAAACGCTTGGATAGGCTTCGTCGATACGATCCTGGCACCGTGAACGACACTTAAATCAGACATCGTATGTGAAAGTTATGCAAGTTTGAAGTATTCAGTAAACTGCAAAAAACTGAGTTTGACTAGAGTTGACTTTAACTTTCGAATTATTAAAAGAAAATAATATTCCAAGTAATATTCCTGAAATATTTCTCAAAATATTCCCTAGAATATTCCTCCAAATAGTCCACCTGGACCAATCTTAAGATGACAAGTGGCAGTGCATGATTGATTGTTTGGTTGACTATTGGTTTATCGGACCAATGAGGAGTTGCCACATGGCAGGCCCGGAGGCTGCCACGTGGCCCCAGGTCATGGAAAATGTGGTGTGTTAAAACTTTCTTTGTGATTCCACGGGTTTGAACCTCGAACCTCCCGGCAACCAACAAGCACTCCAACCAACTCCTCTACCATACAACTTAACATATATAGTGGCAAGACTTTATTTAAAGTTTGAATGAGGTTTGGTTGGGCGGAAAAGGGAGCCAACCCCTAAGGGCCATTCCCCTAACACATATGACCCTATGGTCCTAAGACCGGCGATTAACATACCCGCCTGACAAACCAGGTCATGTGGCCACATTCCATTCAACTTTTAATGCCACGGTTAATTGTTTCAATTATTTTTGTCAGCGGTTCGGATCTCACATGTGACCACCCAAACTAAAAATTAAATGCCAACACATTGATGGCTGATAGCTTGGGGGCAGAGTCCATGTTTTTGTCAATTCCTTCATTTTCGGAGCGCTAACTCCAGTTTCTCCACATTTGGTGGAGTTTGTTTAGGAGATATTGGGAAAAAATTGTTTTGGTCATAACTTCTCCAATATTGGACCAAATTGGACGACATTTTGGTCAATTTTGTCTTTATTAAACATTATAGAGCCATTGGAATAGGTTTCAGAGCCATTAGAATTGATCTTCAACCCATTTTACATCAGGGAAGCAATGAGAAACATCAAGGCCAAGAGGGAGTTGGAGCTGTTCACGAGCTGTTTTGGGCTATGCTTAACCATTTGAGGTGAACCAAAAACCAATTTTGACTATTTTCACCATTCCATAGCCCTTGGGACATTTTATAGAGGCAGTAGAGGTCTTTTACAGCCATTTTAGCTTTAAGGAAGCTTGGAGAGCCACGAGGGCCATTGGGGAAATGGAGTTATTTGGAGTTGTACCTCACTATTTGAGGTGATCCAAAAACCATTTTCAGCTATTTTCAACCTTATGAACCTGATGGAAGAGGTTTTAGAATATTTTGAGGACTTATACAGCCCAAAAAGCTTCAGAGGAGTTCAAAGAGCCATAGGGCCTTGTTGAAAAAGTCACTGTTTATGGTAATTCTTCACTGTTTAGTGAATATGGAAACACATTTTTAGCATTTTCATGTCTTCTGATTCTATATTTACAGTCATATTTTCCTATTGAGGAAATTTTAAACTTGTATTGAATTTGAGAGCTTTATAATACAAGAGTAAAAGCTCATTTTGGGAGGCTTGATCCAGCAGACATAGCCTAGGAGGGGTGAACTGCTCACCAAAAATTTGTGTCATGTTATGCTGAAGTTATCTTGCTGTGTATTTCTTATTTAATATGTTAAAAAAGAAATTAAATTAACTTTCCCTCACACATGAACTCATAAACAGTTACCAAAAACACTTTGTTTAATCAACAAGACGTGGAGAATTTTTCACACATTTAATTAAATGGAAATGGATAGCTTGCACACATTTTCAAGTACTTCCATTTTCAGATCAATGTATTTTTATCATTGATGTCCATTTCTTCTTCATTTTCCTTCACTTTCTCTCTAATTTCCTTTGCATGAAAGTTTTTGCCTCTTCACCTTTCTTTTCTCCTATTTTCCTTTATGTTCTTACTTAAATGTCATTTATTTCCTCTTTTCCTTTTCCAATTTACATAGCAATTACTAATCCACAAGCTATGCCCACTATATTTTTTTTCCATCATTCAACTTGGAATACATGTCCCATGACCTTGTTCTTCTTTTATTTAGATGGAAAATCAACTAGGGGTTGTTATACAATATGAGGTCATTATGCTATCTTTCTCTCAATAGAAAATGGAATTAAGTACAAATAAGTAAGGCTTGTGTCCCATGAGCTACTACAATGCACATATCCTTTTTTTTTTGTCTCTTCCTATCCCTCTCATCTACTCTACTCATCTGTTGAAAAAAATTATTTCGAAAAGAATGGAATCCATTTTCCTCCAAGTGGCTCCGTTATAACATAACTCAATGTCCTACTAGTCGAAAGGTTGACTCCTTCAAATCTTAACTAGAGTTACAAAATTTCATCTTCTAGAGTCCTATTGACCATGATCACGTTGCTAACCCCTATTCAAGGAGAAATGGGGCTGATGTGGTATCATCTCGAAATATGGTGGAAAAAATAGGAAGGTTAATGTTTGAGTGGAATAAATTTTGCATACTGATTATGATTGAAGCGATCCTTATGTTGTTGGAAAGGTCTTTGTGTGTAGAATAGGAAAAAATAGTGTTTTTCTAAAGCAACAAAGTTTTGCCCACAAAAAAATTGTTTCATTGGGTCCAAACGGTTAAAATAGTCATGTGAGCTGATTACTCCAATTTTTCCACTTTGAAAGCATCGAGATGGATGAAAAATAATATTATAATGACCCAATCCAAATCACACATCCCCATATTGGAGGCTTTTTTTCATGAAAAGCTTCTTCTTAATGAGGTGAGGAAAAATTTCCTCCGCTTTCTATTGGGTATAACATTTATCTTTTCCTAAAAGTTTTCCTTTCAACCCAATCTGCCAAAAATCATGTTGCTCCTTTCTTGTATTTATGGACCTATTCTACAAAATTGTATCTTCTGTCAACATTGGGTGAAATCTGGTAACAAATATCGTATAGAATATAAAACACGTTCCTTTTCCTGATCTAACATGGAAAGCTCATAGAGTCTCATATTTTCCACATTCACAACTAAGTAAACCCATAGGTCTACGGGTATACTGAGTGTTTAGGAATTATATACCACCTTTTCTAGTAAATCAAAAGGACCATACCAGAGATCCTTTATTTTATTACGAGGACCATGAAAACTCTCCTTCTTCAACCGTAACCATACTTTTTCTCCCATCTTGAATGACATTATATTCTATGTTGATTCTACTTAGCCTTATTTTTTGTGTATTTTTCAATGTCTCATGTACCCACATATGGATCTACCTAATTTCCTCAACAAAATTTGTATCCCTCAAGGACTCCCATGCAAGTACCTCCCTCACTCTTCCTTGTTTTCCATATGCAATATCCAAAACAAGTTTCAAATGGGGACTTACAAATATAAGTTTGGACTTATGGATTACAAGAGTGTTGTATATATACCATATTTTCATCTGAGGTATTTGGATTCTTTTGATTGTAGCCCCTCAAAATTTGCACCAAATTACTAATGACTACCTCTATTTACCCATCCCTCTATGGATAGAATGTTGTAGACCTCCTTAAATTTGTGTCGATCTTATCCCATAATGTAGTCCAAAATTCATTGAGAATATCATGCCACTATTTAAAATGATGCTCCTCAATATCCTAAAGTTAACTTAGACCTATTCAAAGAAAAATTTTGTTGCTTCCTTCCATTTTTTGGTCTTTTTATAGGGCATTGGAACACACATCCTGTTGAAATTGTTAACTACCATAAATAGGTAGTCATATCCCGTCATAATTGTTGGTAAACCTCCCACAAATTCCATGGAAAGGCTTTCCCAAGCATTATTGGGTATAGGTAAGGGATGATCTAGATAGTACTTCCTATTACTAGGATTTTTGGTATAACAAAGCATGCATCCTCTTATGAATCTAGGTACTTATTCTTGCGTATTGGGCCAATACACATACCTCTACACATTTCCCATTGTCTTCCCTACACTAAATTGATCTGCAATGTTGGAGGTGTGGTCCTCTCTAGTTAGTTTCAATAAGTCACCTTTAGGAACAAATACCTTTTCCAACCTGTAGAGTAACTAAATTTAGAGATGGTAGTCAATTATGCTATCACCATTGTGTACATGAATCTGGCTATGCAATTTTCAAAACACTTTCTTAAAGTTATCATCCTTCAAATATGCCTATATGTAGATCCATCATGGGTGAATGGATCCATGTCCATTATATTTCTTAAAGGTATGATATTTGATGTGGGTGGCTTTGAAGAAATGTTGTCCAACTTGTTTTTATCGCCCTTCTTATACTTGATTAGTAAATGAAATTTCTATTAAAAACCCATCAAGTTATAATGCCTAGTCTGATGTAGCTTAATATGGGCCTACATGTATTGCAGTGGTTGGTGATCTCTTTAGATTACTATCTTAATTGCCATCAAATATTTTTTCCACTTTTTCACATCTTGCATTAGGGAAAATAACTCCTTGTAATAGGTAGGGTAGTTAAGAATTTCCCCATGAAGTACTTCAGAATGGTAACATACAAAAAATTGTCCGTTTGTCAAGATTTCTCCCATAGCATACCCACTCACATCCATCTCCACTTCGAAAGGTTGTTGCAAGTTTAGTAATGTTTGAACCAATTCTTAACTAATATTTTTCTTTAGCTCCTCGAAGGCACTATGTTAACCCTTTCCCCACTAGAAACTCTTGCTGCTTTTTGTTGTGGTGTTGCTACCACTGAAAATGAGGCTTTGAATTTCCTCGGGTACTTTTTTGCCCCAAGGAAACTCCTAAAATCATAAACATTAATAGGAATTAACCATTTCATGTTTGTATCTATCTTGGTAGAATCTATTTTTAGCTCTCCTCCACCTATAACATACCCAAGGTACAAAACATATTGTTATGTAGACTTGCACTTCTTGATATTTTCTTACAATTGGTGTGTGTTTAATGTCTCCAACACCTACTTCAAATGTGAGATGTTCTCCTCCTAGGCAACATTATATGCTAGTATATATAGAAATGGAAAATATCAAATGAATTTATAAAAGGGCATATTATATCATTCGTTAACCTCATTAATGTAGTTGGTGCATTACATATGAATAAATGACACGACTAGTCACTCACACAAACCTTTCTTAGTTTTGAATGTGGCCTTATAGATATCTTGTTCTATAACTCAAATCTCATGATATCCACACTTTAAGTCCAAATTAGTAAAGAATTTTTTTTCTGCAACTAATCTAACATCTCATATATTTTAGAATAAGTTTGATCTTCTTAAGTTCTCTGATACCAGTGCACATCTACCAAGTCCTATCCTTCCTTATCAAAATGATTATGTCTGACCCACATGGTGATGTAACTGGTTGATCACACCCTATTCATAGTTTGATTTTCTTAAGTTCTCTGATACCAGTGCACATCTACCAAGTCCTATCCTTCCTTAGCAAAATGATGATGTTTGACCCACATGGTGATGTAACTAGTTGATCACACCCTATTCTAGTAGTTTTTACAACTATTTATTCACCTCATTTTCCTCCGTAATAGGTTCGTTGCATGACCCAATGTTTGGAAATGGGGATTCTAGAAATAACTAGATCTCATGCTTAGCTTACCTCTTGGGTGGTAGCCCTTTAGGCTCCCAGAACACAACCCATCATGCTTGTAGCAACTATTTTAGTTGTTGCTTTTTCTTAGCACATCCCTCTAGGGATTCCTTTTCTGTTACTAAATTTTATATAGATTTATTCGTTGTTAAAAACAGTAAAATAAAATTCTTGTTAAAATTGATCAGTTTCTTGATTTGGTTCACAGTTACTGGAAAAATTTTGATTTTCCTTTATGTGTGTTGCTGGTGAATGATTTTACATACTTGATGAGCCGATATTGGTTGGATCTCAACATGAATATTACATCACAGATTTACATGTACATCAAGGGGAATTATACCTAATTCTTCCTCATCAATAAAATCTACGTCGATATCAAATCTAGTTTTGTACTATTTTGTTACCTTGATCTCTACAACCTTATTTTTCCATCCCAATGGATGTGGGATTAGATGATCACTAACTTATAATCCCATATTTATGAACATCTTTGTTTTAATGAGATTTCTATATGATCCAGAGTAAAATAGGGCATCAATATTCATCTTTTTAACTTGTATATTTATATCTAAGAGCTTGATCTTTTTGTTCTCTTCCTATTGCTAAAGTCTACTCAGATTCACCTCCTTATGTACTAATGTTTATATGATCTTCTCATCCAAATCAAATTGTCTTTCAACCTAGTTTCTCGAATTTGTGCCACAAAAGTATTATTATTATAATCTTTCTTTTTTTTCTTTTAGTTAAGCTCTTGATGCAACTTTCAACACTTCTCCTAGGTATGAATATCAATGTTACATTAGCTATAGTGGTTTTTGGGATATTTGGAATGGTGTGTTATGTCTGTCAACATTTTATCTTTTCCCCCTTTCCATATCTTCTTCCCCTCTTTAGAAGCATTCTCGTGCTTCTTCTTCTTTTATTTACTTGACTACCCATTCATTTGGCCTATGTTCTCTAGGTATTTTTCTTGTACCCGAGCCTCATTCACTAATATGGGATTGAACAACATCACTTTATTCTAGATATAATTGTGTAGACCCCACATATACTTGAGGATTACTTGGGAGATAACCAATATTATTGTCATATTTCTAAGTTGTGTAGTGTACTCCTATACACTCTACCCCTTCTTCTACATGAAGTAGTGCCACAAAATCCACTAGTCCTTTACATACCTGATAGGGTAAAATTTTGAATTTATGATGGTTTTAAATTCATCCCACTTAGTCATTAGAGGATCTCCCTCTAACCTCAAGGTCTTTGTCTACCTCTCCCACCACGTTAGGGCATGCCCCTCTGATTTCAATTGTTCCAGTGAAATATTCTATTCTTCCTCTATATGATGAACATTGAAATAAAATTATAATTATTGCAACCAATACTATGGCTTTAGAGTGTCAATATCACCTTGGTACTGCTAGATATCAACCTTCACTTCCGTTTTAAATAGGGACTATGAATGCTTCATGACATTCCAACTGGGTGGATATTTTTCAGGTTCTTTCTTTGACTCAATTTATGTTTCTTCTAAGGAAAATTTTAAGGATGGGAATTTATCTTAAAGTTTAGAAACCTTGGCATATATTACTTATCCCTAATATGAAAATTTTAAATTTTTTGGTGATATTCTTATAAAAATATTCAATTTTGTAATGATTTTTATACGGTTTCTATAAATTGTTATCGATTTTTGAGGAAAAATAATTTTATACTATCAAATTTGAGTGAATCTCTTTTAGAAAAATGGAAATTGGAAAATCTTTATTTTTTAAATCGAATGGATAATTAACCCACATGTGATTTATCATCCCCTAATGTTTGCCTTGGTTTCTTTCTAATCTTTTGATCCCCCCTTTGATCAAACCTTTGTGTTAAAACTCTCATCTTCTCTGAATAAACTAATCTTATTGGTCAGGGCCACCATGAGGAGATTCATGTTACGATATATATAACTTGTGGTTTCAACCAAAAAAACCTGTCCCTTGTAGGATGAATAGGAAAATTCAAAAAACCATCTTCCATGGTTGGGGTTTTATGAGTTTTGGCTCAGTCAATCAATATCACCCCACAAATATCCATAATATACTCAAGTAAACCTAGTTTGGTACAGATATGGTGTATAAACTATTGTGGATATTCCACTAAATAGTTTGTCACAACATATATGGTAAAATTATACTTAAATATCTAGAATATATACTATGATTTTTTATTTCTCTTTATATTTTTGGATATGTAAATTTGTGTTTATTATGTATGCATGCAAATTATAATTTTGGAAAAATAGAGAATAAAAAAAAAAAAAATTATAAACCACAATTGACACAAGATGTATCCTTGGACACCCTTTCGAGAGAAAACACAGTTGGAAGGGGAGGACTCTCTTCTCTCTGTCTTTCAATAGACAATGGGTACAAGTATAAGGAAGTAAGGTCTGGGGCATGTGGGATAATAAAACACAAAAATGTTTCTTTCTTCTCTCTCCCTATTCCTCTCAGCTACTCTACTTATTTATGGAACAAAATTCATTCAAAAAGAATGGAACGGACCCTTTTTCCTCCCAGTGCCTCAGTTATAACACATACTGATATCATACTAGTGGTTAGGTTGACTCCTTGAACTCTTAACTAGATTTACAAGACTAAATATTTAAGGGTCCTCTTCATCATTATCATGTGGCTGTTACATTTTCCATGAGTAATGGGTTTGACGTGGCATCCTTTAAAATTATTGTGGACCAAATGGGAAGGTCAACTTTCAAGTAGCATAACTTTTTCATATGGACTCCGATTGAGGCGATGCTTTTCATTGTTGGATATTTCTATATGTGTTATAAAGGAAAAAATAATGTGGCACTAAAATGAAAAAATTTTACCCCCAAAAATCGCTATTTGATGCTTTAAAATTCTCTGAGAAGATTTCAAACCCAATTTTGCCAGACTAGGTCCCGCTGGTTAAAAAGGTCATGTGAGCTCATTCCTCCACTTTTGTCGCTCTAAAAGTATATAGATGGATGACAAACAATATATTGATCGAATCTAGATCAATATTTTTTTTTCATCCATCTCAATCTAGATCAATTATTTACATTGTTATTTAGTTGTTGTATCTACGATACATCGAGGAGACATATATCTGTAAAACACTAACAACAAAGGTTATATTTGAATTTCTATATAGGATTTGAGTCATTAAAGCAAGTTGGTTCTAATTCCCTTGTTGAGGGATCATCCATGTCGATAACTAGCCTAGATCCATCTTAAATCCGGATCTACCAAGCATCGAGAGGGATAAAATATATTTTCACTCTAAAAGATATTTGCACATTAAAATATTTGGTTCCTCTAGGCACTTGGTAGATCACGAATTAAGATGGATCTATGCTACTTTAATTATTAATTATTTATAATTATAATTATAAATTTTATTATTTTAGCTTAATTTTTATGTTATTCGACTGAGTCAAAATGTTTAGCAGAACAAGACATGACAAGAAATTACAACACATCTTCCATACTTAACTGAAAAATGTCTTTCGATATAAACACCTTATTCGTAAATCACCCTACTCAACATATTTCATGATATTGTGTATTATTTAAATCCCATACTTAAATTGGGTTGAAATAAAACCATATCTCAAGTTAAATAAAGAGAAACAAATGTGTAACATTGAAGGCATACTCCTACTCCTCGAGGAGAATGCATCGGCAATAACACACCTCTCTTGAAGATGTATTTTTAACTTTCTAGTGAATTTTAAAAATAGTTAATTACATCTTCAACATTATAACATGTACATTCATTACTTTTATTTTCTTTCTAACTTTATTTTCCTTTTCTTTCTAAATTTGTTTGTTTACTTATAGTATATGTATTATTTTTCTTTTCCTTCCCACTTTGTTTTGTACATTCATTAATTTTTTTTTTTTTCTTTCTGACTTTGTTTTTCTTTTCCTGTTAACTTTGTTTTGTTTACTTATAAGATATGTATTATTTTTTCTTTATTTATAAATTTTTTGTTTACCTATAGTGCATTTAATTTACTTTCTTTTGATTTACATTAAGTTATCTTATAATAAAAATACAAGAATAATTAAAATAAATGAATAATATTAAATAAAAAGATGTATTATTATTTTATTTATTTATTTTCTAAAACCATATCCAAAAAATTTTCTTAAACACATTTTTTTAAAACAATTTTGAATTGGAAAGGAATAAGTAAAATGTGCAAGGATATTTTTGTTTTTGTTTTAATACATGTCCATTTTTTTTTAAACTAAAAATTTTACATAGGCATACATTTAAAAGTAATTAATTTTCTAATTATTAAAATTGAAAACTAATTTTATTAAATTAAATATAAAAAAATATACATTACAAAATTGTAAAAAAAATATACATTACGAAATTGTACAATATACACAACCACATGTACATTCATTAACACAAATAACATTCATTGATATACATGATACTTATTGATTTTTTTTGTCGATCCATTACATTGGTAAATTTTATTCTAAAACAAAACCAATATGATAGCCAATTGTTTTATTAGTAAATTAACATTTTTATGAATTTAATAAACTAGTAATTGCATTGTTGCAATGGAAACATCTTAAGGAAATAGTGTAGGAAAGAGTAGCATTAAATTGTTATTCTTCCATGATGATGTTGAATGTGTTAGAAAATGTTGCCAAAGGGTGTAAGTAGAATTTTATCTCTTAGTTAAAGAGGGGGTTATCGGGAATTGCATCATTGACATGACAAGAGTATCCATAGTATCAAGTCATCTCTTTTTGGTTATTTAGTGTAATTGCCAGATAATGCAATGTAGAGATAGAAAACATCTCTATCCTTAGCAATTATTGACCAGAAGACCCTAATTTGGTTTTTTGGTTAAACATCGATAGAAATAGGTAGGTTAGGCAGTTTAAAGTGGAGTTACAAGTTCCATGAGGCATACATTAGGTAGTAACTACTTCAAAAAAAAAGTGTCTAATTTGCAATAATTATGTCCATATTCAAAAGACATCGAGTCATCTCATTGTTGGAAATTCACTGACAGTAGTATCGAATATTTGGTAAAACACTACCCAAAGGCCTCCTGCCCAATGTTGTGAAGAGATTTATTGTGGAGGAACAGGGAAAATTTGAAGTTCATTTTTATAATCATTGTTATGCTAAGTCTGAAAATCAAGTCCACAATGAGAAAAGTATAAAGGGTTGGATACTTCTTACACATTCACAATACAAAGGGATATAGATGTTATTATCATTCCAAATCATTGAACAAAAATGAAATCACCAGAAGAAACTATGCTCAATATAATGCTACGTGACTAAATATTGGTAACATTTCATATGAGGAATCATTCAATATAGAGTGAACCTACATGATAAATATAATGCTATGTGACTAAATATTGGTAACATTTCATATGAGGAATCATTGAATATAGAGTGAAACTACATGATCAATATAATGCTATGTGACTAAATATTGGTAACATTTCATATGAGGAACCATTGAATATAGAATAAATGGTTCATTATGTTAAGGAAAATATTTTGGTGAGGAGATGATTTTCTGGTGCTTTAAAATAAATAGAGCTTTTGCTGAAATATAAAGTATTCTTTTCAGGTTCCATGCATTAACTTCACTCAAATATAAAGTATTATTTTCAGGTTCCATGCATTGACTTCAGATGCAACATTTGACAGGAAGAGTATGGCAGTTTGAAGTGGAGTTACAAGTGCCATGATGCCTACATTAGGAAGTAACTAATTCAAAAAACAAGTATCCAATTTGCAATAATTTTATCCATATCTAAAAGACATTGTGTCATCTCATTGCTAGAAATAACTTACATTAGTCTTGGCTATATGGTAAAACACTGCCCAAATGCCTCATGCCCAATGTTGTGAAGAGATTTATTATGAAGGAACAAGAGAAATACAAAGTTCATTTAGATTATCCTTGTTATGCTAAGTTTGAAAATGAGGTCCACCATGAGAAAATTGTAAAGGGTAGTCTCAGATATGGTCATATTGGTGGGCTTTCAAGAATTTTTGCATAGGATATTTTTCTATGGTTTCCCATTAAGGGTATCCATGTTAGCATTCTCAATAGTAGACTCATCTATTTTGATGTTGGAAATTTATCACTTTCTCTGTTTGAGAACCCTCCATGCTATAAAGAAAGTGGCACACAAACTGCCCCTTAACTGATCGAAGGGAAGATCACCTCAAAGATGCTATCCAAGACCATATTAGGAAAATTCTAGTATGAGAGTGACAATCATGCAATGAAATAGATTGGGCACTGTAAGAAATATGTTGGGTGTTTGGATAGATCTTTGAAGAAGAAAAACAAAGTTTTGTTAAGAAAAATAAGTGATCTCTTAATGATGATATTTTAGCTCCACTATGCAAATTTATATATAAAGTAAACTAGACATGGATTTTCTATGTAATTAAAGGTTAAAAAAAAAAAAAAAAACTCAAATGTTGAGAAGTCAAATTGTTGTGTACAAATGGGTCCCTTATCCCACAAACCAGGGGGGCTCATACACCAATTTGATATTTGGCTTGGCTATGACCTTAAAATCATTTAAAGTAAATAAATTAAATCACATCTAATATGGAAGAGTAGTAAATAAGAAACATGTTAGATTAACTATAAGATTATTTTATGAAGTTTTATATAGAAAATGATAGAATAATTATTGAATTATTTTATAAAATAATTTTTACTTAAATATATAGAAAATGATGGAAGATATAATATGATGTAATAATAGTCATTATATTTTATTATTTTTTCTAATATTTTATATTGCATTTTATATAATAATATAAGAGTTATTATTATTATTTTGTAGAGTAAGTTTTTACTTGAAACAAAAAAGAATAATTTAATATGAACATTAAAATTTAGATTTTTAAAATTCCAATCAAAACTTTATACTTATTTTATAAATTAATTAAAATAAAAATAATTACAATATATAATTAATGAAAATTAAAATATAATAAAATTTAGAAAATTCATTATTGGATTATTTTATAAAATAATTTTTACTTAAATATATAGAATATGATGTAATATAGAATATGATGTAATAATAGTCATTATATTTTATTAATTTTACTAACATTTTATATAATAATATAAGAATTTTATTACTAATTTTTTATTTAAAATAAGAGAAAACCAATGATTTAATATGAATATTAAAATTTATTTTTTTTAAATTCTAATCTAAACTTTATACCTATTTTATAAATTAATTAAAATAAAAATAATTCCAATATAAAACTAATGAAAATTAAATTCTAATTAAAATATAATAAAATTTAGAAAATTCAAAATGAGTTATAAAATTCTTCTCAAGTTAGTCAATATGATGTCATATGTATGACTGCAAAAGGTGCACATAAGTGATTGGTTTGTTCTGAGCTTGATTTAATAAAATATGATGTAATAATACTCATTATATTTTATTAATTTTTCTAACATTTTATATAGTAATATAAGGGTTTTTTATTATTATTTTGTAAATTTAAAGTGATTAAATTTTTTTTTTTCAAGCTAGTCAATATCATGTGATATGTACAATTGTCAAAGGTGTAAAAGATGCACATAAGTGAGTGATTTGTTCTCAGGTGATAACTTTTTTTATCAAAAAAATTACATCAACAATTTTAATAAACATAAAAATTAACTAACTAAAAGTGCAAAGCCAAAATGGTAAAGAAAAGAATTACATCAAAAGTCCTAATAAACATAAAAGCTAACCATCTAAAATTGCAGAGAAAAAGTTTAAAGAAAACACAAGAACAATCCCAAATGGAATGACATTCTTATCCATCCTCACACAGTTTTATAAAAAATAATGATGTATAAATCCCGATAATAATGCCTCTCTTACTTATAAGGCAATGTTTTCAAATTGTCATGATGGATAAAAATTATTCCATACACTATTGACTTCATAATCTCTCAATTATATAACCACACTCTCAATGCTACATGGACCGATGGACCATTCACTCTGGGGAACACCAAACGAAGTTGGCATAAAAATTATGAAAAGTATGGACCACCTATAAGTCACTCACTCACTACTTTAAGCAATCACGGAATTTCAAGAATGACCTGAATTGATTCAAAAATTTAAGAATAACAAGGTTGCTGGTCAATGTTTCAAATAAACATCCGTTTTGGTTTGTGCATTAACAATGCGAGCCACGCAAGTCTTTTCTCGGACAAGCCTATTTTGGTTTGTTCTGAAGAGGAAAATGGGCTGAAGAAGAAGACTATGCCATGTCAAACTCAGCAATTACATATGAACTTATTCTATATAAGTTAGTTAAAATCTTCTAATAATCCAACATATAAGATCGATGACCCACAAATGAACACGGTGATAATTTGAAGAATTGTTTTCAAAGAATAGACAATGATAAAAACTAAACCACACACAACGCCAATATTGGTATCTAATGTGAAACAAATTTTAGCGAGCTAGAGATAACCTGGTGGAACGTGGAGTCTATCACTTTCAGTATTTATATTGTCATCGAAAGTATCTTAATCTCCTTTGGGTGTTAATCTGGTGTTAATCTAATTTGTTTCCCTTCTATGTTTAACTTTTTCCATAAAATACTAATAAGAACTAATGTACACACAACACTCAGATTTATATGTAATGTGAAACAAATTTCAGCCGGCTTGCCATAACATGGTCGAACATGGAGTCTGTCACTTTCAAGAGATTACAAATAGAAAGAAAGCGAAGAAGATGTAAGCTAAAGCACTAAACAGAGTATTGTGTACATACTTCAAGAGAATAGTTATGTACATCGCATCATCGATGGAAATCATAGAGTTCACGGAACTGTCATCTTGAAAATATCTACTACAAGATACACATAACAAAATAGACATTCAAACCCAAAATGTAACCACATAAATTCAAAAAGCATATTTCATATTCATCCTCTACCTGACTGCTAGCTGTATTCAGAAGCCGAAAGCAGATTGTAAAATTGCATAACAACGATTCACAGATTTATGCATTTAAAAAGTAGAGTATAAAGTAAACAAGCAGCATTAGATTAGATTATCCAGCAATGTAAGATTACATAGGACATGTCAAATTGAATCCAATTTCTAGATCCAAATTCCACACAACGGTGTAAGACTTTGTGTTCTTTAATTTCTACAACATATACATATTATACTACCTAATTCTGCGTGCTAAACGTCGAACGTCATTTAATTTCTGGATCTCAACCTTATACCAAAGTGTGGCAAGCAGCATGAGCATTCTGCTTTGAGTAACTCTGGAGTTGTCTCCTTCCCTGGATCAAATTGATGGCCCAGCTAGACTATATGGTATGGGGCCAGCGAATCTGATCGGCCAGCTATGTGAACGAACTTGATCTGCCCTGCCATGTTTGTAATCAACGTCAGTCATTATTTCTTCATAATTTTTTAACAAATATAAAAAATTCATGATATATATTTGAAATAAATTATTAACACATGATACTCCCATCTTTTTCATAATTTTGAAAGAAAAAAAAAATTTTAAACATATCAAAATTAATTTGAAAGAAAAATAAAATAAAAATAAAAGTGAATATATCAAAATTAATTTTGCAATTTTTTTGTTGGAATTTTCTCATTAATTCTAACAAAACATAGGAATAAAAGTTTTTCTTCTAAAACAAAGAGATTTAAACAAAATAAAAATTCTTGACAAAGATGAGAAGTAAAACACTCATATTTCATTAAAATAAGTTGTTATATTACAAAATGTTTTCTTCAAAACTTCTGTTGTTTTGGATTCACACAAAAATGAACTCTTGCTGGCTGCTGAGTGTCTCTTGCTGGCTGCTACACACTCAGCGCACTATTTCACTGTTTCACTCACAGCGAAATTGTTTTTTGTATCTTTGTCTTTTGTTTTTTTGCCTTTTAGCTAGAAATTACAATACTCTGTGTTTTAACAATGCTATGTCTACTCAATACACAATCTGCACAACAACTCTTATATATATCCACATCATTTTTAACATTACATATATATATTATAAATATTCCATATTTATAATATATATATCAAAACACATTTAGCCAAAGTTAAAAACAATGTACCGCGGTAAAAACAATTAACCCACAGTAAAATTAAAATATCATGTAGCAATTTAAAACAAGGTTACAATAAAACTTTATGTGCTAAGGTTAAAAACCTTATTCCTCTATGCTTTCCGGGGGGCTTCTTCCAAAAGCTTTCCCGTGAGTTCCTTCACCCCCCGAAACTCTTTTGATTTGTTGGTAGGTGGGTCCAGTGGTTGATGACGTCAACTATTTCAGGGTTCTCCAATCCCCCTACTACTTGAGCTTTGCTGACCCTTCGGAATGACTTGCCACCTCTGCAATGAATACAGTTGGTGAAGTTCTTAACACGGTGGTTGTTGCTGATAAGAACAACTCTTGCACTACCTTTGCATTCATTCCACCGCTTAGACTCCCATCAGCCATTACTTTGTTGTCCTGTTGATTTGTTCGGGAAATTGGAATTAAATTCCAACGCTCCCCCTTAATTTCAACTGCTGAGTTTTCTTGCATACCGAGACATTTCCTGAAATAATTAAAAATGTTCTGTGTTAATGGTTTTGTGAGGATATCAGCAAACTGTTCCTCTGTTCTGCAGTGCTGTAAAACAATTTCACCATTATTTACTATTTCTCTTATAAAATCAAATTTAGCATCAATACGATTTGTTCTTTTATGAAAGACACATTTATTTTTTTATAAAGCTATCGCTGAGTTGTTATCACAGTGAATGCTTGTGCCTTTTTCCTGTTCATGACACAAATCTCTGAGTATTCTTATCAGCCATACTGCTTGGCATGCTGTTGTTGTTGCTGCAACATATTCTGTCTCTGCTGTTGATAAAGCAACTATTGGTTGCTTCTTGGAAGCCCATGAAATTACTCCCAATCCCAAGTGAAACACATATCTAGATGTGCTCTTCCTGTCATCTACACTTCCAGCCAAATCACTATCAGTGTAACCTGTCAATTCAAAATTTTCAAATGAGGAGTATAAGATACCATACCCCTTCGTTCCATTCACATACCTGAGAATTCTCTTGGCTGCTTGCCAATGAGTCTCTTTCGGCCTTTCCATAAACCTGGATATTAAAATAATAGCATGGATTATATCCGGCCTAATTGCAGTCAAATACATGAGGCTGTCAACTATGCTTTTAAATAGTTTTGGATCAAAATCCTTGTTGTTGTCTTCTTTGCTCAATTTCAACTCCATGACAGTTGGAGTTACAGCTGCCTTATTGTTCTGCATGTTGAATCTTTTCAACACTGCTTCAACGCATTTTGCTTGGGAAATGAAAATATCATTTTCATTTTGTTCTACTTCAATTCCAAGAAAATATCTCAAGAAACCCAAACGAGTCATTTCAAATTCACTCTTCATGACTGCTTTAAAATCAGCAATGAGAGAATCATCTTTGCCAGTAAAAATTAAATCGTCTACATATAAAGAAAAATAAGTATCTTACCATCATTTTCCTTTATGTAGAGTGTCGGTTCTCCATCACATTTCAATCAAGTAAGCATATATCCTGCTGTGCCATGCTCTCGGTGCTTGCTTCAACCCATAAAGAGCTTTCTTAAACTTGCATACTTTGTGCTCTTGGCCTTCAATTTCATAGCCTAGAGGTTGTTCAACATATACCTCTTCTTTCAACACTCCATTCAAGAATGCAGATTTCACATCCATTTGGTAAACCTTCCATTTATGTTGTGCTGCTATGGACAACACTGTTCTCACTGTTTCCATCCTTGCAACTGGTGCAAAGGTTTCTTCATAATCTCTCAGTTGTTGCTGCTTGTAGCCTTTGACAACAAGTCTGGCCTTGTGCCTTTCAATATTGCCTTCAGCATTGCTCTTGGCCTTATAGACCCCTTTTACTCCAATGACTTCTTTGTCTTTTGGGAGATCCACTAACTCCCATGTATCACTCTTTTCTATTGCACCAATTTCTTCATCCATTGCTTCAATCCATTTTTCTTCCTTTACAACATCTTCAAAATGAATTGGGTCATCAACATGACAATGCAAAGAAAATAAATAATTCAGACCGGCATTATCATTTACCTCACCTTGTTCATAAATCTCACTCATATTTCTAAATCTTGGTCTTCTTGGTGTACTTGGAGTTCCACTTGAACTCGAGGGTGTTTCAGTTCCCTATGGTGTGCTTGAAGAATCACTTCCTTGATTTCTCAAGGCTGTTCTATTTCCAGCTTGTGATGTGGTTTGTTGTGCTTGCGGTGGTGAAGGAGGAGCCACCGTGGAGGGACTATTTTCTGCTGTCCCTTCCTTTTCTTCTTCATGAGACAAACTAGTCTTCACGTTCATTGTGTTCTCTAAACTTCCATCCCAAGCTTCTTCTTCTATAAACTTCAAATCTTTTCTTATTACTGCTTTCTTGGTGGATGGATTATAGAGTTTGTATGCTTTCGACTCATCACTATATCCAGCAAAGATACATTTCTTCCCCTCTCTGTCAAGCTTCTTTCTAAGCTGATCCGGAACATGTGCATATGCCACACAACCCAATACTTTCATGTGGGTGACATGCTGCTTTATGCCGCTCCACACTTCTTCCAGAATTTTTTTTATGACAGCTTTGGTTGGGCATCTATTCAAGATGTATGCTGCACAATTGACAGCTTCCGCCCAATACTCATTTGGAAAATGTTTTGCGTTCAACATACTTCTGACCATGTCCATGATGGTCCTATTCTTCCTTTCTGCAACACCATTTTGATGAGTTATGTACCTCGTGGTAAACTGCTTCTGTATGCCGTTCTCCTTTCAGAAACGCAGAAACTCGTTGGAGATGTATTTTCCACCTCGGTCAGTTCTCGGCACTTTTATGTAGTGTCCACTCTGCTTCTCAACAAGAGTTTTGAAGTGGTGGAATTTCTCAAACACTTCACTCTTCTTTTTCAAGAAATAAACCCATGTCTTTCTGGGGTAATCATCTATGAATGTCAAAACATATTTATTGCCAACTAAAGATGGCATTTGCATTGGTCCACACAAATCAGAGTGGACAATCTCTAAGGGTGCCTTTGCCCTTATGCTCTTTCCTGCTGGAAAAATATCTCTATGTTGTTTTCCCAAGATGCAGCCTTCACATAGGCTATCCAGTTTCTCAATCAATGGTAATCCTTTTACCATTCCCTTTCTGTGCAACATGTTTAGGCCTCCAAAATTGAAATGTCCAAATCTCAAGTGCCATAACCAGCCTTCATCTTTCACTTCCTCTTGAAAGACCTCTTGTGTTACAGCTGCTACATTTCTTCCTTCCTTCAAGTCTGATCTGAGCTTTAGAGGAAACATCCTATTGCTTGTCATCTGCACCTCTGCAATGACCTTCTTGCTTGGAGGTATGTTCATGATTGTACACACATCATCTTTGAAAAATACATTGTAGCCCTTGTCAATGAGCTGTCCAATGCTCAAAATATTTGATTTAAAGCTAGGTACATAATATACATCTGGCACAAACTTCTGTTCTCCATTTCTTGCCAGGAAACTGACTCTGCCTTTTCCCTTGATAAATATCTTACTATCAGTTCCTATTGTTACTTCAGATTTAACATTTTCATCCAGATTGGCAAACATTGCTATGTTTCCAGTCATGTGGTTACTGCAATCGGAGTCTAAGAACCATACATCATCCTGTGTATCTTGTGCTATATTACATGTTAACAGCACATTCTTCTGGTTCTTATTTTCTTCTTTTGCTAAATTAGCATTCTTCCTATTATTCATGTCATTTTGTTTTTCCCTACATTCATTGGAATAGTGCCCATATTTCTTGCAATAATGACACTGAACTTGGGATTTATCATACCTTTGTCCATGAGCTTGCTATTGGCTTGAGCCTTCATTCTGGTTTTCATTGCTGCTCCTTCCACTCGAACTTGCAGGGTTGTTTTCGCCTCTGTTTTGGCTTCTGCCTGTTCCTTTACCTCTACTTCGACCTCTGCCTTGACCAAAAGACATTTGGGTCTTGAAGACTTGTTCCAACGAGGAATCTGATCCTTTGTTCAGTCTGTGTTCATGAGACATCAGGGATGCACTCAACTCATCCACTGTAAATTGTGAGAAATCCTTTGTCTCTTCTATTGGCACTACTATGGCATCAAATCTTGAAGGTAGACTTCTCAAGATTTCTCCACTATTCTTTTGTCTTCAAGTGTCTCTCCATGAGACCTTATCTAGGTAAGCAACCCAATAACTTGTGTGAAGAATGAATCAATAATTTCAAACTCTTTCATGCAGAGAGTTTCAAAATCTCTCTTCAACATTTGCAACTTTGTTGTTTTCACCTTCTCCATGCCTTGATACGTTGTCTTGAGAATATCTCATGCCTCCTTAGACTTTGTTGTTGCTGCAATCCTTGGGAAAATACTCTCATGTATAGATTGAAAAAGATAGAAGAGGACTTTGGAGTCCTCCTTCCTATTATCTTTTAGCAAATCTCTCTCTACTGCTGTCAAAGCAGTCAATGCCGCTGCATCTGCTGGTTTTGGGTAGCCATTCTCAACTAGCTCCCATATGTCCTGTGAAACAAACACTCATAGTGATAGCCCAATATTCATGATTCTTCCCATTAAACTGTGGAAGTTGGGGATTTGTCAGACTGGTGCCTGTTGCTGCCTTTGTGACTGTGTTTTTTAAATAAACTATCTCTCTGCTAAAAAATAAAATTTGTCTCTAAAAATCTTGAGACTTCTCTTTTACAACTCTATGGACTGTAATCTTAACGTCAAACAATAAACTCTGTTTTGAAAGTAACTTGGACTTTTGCTGAGCCTTCACTCTGCTAGAGAAATGCTGCAACAAATTCTTTCCTTCAGCTTCTTTGACCCCTTCAAAGAGCCTGGACTAGCTCTGATACCATGTTGAAATTTTTTGATTAATTCTAACAAAACAGAGGAATAAAAGTTCCTCTTCTACAACACAGAGATTGAAACAAAATAAAAATTATGGACAGAGATGAGAAGTAAAACACTCTTATTTCATTAAAATAAACTGTTGTTCTATTACAAAATGTTTTCTTCAGAACTTTTGTTGCTCTGGATTCACACAAAAATTAACTCCCACTGGCTACTACACATGCAACACACTATTTTACTGTTTCACTCACAACAAAATTTCTCATCTCTGTCTTTTGTTTTCTGCCTTCTAGCTAGAAATTACAATGCCCTGTGTTTTAACAATACTATTTCTACAACAACAACATTTTTAACATTACATATATATATTATAAATATTCCATATTTATAATATATATATATATATCAAAACACATTTAGCCAAAGTTAAAAACAATGTACCGCGGTAAAAACAATTAGTCCATGGTAAAATTAAAATATCATGCGGCAACTTAAAACAACATTACAATAAAACTTTATGTGCTAAGGTTAAAAACCTTATTCCTCTGTGCTTTCCGGGGGGCTGCTTCCAAAAGCTTTCTCATATAGGTAGGTCTAGTGGTTGATGACGTCAACTATTTTGTGGTTCTCCAATCCCCCTGTAGCTTGAGCTTTGCTGACCCTTCAGAATCACTTGCCACCTCTACAATGAATACAATGGGTGAAGTTTTTAACACAGTGGTTATCGCTGATAAGAACAGCTCTTGCACCACTTCTGCATTCATTCCGCCGCTTAAACTCCCATCAGCCATTACTATGGTGTCCTGTTGATTTGTGCGAGCAGTGAGAATTAAATTCGAACATTTTTGAAATTATTAAAGTATACATAAATTCCCGAGTGAAGTTTTCAAATGAATGGCAATTGAACTGTTGTTCTTAAAAAATAAAATTTTGACCGAGTGAAAATTACATTCCAATTGAACTGTTGTTCTTGAAAAATAAAATTTTGACCGAGTGAAAATTACATTCCAACATTTTTGAAATTATTAAAGTATACATAAATTCCCGAGTGAAGTTTTCAAATGAATGGCAATTGAACTGTTGTTCTTGAAAAATAAAATTTTGACCCACTCATATGTTAATGGTTGCACCGAAAACAAAATGTGTTCTTTAAGGATTTGACCAAACCAATACCTTCTTAAACAACATTATTTTATTTTATATGTATTACAAGTAACTTCAAGTATTCTTTTTTATTTGTATTTGTAGTTGCCCACATATTAACATATTTATAAATTTATTGGACAATGCATTCAAAGCGAAATGTAGCTCATCACTGCAACTCTGAAAAAGTCCAATAAATAAATTATTATCATCTTTTAATGCGTGCTTTGGCCATATTCCATGGTCTCGTGGCGACCCCTACTACACCCTTCTCACCAGGAGTATACTTAGCCCGCTTATCACAACACGCTTCGTCTTTCTGTCGCTTCATCGCATCCTCCATGTATAAAATACTTCCTTGTCTTCTCTCCTAACATCCACTGAAATTCGCTCTGGCTTTGTCTGTGCATCGATTCCTTCGTTCCTTTGTTTGGGCATTGCTTCATTCAATCCTTGTGATCTCTTCCTCCTGCATTAAGCCGAGTCACAAATAAAGATTACAATTTCGTACCATACACGTACCCCCTCCCCTCTCACTAATCCCTTTCAATTCCACAACATCATAACATTTTGTCTGCCATCATAACGTAGAAGATGGATGGCAGCATAGGATGGCGGTGGTGTTGGATGGCATTATTGTTATTTGGATTCCAGGGCAATGTACTTTCAATCTCAGCTCTCGATGGGCAATCAGATCTTTTTATTTACGGTCTCTGCAACGTAAACAAATACAGCAATCGCAGTGAATACGAGAGCAACGTCAACAGGGTATTGCAATCCCTGGCGAAAGCCGCTGTCCCCAACGGCGGATTGGAAACATATAATTATGGTGGAGTCTACGGGCTTGTGCAATGCAGGCCAGACGTCTCTCACCACACTGCGAAAGGTGTTCCGCTGCAGCCTCACAACTGGCTTATCAAGACTGCCCAAACGCCATAGGCGCTCGTATTCAATTGGGATTTTGCTTCATTCGCTATGAGAATTACAGTTTCGCCTCTAATCTCGATACCAAGGTTTCCTATGCTCTTGAGAACGTTAAGAGCAGCCATGATATTCAAGCTTTCAATCACACTGTCGGGAATCTGATCGAGACTCTGGCAGGAGAAGCTCCCTTAAACGTGAATAGATTCGCCACCGGAGCATGGGTGGTGAATTCTTCTGTCACCATTTATGGATTAGAAATGTGCTTGACAACTCTTACAGCACCCGACTGCGGGATGTGTCTGAGAGAAGCTATTAGAGCTATGGATGAGTGTTGTTCTTCCGAGATAGGAGCTCAGTTGTATCTGGGCAGTTGCTCTGTACGCTTCGAGATTAATCCGTTTTAGACACATCCCACTCTCTGCGCAAAAGGGGCAGGGATGCTGATTGAAATAAATAGATATCGATCATATTGTACTGGTCTCTCCTTTACATGTTAAGTTTTAGAATTTTTCATTGAAATCTCTCAAAACCTTTATGGCAAAGCTCACCGTGAATAACAAGAAATAAACTACTCTGCCAATAACAGTGGTTAAACCAGAGTACAAATAACAAGAAATAAGCACCGTGAATAGCAAGAAATAAACTACTCTGCCAATAACAGTGGTTAAACCACAGTACAAATAACAAGAAATAAGCACCGTGAAATGTCAATGTAGCAAAATCTCAACTTCAGCAATTGAACCTTCTCAAATAACATTTGTAAACATTAAGATCTGGAAATTAGCGACTGACCATAAAATCAAAGCATGGGGAATTAGAAAAGTCCTATGATAAATATAATTAACAAATAAAACTACAGCAGCAACCCACTGAAGGGGCCCATCAGAGCTGCTAAAGCTGACTCGCAAATTAACCCTTTAGGTAATAGAAATCTGCATGTTTTATTAAAAAGATGATGTAACAATAATCTAGTTGTGTCTTTACTTGCTGATATGACCCTGTCTCTACTACTTCTTCGCCTAGCATTACAGAGCCAACCTTCTCTCAGCCCACACATTTATAAAAGAAAAGAGCAAGGGGCTAATTGGAACTAATTTCCCCACATCTGGACTCTCAAAGCTATCAACAGATTTACAAGATATTATGTTTCTTGTTTGTCGAAGATGTTTATTAGAAAACAAGTTAAGATATGATTACATTGTATTAAAATATTGCGTAACCGTTTGAGGATAGGTTGGAGTTGTTTTAGTTGATAATTGAGAAAACGAGTTAAGATATGATTACATTCGATTAATATATTACGAAACATTTGAGGATAGGTTGGAGTTGTTTTAATTGATAATTGGTAGCTATGTTTGGGACGTAATTCTGTCAATGGGCTTAACAAGAAATATGTTCTTGAAATAACTTCACGTAGCACCCTGGATCAATATTTTTTTTGAGAAATTGCTAGCTTGTCGCTTAATTGGGATGTTCTCAGAAAAACCTATGTCTTGTATTTACAATATTCATCTCTGTTTGTTTGTAAATCTCATCCTAAGATGGTCACCTAATTATGTGTTTGTTTGAAAATCTCATCGTAAGATGGTCACCCAATTATGTGTGACATTGGAGGTTGGTTACATGGGAACCACCAGAAACAACACTAGGAAAACCATTATCAGCAAAGTCTAACATTAATCCATTATAATTTGTAAAAAGTAAAGGAAAATGATGATAATTAACTACTTTAATATCTATAAGTTTTATAAGGAACACAACCACATGGATGATAGATGGGAAAAGAAGTATGAAAAATGACTAAAAATGCTTGTTTAAGATGATAAAAAATGGGACAACTTAGCCACTGAACCTTGGTCCTTCTTTCATCTCAAAATATTATGCCTCTTTAGCCTCTGAAAAAGAAGCAACAACATATCAGATTGTTCTCCCATATCTAAATCCGTCAACACACTTAATAAATTCAATTAGAATTCACATAAAAACTCACCCCGTACAAGAAATTAAATGGTCGATGGGTTGTCCTCCTTCATGACTGAAACCTGTCAACAATGCATACCTATAACAATTACAAAAATCAATTAATTGAGAAAAAATGTGTAGAAAATCAATTTTAACTCATGTGCATAATAAGATTAGATTGGATGAAATTATTTGTCTCACCAAAGATATATGAGGGGAATGGATAAGATTTCCCCTTCATGTCTCATAATTGGAGCTTTTGGATGGATGCTAGGGAAGACGTAGTTATACTAACATTTATGCAACCACAACCAACTTTGAGGCAATCATGGATGCTACGGAAGACATATTTATAGTAACATTAATGCAACCATGATGGATGTAGCTATAGTAGAGACAATACTTGCTGCAAGGAATATTTTAAGGATGGAAATTTAGTTTAAAGTGTAGAAACCTTAGAAAATATTACTAGTACCTAATATGCAATATTTTCTAATGTAAAATATTCTTATGCTATAAAATATAAGTAGGAAAAATGGAAATTAGCGAATATTGTTTTGGGAAAAACATGGAAATTAACCCCAAATTTAGCCCCTAAAATTTTCCTTGACTTGTTGCCACAACAATGGATGCATTAATAGAAGGTGGAGCACTTGGTTGGACAACCTACTCCAAGATAATGATGGAGGCTAATAAGAATGTAGTTGCCCCAATTGTACATGCAACCACTATAGGTGTAGCTACAATAGCTTCAATACTAATGACCGCAACAATAGATGTAGTGATAGGAGTTTTATAACAATGGATTGGTGTGGGGCTAATGGATGTAGTCATGGTGAAAGGGTTTTAAGTTAAATATATTGGTTATAAAAAATGGTAAACCCTTAGTGGTTTTACAATAGGAGGAAGCACCCCATGAGAAGAAATGGGAATGCCAAGCACTAAGGGGAAGCACCCAAGGTTTAAAATTAACATGAAATGTGGAATAAATGGGACAGGTGTAGGATGTAATTGTGTGGGGTATAAAATTTGAAGGAACGAGGAATGTGCTAGGAATAACAAAACCTACATAAACACTTGTAATGTATTTGATTAGGACAAAAATATTAAATTATACTAAAATAAGATAGTGAAATTCACATTAAAGATAGAAATGATTTAACATGTGCCACCTGGGTGGGAGGTGAATTTCATACAAGGTATACATGGTTGCTTAGAATCTCTAGTGGACACATGTGGCAACACAACAAAATTAAGATTGATCTCTTGCAAATAATTTGGACATTTGCAAAAAAACATTTTTTAAAAATCATTCTTAGTTATCAATGAAATAGAGAAGAATGAAGTAATTAAAATACATGTGTATGAGGTCTCACAATTTCAAATGGTAAAAGCATGGCTGCATCAATATTGAGAGGATTAACATCATCCCACCTCTATAGTGGTGTATCCTCTTGTAAAATTTGTACGTGCCAAAAGAGAAAAATAAAAATTAAGTACATTAAAGTTACACTTATAAAATATTTTTCAATTCTACAATCAAATTCATAAGCAATTTTTTAGCACCAATTAAAAATTGTACTAACTTAACCCATAAATCTCTCCTCGATAGGAACCTTCATCGGGCCATGGCATGTATGCCCATACGAAGAACACAGATATAACACTACTCACTTGAACCATAAACACTAGCCTTTATACGTGGAGTCAATTGTCTATAACCATTTGGCATCAAGGCCCTACATTTGGAAGTCTAATATACTCCTTTAATGGATCTCATCTATAGATCACCATAAAATATCTATGCTACAATAGATTATATGTGATATGTGTTACTGCATTACTATTGATAGCAAGGTGAATTTAAAAGCTAAGGTTCCTATGGTAGGCTTGAGAGGTGATGGTTGGGGCATACACCTAGCAGTAGGTGGCCATCTCAGTAATTTATTCCTAACATTTGGTAAACCCTAGGAAAAGCCAAGGCCAACTCCTTGGACCTCATTAATTTGAAAATAGTTAACGTGGAGACCATTTACGAACTCAATTGATGATTTCTAATGAAAATACAATGTCACCTCAATTTTATTACAAGCTTATTAAAAAGTATAAACTAATTAGTCATCTTATTCTATTTCCATGCATCAAATGTGCACCGATCCATGCAAAGATGTATTTTCCTTGGATCAATGGTGTGGTTGGTTTTTTGGCTAATGAATAACCCCACAATAATCTATTTGGTGATATTTAAATCTTTAACTAGTTCGTTAATATTATTAGTGGAATAAAATTCTCTGAACCTAGCCCTATATTCAATGGTATCTATAAATTGATCATTGAAGCAATAAATAGAGGAAATAATATTATTCAAGGATGTGTCCAATGAGAATCATGATGGTTCCTTGTGTTCTTGAGATCTTCAATTAATATTTTTAATTCATTTAAATAATTTGTAATCTTTGTTTGTGGGTTTTTATTTGCATTCCAGTTTATGTTTTCCTATGGCTTTAATGTGTTGTTTGTTGAAATTTCGCAGCTCGAAAGGTATTTCTAGTGGAAAACAATTTGGGGGATTTGTACCCAAAATTTGGGGTTTTAACCTAATGGAATGGGCTTGGAACCCAAGGAGATGAATTATATATTCTAATTAATGGTTGAGGTTGATTTGGTAACACATTAAAGGACGAAATGGTCACCTAAGTGACCTATGGGAAAAGTATAAATACAATCCAAAGGAAAGGCTAGAGATCACAAGTGATATGGAATTCATTTGTGAGGAAGAGAGCCCTAAAAGGAGTTGCAAACCTTATATAAGGAGATTTGCAGCTCAAGGAAAAATGCAACAAGGAAGAGCTTCATCTAAGGAGGTTGAGTTGAATGTTCTCTTGGAGGGTCATGCCTGGTCTAAGCAAGTTGTTGTGGGAGAGAGGATCTATTTAAGGTCACCCACAAAGAAGAAGGTTCTATGGAAGTTTAGGTAGTAGGGCCATGTTTGGAGGTCTATAATATGCCAAGGATTAGCTAAAGATAAGAGAATGAGGTTATCTGGAAGAATCACAATAGTCGAAGGGTGTGTTTAGAGTGCGATTTAAAGAGCCTATTTTGATTGTTGGTTTGGACAATGAATAAGAGGGCCACAAACTTAGAAATAAGGGTTGAAGTCTCTGGAAAGGATGTAAGAGAAAGGGCCAAGTGTCTAGGAAGGAGGCCTAGGCTGATTATGCTCTTGGACATAGCTAACAAGGGAAGATCAAGTTGAAAAGGTTGTTGATTCGGGATGTTGTAGCAACAATCAAGACTAAGGGAGGCTTGTTATGACATGCCACAACCTAAAACCCTATTCCAAGGACATATCAGTGGATAACAAACAATGTTGTTTAGCCCACAAGATAGGAAGAGTAAGCTGAGGTATTGAAGGAGGTTGTAGAGGTTGGTTGAGTATGAAAGATGGATGCACACATGAGGTCAAGGATTGGTATAAGGAGGAAGGTATCCATATGCATAAAGGAACTCGCCAAGGCTATAGGAAAGATGGATATAGGTCTAAAGGGGGAAACCTTGTGGACCAAAGAAGTCTATAGAAATGGAGGAAGGAACCTATAAATCCCTTAAATGTGTTCGTGATGAATTATTTTGCCACCATTTATGGATTGGAAATTGTGCAAGAACTCTTGCAGCACTTGAGTACAAGGTGTGTCTAAGAGAAGTTATTAGAGCTATGAATGATTGTTTTTCTTTGCATAATCAAAGCTCAATTATATTTGGGTATTTTCTTTGTACGCTTCACGGTTTATCCCTTTTAGACCCATCCCTCTCTCTCTACGTAAAATGGGTAGGGATGCTAAGAGAAATAAATAGATATTCCCTTTTACTTATTATTTCGGTCCATATTGTACTCTACACTCATTAAATACTGGATATGTATTCCAAGAAAAATCATATAAAGAAAATCCACATATTTATGTTTATGTTTATTCCTTTTACTTACTTATTTATGCAACTAACTAATAAAATATTAATTTAAATTAATAGAAGAAATAAATTAAATTAGATTGTTGTGAGTAATTTACACCCAACATATTATAGGAGATTTTAATAAGAGACAAGTTGACACAACATAGACATAAATAACATATTTAAGTGATCCCCATAATCAATGTACATATAAGTGATACTCTTCAAAGTGAGAAAAATTTAACATGCCATAAGATAACAATCATAAGAAATATAGTTAAACATCAATGAACTAAAGAAAATCACATAGGCCATGATATACAATTCCAAAGTCATATTTTATACCCAATTTTATCCAACTAATTTTTTTCATAATTAATGGAATCATGTTTCCAGCATACATAATGGAACTCATGCCTAACAATAAGAGAGTGAAAACGAGTTCCTTAAATGCAAAATGGCAACTAATATTAAAAAATCAACACCATTGTGAATGTACATAGTGGCTCTCTTTACAATCACCATTTCCATCTTTGGAACTCCTAGGTGCATCTTCAAAATAGATATTCCTCCTCTTTTAGATGGAGGAAGCTTTGTATTTCTTTGGTCTCAAAGTACTATGCCTCTCTAGGGTTTTAAAAATAAACAACAACATATCAATTTGTTTTCCCATAGTTAAATCAATTAACACACTTAATAAATACAATTATAATTGACATATTCCTCCTGTTTTAGATGGAGGAAGCTTTGTCTTTCTTTTGTTTGAAAATACTATGCCTCTCTAGGGTTTTAAAAATAAACAACAACATATCAATTTGTTTCCCCATAGTTAAATCAATTAACACACTTAATAAATACAATTATATTTGACATAAAAATTCACACCATACATGAAAGTAAATGGACAATGGGCTGAGTATAAAATTAGTTTAACTTGTGTGAATAGTAATATTTGATGAAATAATTTGTCTCGCCATAGATATATGAGGGAAAGGAGAAGATTTCCCTAGATGTCTCATAATTGGAGCACTTGGAAAGACAACCTATTTTGAGGCAATTATGGGGCCTAGGGAGGATGTAGTTATAGCAACATTGATGCAACCATTGTGGATTTAGCTACAATAGAGGCATTAATTCTTTCAAGGGAGATTTTAAGGATGAAAATTTATTTAAAGTGTAGAGACCTTAGTGAACCTTGTACCTATTATGCAAAATATAATGTGTTTCGAAATATTTTTGGGAACATATTCAAATTTATAAATATTTTATATAGTCTCTGTAAAATTTGGGAAATTTTTATGGTAAATTTGAGTGAATCGATCTTATAAAAATTGTTAATTAGTGATTTTGTTTTTGGAAAAAACATGGAAATTAACTCATCTGTGAAATTTGACTCCTCAAATTTCCTTTGAATTTTTTCCACAACAATGGATGCATTGATAGAATATGGAGCGCTTGGTTGGACAACCTGCTCCAAGTTAAAAATGGGGGCTAGGAAGAATGTAGTTACAACAATTTTAGATGCAACCACCATAGGTATAGCTACAATAGCTTCAATAATAGTGGCCACAACAACACATGCAATGATAGGAGGGTTATGAAAATGGATTAGTGTGGAGTTGATGGATGTTGTCATGGTGGAAGGGTTTAAAGGAAAATATATTACGCATTAGAAATGGTACACCCCTACTGGATGTACAATTAGGGGAAGAACCCTATGAGAAGAAATGGGAATTTCAAGAACTTGGGGGCAACACCCAATGGTCAAAGTTAACAAGTAATATGGACTAAATGGGAAAAGTGAAGGATGGAATTGTCTAGGTATAAAAGTGGAAGGAAATAGGAACAACAAAAGCTACATAGACATTTTTAACATGTTTGGTTAGTACAAAACTTTCAAATTATACAAAAAAAAAGGATAGTGGAATTCACTTTAAAAGTAGAAATAATATAAATATGATACCTGCGTCGAAGGTCATTTTCTATTCAAAGGTAGAAATGGCTGCTTATAATCTCTGGTGGGCACATGTGGAAACAAAACAAAACTAAGATTGTGTTCTCCAAAATAATTTGGACATTTGAAAAATAACATTTTTTTAAATACTTCTTAGTTATCATTGAAGTAGACAATAATAAAGTCACTTAAATACATGTGTATGAGGTATTACAATGTCAAATGCTAAAACCATGGTTGTATCAATATTGGGAGGGTTAACATAATCCCACGTCTATGGTGGTGTATCCTCTTGTAGCATCTATATGTGCCAAAAAACAAAAGTCAAAATGACGTACATTAAAGTTGGATTTATTGAATATTTTTCAATTGTACAATCAAAATTATAAGCAATGATTTAACATTAATTAAAAATTGTACTGAATTGGCCCATGAATCTCTCCTCGATAGGATCCTTCACTAGGCCATGGAAAGTATGCTCATAACGAGAGCGGAGATGTGGCACTACTCACTTGAACCAAAATCATTAGCCTTCGTATGTGGAGTCAATGGTATATAATTAATTTGACATGAAGGCCCTAGATCTAGAAGTCTAACATACTCCTCAGAGGGATCTAATTTGGAGATAACCAAAAATTATCTATGCTACACTAAACTATGTTTGAGATGTTTTATTGCATTGTTATTGTCAGCAAATTAAATACGCAATTTGACGTGCCTATGGTACAATTGAGCGGGGTGGGTGGGACATATGCATAGGAGTAGGTGTATATCTCACTAATTTATTCCTAAAATCTGGTTAACCCTACACATATCTAATACCAACACCTTGGAACTCATTAATGTCAAAATAGTTAACATTGATACTAATATTGAACTCGGTTGACTATTTCCAAAAGAAATATAATGGCACCTCCCCTTTTTTTTTGGGTTCAGCTGGTGAGACATGTCCCCGAGGATTGACCTTTAGACCACCTAGATACACAAGGGATTTCCAACATAATTTTTTACCAATTATGCTACAACCTACAAACGACACATCTCTATTATTATAGGTAATTTTATCAAAATCTATAAACTAATGACTCATGTTATTATGTTTTAATGCATCGAATGTGCACCAATGCATGGAAAGATGTCCTTTCCTCGGATCAATGGTTTGGTTGGTTTTCACTAATAAATAACCACATTATCATATTTTTGGTGAAATATAAATCTTTGATATTACTAGTGGAATAAATTTCTCTCACCATGGCCCCACATTCAATAATATTTGTCAATTGCCAATGGACAAAATTGATGAACAAAATAATATTGTCCATGGATGTGGCCTATGAGAGTCATGATGCTTCCCTTGTGTTCCTAAGCTCTTAAATCAATACTTTTAATTCATTTAAATCATTTGTTATCTTTGTTTTTGGGTCTTAATTTGCGTTCTAGATTATGATTTCTTATGGCTTTAATGTGGGAATTTTTGTCGATTTAATAGTTTGGGGTTTCCAACAATGGAAATTTTATTAAAATAATTTTTTAATTGCAATAAAATCTCTTTAAAAACTTTCATTTTTATTACATTACAAAAAAGAAGGAAAATTTTACCTCTACCTCATGAACCTTTGGATGAAGTTGGACCTTTATTGGATGCACATTGTGTCTAACTTGGAAACTCTCACTTGGTTGCTAAATCGTGGTTAGTGGGGCACATTGAGACCCCATAGGCTTTCTAATTTTTTAATGTATAGATGAGTCTACATGCATTTTTTTGAAAGTGTGTGGTGTTAAAATAATATGTGTGTGTAGCTTTATAGGAAAAAAACATGTGCATGGTATTTTTTGATACCATAAGCTGACTTGGAGATTCAACAAGGCTAAGCCTAAATAAAAAGGAATGGGATATTTTTTTAGTAACATGTTCTTGTTCGCAAAAAATATGATTCACATGCTTCTCTTGCATCAAAATTGGGTAGCATATTCGTATGAGCACCCCAAAAGTGTATCATGAACGATGTGTTGATTTACTAGTATTGTTCTTATGTTGGTAAATATGCCTAGGTGTCCTTTCATGAGAGCATTCGGCTACACTAGATAAACATATATAGTTATTGCATTCACCAATAGAGTTAAAAAATAGAGAACCCAACTCAAATACATATTCATTATTAATCTATAAAATGATGTGCATATTCCATTGTATAGTTTTTCCCAATAGATCTCATAAAATTATACTTAAAAATCCAAATTCTAGACTATGAGCGTTTGCTTCTCTTTATATTTTGATATTTATAATTTTTATTTATTACATATGCATGCAAATTATAATTATGAATAAAATCAAGAACAACAAAATAAAAACTAACAAACCAAAATTGACACAAGATATATCCTAGGAAACCCTTTGGGGAGAAAACCCAACTCGAAAATGAGACCCATATTCTCTCTTTCTCTAAAAGAAAATGCTTACAAGTACACATTAGTAAAATCTTTGGCCCATGGGCTACTATAGTGCAAAAATCATCTTTATGTTCTCTCTCCATATTCCTCTCAACTAATATTCTCAATTATGGAACAAAGTACCTTAAAAATTAATAGAACCCCTTTTTCTCCTAGTGGCCTAGTTATAATGCGGCCTGATAGCCCTTTAGCCATTAGGTAGAATCCTTCAACACTTAACTAAAGTTACAACATTGACTCTTTTAGAGTCCTATTCATGATGATAATTTGGATAACACCTTTTCCATGAGTAATGGGACTCATGTAACATCCTCTCAAATTATGTTGGATAGAATAGGAAATTCAATGTCTAAGTGGCATAAATTTTGCAACAAACTATTATTGAGGCAATTTTGTGCCATTGGAAATTTATATGTGTGTAGAAAAATGAAAAAGGGCGATGTAGTAAAGTGCAAAATTTTTACTCTCAAAAATTCTTTTTGATACATAGAAATGCTCCTAGAAGGTTTCATGCCATAATTTTCTAAACTCGTTCCTGATCGTAAAAATGGTCCTAAAAGATGATTCCTCCAAATTTTCCACTCTAAAATAATAACAATAGATGAAAAACAATATAATTATCCAATACATATCATGCCTCCCTATTTTGGGATGATTTTTGTTACCAAAAG
Source organism: Pinus albicaulis (assembly GCA_034641835.2). Lineage (NCBI taxonomy): Eukaryota > Viridiplantae > Streptophyta > Pinopsida > Pinales > Pinaceae > Pinus > Pinus albicaulis. The sequence continues at coordinate 1,625,997,018 of CM076575.1, forward strand.
AATCTATTGAATGAGGTGAGCAAATTATCCCTCCACCTTCTCTCGGGTATACCATTCAAATTTTCCTAGAAGTTGTACTTTCAGCCCAATCTTCCCAAGGTCTTGTAGTTTTGGACCTCTTATACAAAATTGTGCGTTCTATCAATTCCACCTGAGAATATGGTGCCAAACCTTCTTTAGAAGGTATGACATGTTTCTCTTCCTAATCTAGCATGGAAATGTATATAATTTCATATCCTCAATGCACCTAACCCAATAAATGTGACTTCATGGTGCTATACTAAGTCTATATGAATGATTTCCTACATTTTGGGATATCTCAAAGGGACCATACCACAAAGACTTGATTTTATTACCAATAGCTTGCAACCTATATTTCTTCAAATGTAACCATAATGTTTCTCCCACCTTGAATGACTTTTATATTCTATCATGATCATGCATAGCCTTATATTTTTCCTATGAATTATTTAGTTTCTCCTATACCTTCATAATAATATGTATAATCTTCTCAAAAAATAAAAATAAACCCTTAATGAATCCCTATAGGAATCTCCCTCACTCCTCATTGTTTCCCATATGTTATATCCAAAGGTGAAGATGGAAAATATTTAAGACAAGTTTGAAATAAATATTTACTAGTAGAAGTGTGGGCTACTTTGTTCTAACGGTGGTGTATATATATCCTATATTTTCATCCCAACTCTTCGAATAATTATAATTGTAACCCACAAAAATATGCACCAATGTATGATTCACTATTGTTTTCATATTTATCTATGGATGGAATGTTGTAGACCTATTTAACTTCATTTCCATATTCTCTCATAATTTAGTAAAAAATGCACTAAGAAATATCGTGTCTCTGTCTAAAACAATGTTTCCTTGTGTATCCCTTATCAAGAATTTTGTTAAGCTACTACTTCAATTCCACCAACTCTAGAGTGCTCATCATTTAAGGTGCCTTTGATGCTTGTGTTTCTCCTAGTACCAACTCAATAGAAAAGTGCACCTCTCTATGAGGATGCTACTATGGAATATCTGCTAGAAACACATCCTGAAATTGTTGCAAAATAGGATACCTCTTCAAGAATTCATCATCCTCGTCCTCTTTCCCCTTTTCACTAGAAATATGGAGTGCAAGAAATATAAATCCTTTCCAGAAACTACGATTTTCCTGCATAGTTGTATTTAATGTCACTAATATAGGCTTCTTCTTTCCCCATCATCATCTAGGAACTCAATAGCCCTATCATAGTAGTCAGATTTATTCACGTGAATGAATAATCAATCCATCCCTAAAATTGCAATATATGATCCCAAAGGAAGCACATTTAGATGTGTTGATGTAGGCATATCATTCATCTCAAATGCATAATATCTCACCCTATGATGAACTCTTCTCTTGGTCCCTGTAGCCAACTGGACCAAATAAGATTATGCATGCACTTATTTTCTTAAGAAACACTTATCCACGAGGTTGGGAATGATATAAATATAATTATATATAGGATAAATCAAAATGGAAACAAGATGATTAGAAATATTACCTTCCATCTCAAAAATAGATGTTTGATGATCATCCTGCCTATTATCCACCGCTACATAAATCTGAGAATACTCTACCCAACATCTCCAACTCTATGTGCCTCTTGAGAAATATAAATATGAGGTCCTCCATACAGTTGCAACGGATAATCTCTCCTGCGATGTTCTCCACCACAGCTCCAACATAGCAAAGGCTTCCTACCATCACTCATATTCTTCTCCTCGAGCTGAAATATATTTCCTCTATTAATTTCATTGAAATTATTATAAGGTGCCAAATTATCCTTGTCATCTACATCAAGAGGTCTTCCTCACTTCTTTTCCCACTTCCCTTTAGTATTATCAATACCTTTCTAATATCGCTCAAGCTCATACTTGTGCTTATACTTCTCATAAAAATGCTTCAACTTCCCGATGACTTCTTCTAATTACCGAGGCTCATCATACCCAATATGACCTTTAAATTCTAAGGAAAATCCACTGAGGAACCTTTGGAAATTTTTATTCTCATCCTTGATGTAGGGCACATACTGCAAAAAATCCAAAAACTTAGTTATGTACTCTTCATTTTTCATGGAAGCCATATTGAACTCATATAAATCCTTGGCCTTTCTACCATAATATCTCTCAGACAAATAATTATTCCCAAAGATTCTTTTAAACTCATTCCAATTAAGCTCATCTACCCTGATGCCTCTGACACACTTCCCATCTTCCCACCAAATAACTGCTTTTCCCTTGAGACTAAAGATCGCTATCTTTTCTTTCATATTCTTTGAATAATCATGCAACCCAAAGAAATTCTTCATCGAAATAAACCATGCTTCTGCATCCTCTGGTTTCTTCACATCCCCTTCAAAAGTAGGAGGCTTGGATTTTTTGAAATCCTCTCACAAATACTGCTTCTGACTCCTCCTATAAGGATATTGGAGGTAATGACGATGATGTATTTTAGAACCAGAACTAGAATAAAATACATGATTTATATCCCTCCTATCATGTGTATCCAAATATTTACCGCCTCTGATTGTGTACTCCATGTCCAACTTGTAACCTGATCAAGACTTGCTACCATATGCCCCATTCGTCATTTTCTCATGTCCATGAGTGATCCTCAGTTGTCCCTTCTTTGGAAAATATTAAATACTCTAAAGGATTACTACATTAACTTATGATTTTTTTCCTAATATTTGGAAAGCCTTTCTCGTGCCTCAATCAAAGTGCTATTATATCCCTTAAAACTTCTTGTTTATGCCTTCAAACTTTTTAGTGTATCTACTATATCATGAGATTACTCTTCTCCTTGCTACTTAACTGATGTATCCCATTTTGTTGAATTCACATTAGGTCTATAAGTGGAGTCATGTGAATTGTATTTCACCATTATGCTCTTCATATATGATATCATATCTCCTTAGAACATGTCATGTTAGATAAACTAAATACGAACATAATCAAAATAATAACTTAGTGTGTTTCAAGGGAGGTCATGTTGTTTGCACAATCAGTACATATTAGCACGATATAGATACATAATAACCAAAAAATATCAACATTATACATAAATAAGGTCATGATATCCATACCAGTAATTAGCTAACATGCATACATGATAAAATTATAAACAACTAACATGCATGCATAATGATCACATCTACCATGAGGTCAAATGTTGCAACCTCGGTCTGATACCACCTTGTAATGCCTCCTACCACATTTAACCACTTTTACAATCTATCCAAGGTAAACATGAGATGAGTTTCACTATGATATGAACCAACCTCCAAGTTCCAGTTATGGAAGTGGTCCTGACAAACTAAAAACAAATTAACATCCCTTAGGAACTATAAACCACTCAAGAGCTTACAAACCACCCCAAGTTTTCAATCCCTAAGGTAGAACACATTTTCACATAGTTTAACCTCTAACTACACCCAAAAGACTACATGCATGTGATCATGACCCAATTTCCTCAATTTATTCGATGCAGTCATGAGATATATGCCACTTTTTAAGGAATCCTTCATTCCACTACCAATAATTTCCTGTAACTTTCTAGAATCATATCAATAATGATAACGATGATAAAAAATCCAAACTTAATCAAGATATTTGCATAGACATGCCTAATGCAGGAGAGGAATTTCGTTAAACATATGAAAAACATATAAGTTGCATGTCATGAATACATATCTAATCATAAAATTTTAAACTTCATCTAAAAATCACAAAGAAGACTCAACTATATCTAGTTGCGACAACACTGGTTAGCTCATGCATTCATTAACCATTCAATAACTTATCAAATGATGAAAGAGATCCATAGCTAGAGCACATCATATAACCAGGTATACAAGAAACATATAACCAAAACGGAAAAGATGGAAAATTAGCCATAAGATCACCATAATAACCAGTACAATTGCTCATAGATCACAATAGAAAAATATCTCATATTAACATGTGAAAAATCTAACCAAGTTAGGGACTTACATGTGCCACCTGACCCTAGATTAGGCTGAACCAAATCTCTCTTCCATCAAATCACCCCCACGCAATATTCCAAGCATGAATGTGGGACCATAAGGGTTAAACAAAAGAAAAACCAACTAGGGCTTCCAGAGGCCAAACTAACTCAACCCTCTACCATAGTTTTCTTACCTATATGGTTTACAAATCACTAACATAAACTAGATCTTTCTCTACCCAAGTTGTCCAAGGCTCTAGGAACTCGTAACTCAACCCACAACTAATTTAGGGCTTGAGATAATTTGTCCCAACCCACGGCTCTAGGGAATAGTAATTCAACTCACAAGACTCCATAACATTTTCCCCAACCCACAAGCTCCAGGAACTAGTAGCTCAACCCAAGTTATTTTAGGGCTCTAAAGCGTTTGTTACAACACACAACCATAGGGAACTCGAGAACCAATCAAAAAAAAAATGGGAAACCCAAAATACCGTGTCTATCTAGGAAATGGAAAGGAAAGGTTGAAGCCCCTATTAATCCAGGAAAATCTCCATACCAATGACAACACATAACCAAAGAATCACATTCCTATACCATGCACCCGAAAAATAAAAAGGAAATCACACATACAACATGTTACCTACAAGGTGTCCTTACTATAGCTATTGATCCAACTATCTCCTTTTTCTTCCTTTCTTTCCATTACTTTCCTTCTCCAAATCCAACTAAATGCTAGAGTTCTCCAAGCATGCTCCAAGAATTCTCTAAGTGCGCAAGAATATGAGAGAATGAGAGTGCGAAAAGAGAGAAAACAAATTGAGCTAACAAAAGCTATGAAATGTTTCTTTGGTGCCTTTTTATAATTGAATTCCCTTTCTTCTTAATTTTCCTTCACTTTCTCTCTAATTTCCCTTGCATGCAAGTCTGTGTCTCATCACCTTCCTTTTCTCCTATTTTCCTTTATTTTCTTAAATAAATGTCATGTATTGCCTCTTTTCCTTTTCCAATTCCTTTGCCAATTTCCATAACCATTATTAACCCACAAGTGATTCCCACTTTAGTTTTTACCCATCATTCAACTTGGAATACGTGTCCCATGACCTTGATCTTATTTTATTTATATGGATATTCAACTAGGGGTTGTTATAGAAGATAAGGCCATTATGTTATCTTTATTTGAATAGAAAATGGATGTAAGTACAAATAAGTAAGGCTTGTGTACCATGAGCTACTACAATGCAAAAATCATCTTCATTTTCTCTCCTCCTATCCCTCTCAGCTACTCTACTCACCTGTTGAAAAAAATTCCTTCCAAAAGAATGGAACCCATTTTCCTCCTAGTGGCTCGGTTATAACATAACTCGATGTCCTACTAGTTGGAAGGTTGACTCCCTCAACTCTTAACTAGAGTTACAACATCAGATCTTCTAGATTCCTCTTCACCATGATCACATGGCTAACCCCTATTCAATGAGCGATGGGGCTGATGTGGCATCATCTCAAAATATGGTGAAAAAAACAGGAAGGTTAATGTTTGAGTGGAATAAATTTTGCATAATTAATATGATTGAATTGATTCTTATGTTTTTGGGAAGGTATCTGTGTGTATAATGGTAAAAAATAGTGTTTGGCTAGAGAAACTTACCCAGGAAAAAAAATGTTTCATTCCTTATTTTATCCTGAAAGGTTTCAAACCACAGTTTAAAAAATTGGATCCAAATGGTTAAAATAGTCCTATGAATTGATTACTCCAATTTTTCCACTTTGAAAGCATCGATATGGATGAAAAATAGTATTATAATGACCCAATCCAAGTCATACCTCCCCATTTTTGGAGGCTTTTGTTCACAAAAAGCTTCTTCTTAATGAGGCGAGGAAAAATTTCCTCCACCTTCTCTTGGGTATAACATTTAGCTTTGCCTAAAAAATTTCCTTTCAACCCAATATTCCAAAGATCATGTTGCCCCTTTCTTATATTTATGTACCTATTCTACAAAATTCTATCTTCTATCAACTTTGGGTGAGCATCAGGTAAAAAATACCGTATAGAAGATACAACACCTTCCTTTTCCTAATCTAACATGGAAAACTCATAGACTTTCATATTTTTCACATTCACAACTAAGTATACCCACATGTATAGGGGTATAGTGAGTCTTTACAAATTATATCCCACCTTTTCCAGTATATCAAAGGGACCATACCATAGATCCTTTATTTCATTACGAGGACCATGCAACCTCTCCTTCTTCAACTATAACCATACTTTTTCTCCCATTTTTACCTACTTTTATATTCTATGTTGATTATGCCTACCCTTTTTTTGTGTATTTTTCAATGTTTCATGTACCCACATATGGATCTACCTTATTTTCTCAACAAAATTTGTATCCCTCAAGGAATTCCATGCAAGTACCTCCCTCACTCTTCCTTGCTTTCCATATATAATATCAAAATGTGAAAGTGGAAAATATCCAAAACAAGTTTCAAATGGAGACTTACCAATAGAAGTGTGGACTTATCTATTACAAGGGTGTTGTATGTATATGGTATTTTTATTTGAAGTATTTGGATTCTTTTGATAGTAACCCCTCAAAATTTGCACCAAATTCCTAATAGATACTTCTATTTACTCATCCCTCTATGGATGGAATGTTGTAGACCTCTTTAAATTTGTGTCTATCTTCTCCCATCATGTATTCCAAAATTCACTAATAATATTATGCCACTATCTAAAATGATGATCCTCGATATCCTAAATTTAACCTATACTTGTTCAAAGAACAAATTTGTTGCTTCTTTCCATTTTTTGGTCTTTTTACAAGGCATTGGAACACACATCTTGTTGAACTTGTTAACTACCATAAATAGGTAGTCATGTTCCCTGCTAATTGTTGGTAAACCTCCCACAAATTCCATGGAAAGGCTTTCCCAAGGATGAGTGGGTATAGGTAAGGGATGATATAGACACTATGTCCTATTACTAGACTTGTTGGTATAGCAAAGCATGCATCCTCTTATGAGCCTAGGTACCTATTTTTTCATATTGGTCCAATACACATACCTCTACACGTTGGCCACTGTCTTTCCTACACCAAATTGATCTGCAATGTTGGTGGTGTAATCCTCTTTAATCAGTTTCAATCACTCACCTTAGGAACACATACCTTATCCAACCTGTAAAGTAACTAATTTTAGATATGGTAGTCAATTATGTTATCACCATTGTGTACATGAATCTGGAGATGCAATTGTCAAAAAAACTTCTTGAATCTATCATCCTTCAAATATGTCTATCTGTAGATTCATCATAGCTGAATGGATCCATGTGCATTATATTTTCCAAATAGATGATCTTTGATGAGGGTGGCTTTTAAAACATGTTGTCAAACATTTTTTTATCGCCCTTCCTATAATTAGTAAATGAAATTTCTATTAAAACCAACTCAAGTTATAATTTCTAGTATGATCTAGCTTAATCTTGGCCTACATGTATCATAGTGGCTAGCGATATCTTTAGATTGCTATCTCCATTCCCATGAAATAGCTTTTCCACTTCTTCACAACTTGAACTAGGTCATATAGTTCCTTGTGATAGGTAGGGTAGTTAATAATTTCCGCATAATGTACTTCAAAATGGTGACATACAAAAATTTCTCCCTTCATCAAGATTGCTTCCATAACATATCTCTCACTTCTATCTCCATTTCGAAGGGTTGTTGCAAGTTTAGTATAGTTTGAACCAATGCTTAACTAATATTCTTCTTTAGCTCCTCAAAGACCCTATGTCAACCCTTTCCCCACTAGAAACACTTTCCACTTGTTGTTATTGTGTTTCTACGACTGAAAATGAGGCTATGAATTTCCTCGGGTACTTTTTTGCCCCAAGAAAACACCTAAAATCATAAACATTAATAGGAAATGACCATTTCATGTTTGTATCTATCTTGGTAGGATCTTATTTTAGCTATCCTCCACATATTACATACCCAAGGTAAAAAAAATATTGTTATGTAGACTTGCACTTCTTGATATTTTCTTACAGTTGGTGTGTTGGTGTGTGTTTAATGTCTCCAACACCTACGTCAAATGTCATATGTTCTCCTCCTAGGTAACATTGTATACTAGTATATAATACAAATAGACAATACCAAATGAATTTATAAAAGGGCATAGTATATCATTCATTAACCTCATAAATGTAGTTGGTGCATTACATAGGAATAAATGGCATGAATAATCACTCATACAAACCTTTCTTAGTTTTGAAGTTGGCCTTCCAGGTATCTTGTTCTATAACTCAAAGCTCATGATATCCACACTTTAAGTCCAAATTAGTAAAGCATTTTTTTTTTTGGTTGCAACTAACCCAACAATTCATATATTCTAGGTAGGTGGTACTTATTCTTTAGTGTGATTTTGTTAAGTTCTGTGATACCAATGCACATCTACTAAGTCTATTCTTCCTTAGAAAAATGAGGATGGCTGACCGACATGGTCATGTAACTGGTTGATCACACCCTATTCTAGTAGTTTTTACAAATATTTATTCACCTCATTTTCTTCCATAACCTGTTGCTTCTATGACCCAATGTTTGGAAATGGGGATTCTAGAAATAACTAGATCTCATGCTCTGCTTTCCTCTTGGGTGGTAGGGCTTTAGGATCCCATAACACAACCCCTCATGCCTGTAGAAACTATTTTAGTTGTTGTTTTGTTTTCTTAGCACATCCCTCTAGGGATTCCTTTTCTCTTACTCGATTTTCAATGGATTTATTCTCTCTTAAAAATAATAAAAGAAACTTCTTGTTAAATTTAATCAGTTTCTTTCTTTGGTTTGTAGTTACCAGCAAAATTTTTTATTTGCCTTTATGTGTGTTGCTGGTGAATGATTTTCCACCACTGATGAGCCGATATTGGTTGGCTCTCCACATGAATATTGCATCACACATGTACATTTACATCAAAGGTAACTATACCTAATTATACCTCATCAATAAAATCTATGTTGATATCAAATCTAATTTTGTCCTAATTTTTTACCTTTATCTCTACACCCTTATTTTCCCATCCCAATGGATATGGGATTAGATGATGACAAAATTCTAATCCCAGTTTTATGACCATCTCTGTTGTAAAGATATTTCCATATGATCTTGAGTAAAGTAGATCATCAATATTCATATTTTTAACTTGTATATCTATATCGAAGAGCTTGGTCTTTTTTTCTCTTCCTGTAGATAAAGGCTACTCAGAATGGCCTCCTTATGTACTAATGTACATATGATATTCTCATCTAAATCAAATCGTCTTTCAACCTAGTTTCTCGAATTAGTGGGCATGATATTATTCCTCTTATTTTCTTTCTTTTTGTTCTTTGAGTTAAGCTCTTGATGCAACTTTTAACATTTCTCCTCAGTATGACTATTAATGTTACATCGGTTTTAGTGGTTGTTGGGATACTTGGAATGGTGTGTTATGCCTGTAAAATTTTTATCTTTTCCCCCTTTCCATATCTTCTTCCCCTCTTTAGAATCATTCTAGTGCTTCTTCTACTTTGATTTAATTGATTAGCCATTCTTTTGGCCTATGTTCTCTAGGTATTGTTCTTGCAAACAAGCCTCATTCACCCATATGGGCTTTAACAACATCACTTGCTTCTATAGATAATTGTGTAGACCCACATATACTTGAGAATTACATATAGGTTTCATTGGGAGATAACCAATATTATCATCATATTTCTAAATTATGTAGTGTACTCTTGTACACTCTACCCCTACTTCTACATGAAGTAGTGCCACCAAATCCACTGGTCCTTTACATACCTGATAAGGTAAAATTGTGACTTTATGATGGTTTTAAATTCCTCCCAGTTAGTGATTATAGGATATCCCTCTAACCTCAAGGTCTTTGTCTGCCTTTCCCACCAAGTTAGGGCACGAACCTCTGATTTTGATTTGTGCTAATGAAATCTTCTATTATTCCTCTATATGATGAACATTGAAATAAAATTATAATTATTGCAACCAATGATATGGATTTAGAATGTCAATCTCAACTTGGTACAACTGGATATCAACCTTCACTTCCATTTTAAATAGGGACTATGAATGCTTCATGAAATTTGAACTAGGTTGATATTTTTCAGGTTCTTTATTCGACTCAATTTATGTTTCTTCTAAGGAAAATTTTAAGGATGGAAATTTATCTTCTATTAAAGAAACCTTGGCGAATATTACTTATCCCTAATATGAAAATTTTAATTTTTTGGTGATATTTTTATAAAAATATTCAATTTTGTAATGATTTTTATATAGTCTCTATAAATTATTATCAATTTTTAAGGTAAAATAATTTTATGCTATCAAATTTGGGTGAATGTTTTTTAGAAAAAATGAAAATTGGAAAATCAATGTTTTTGAAAAAAATGGATAATTAGCCCACCTTTGATTTATTAGCCCCTAAATTTTTCCCTGGTTTCTTTCTAATACCTTAATCTCCCCTTTGATCAAACCTCTATGTTAGAACTCTCATCTTCTCTGAATAACCTAAGCTTACTGGTCAGGGCCACCATGAGGAGATTCATGTTATGGTATATATCTATAACTTGTTATTACAACCAAAAAAACCTCTCCCATGTAGGATTAGTAGGAATATTCAAAAGTTCATTAGCCATGGTTAGGGTTTTATGAGTTTTGGCTTAGTAAATCTAAATCACCCCACAAATCTCCACAATATACTCAAGGAAACCATGTCTGATACCTACATGGTTTGTAAACTATTGTGGATATTCCATCAAATAGTTTGTCACACCATATATGGTAAAATTATACTTAAATATCCAAAATCTACACTATGATTGTTTATTTCTATTTAGATTTTTGGATATGTAAATTATTGTTTATTTTGTATGCATGCAAATTATAATTATGCAAAAATAGAGAACAAAAAAATAAAAATTTATCAATCACAATTGACACAAGATGTATCCTTGGAAACCCTTTAGAGAGAAAACAAAGTTGGAAGGTGAGGACACTCTTCTCTCTATCTTTGAATAGAAAATGGCTACAAGTACAAGTAAGTAAGGTCTAGGGCTGTGGGATACTAAAACACAAAAAATGTATGTTTCTTCTCTCTCCCTATCTCTCTCAGCTACTCTACTTATTTATGGAACAAAATTCCTTCGAAAAGAATGGAACCATCTTTCCTCGTAGTGTGTCAGTTATAACACATACCTATAGCATAGTAGTGTTTAAGTTGACTCCTTGAACTCTCAACTAGATTTACAAGACTAAATATTCAAGGGTCCTCTTCGTCATGATCATGTGGCTATTACATTTTCAATGAGTAATGGTTGACAAGGCATCCTCGAAAATTATTGTGGACCAAATGGGAAGGTCAACTTTCAAGTAGCATTTTTGCATATGGACTCTCATTGACGCAATGCTTTGCATTTTTGGATATGTCTATATGTGTTAAAAGGGAAAAAATAATGTGGCATTAAAGTGAGAAATTTTTACCCTAAAAAATCGCTATTTGATGCTTCAAAATGGTCTGAGAAGGTTCTAGAACCAATTCCAAACTAGAAACGTCATGTGAGGTCACTTCTCCATTTTTCTGATTCTAAAAGTATTTAGATGGATGACCAACAATATAATGGTCCAATCTAGATCAATTATTTACATTGTTGATTTGTTGTTTTATGTATGGTGCATGGAAGAGACATGTATATGTAAAAAACTAAGAACAAAGGTTAGATTTTAATTTCTATATACGATTTGTGTCGTTAAAGCAAGTTGGTGCTAAGTCCCTTGTTAAGGGATCATCCATGTAGATAATTAGCCTAGATCCATCTTAAATCCGGATCTACCAAGGGTTGAGAAAGATAAAATATATTTTCACTCTAAAAAATATTTGCACATTAAAATGTTTGATTCCTATAAACACTTGATAGATCCAAAATTAAGATAAATCTAAACAATTTTACTTATTAATTTATTACAATTACAATTACAATTATAATTATAATTATAATTATTAATTTATTATTTTGATGTTATATCTTCCATACCAAATTAAAAAATATCTCTCCATATAAACACCTCATTTTAATAAAATGTCTCTCAATATAAATACCTTATTCTTAGGGCAGTCCACTCAACATTATTCAACATATTTCAGGATATTGTGTCTTAGTTAAATCCCATAGTTAAATTGGGATGAAAGAAAACCATATCTCAAGTTACAAAAAGATAAACAAATGTGTAACGTTGAAGGCATACACCTCGAGGAGAATGCATCACCAATGGCACACCTCCTCTCTTGAAGATGTATTTTTAATTTTCTAGTGAATTTTAAAAATAGTTAGTTACATCTTCAGCATTCTAACATGTACATTCATTACTTTTCTTTTCTTTCTAATTTTGTTTTTTTTTTTTTTTTTACTTTCTAGTGAATTTTAAAAATAGTTAGTTACATCTTCAGCATTCTAACATGTACATTCATTACTTTTCTTTCTAATTTTGTTTATTTACTTATAGTATATGTATTATTATTTTTTTCATACTTTGTTTTGTTCACCTGTAGTGCATTTAATTTATTGTTTCTTTTGATTTACTTTAAGCTTTTGTATAATAAAAATAGACAAATTATTAAAATAAATGAATAATCTTAAATATAAAGATATATTATTATTTATCTTTTTATTTTCTAAACCCATATAAACTTTTTCTTAAACGCATTTTTTTTAAACAAATTTGAGTTGGAAAGAAATAAGTAAAATGAGCCATGATTTTTTATTTATTTTTAATACATATCAATTTATTTTTTATTTTTTTTAAATTGTTACATAAACATATATTTAAAAATAGTTAATTTTCTAATTATTATAGTTAAAAATTAATTTTACTAAATTAATATAAAAAAATAATGTATTACAAAATTGTAAATATATACAAATACACATACATTTATTAAGATGAGTGACATATATATATATATATATATATATATATATATATATATATATATATATATATATATATATATATATTCATTATATTGGTAAATTTTATGTTAAAAGAAAGGTATTCAAAAGTAACGTCTAATGATTAGCTTTCCATCATGTGCAGACCTTATTGATGAAAATCAGATTCAACAAAGAGATTAAATATAATAATATTCATTAAATGAATTTAGTAAATTCTATGTTAAAAGAAAAAAAATAACCTTTAACCATTACTTTTTCATCATATTGATGAAAATCAGATTCAACAAAGAGATCAAATAGGGAAAAAACCGGTACCTTAAAATTTAATATACCATTATAATAACCATTACCTTTTCATCATGTGGACACCTTGTTGATGAATCAGATTCAGCAAAGAGATCAAAGAGGGAAGGAACCCTCACCCTAAAATCTAAGAGGCCAATATGATAAGGAAATTTTCTTAAAGTAAATTTATTTTTTTATAAATTTAATAAAATATAATACATTTTAAAACTTAATTTAATAATATTAAATAAAATTGAATGTTTCTCAATGTATAAATAAATAAAATACATAATTAATTTTAAAATTTGTTTTAGAAAAAATAATAATAATAATTAATAATAATTTTAATAAGGTATAGTTTAATTTATAGATGAAATAAAAAATTTTACGGAAATTTATTAGAATTTACCAAATTAAATTTAAATTATACAAATTAAATAATTTAAACTCAAATTTTTAAAAATTTCTCAAATTTAATTAAAATTAATAAAAAAAAATTAACAAAAAATAATCATAAAAAAACCAATTTCATCTATAAATTAAACCAAAAATTTTAATAAAGATAAATAAATAAACAAAAAAACAGCTGTTTAATTTTTTAACAATAATATATAATACACTAGTCATTATTTCTTCACAATTTTGTAACAAATATATATAATCCATAATATATATTTGAAATAAAATATTAACACAGGACACACAAGTTTTTTTTCACAATTAATTTTGCAATTTTTGAAATTATTAAAGTATATATAAATTCCCATCATCGAGAGTTAATTTTCAAATGAATGGCAATTGAAGTGTGGTTCTTGAAAAATAAGATTTTGACCAAGTCATATGTTAATGGTTGCACGGAAAACAAAATGTGTTCTTTATTACAGGTAACTTTATTATTTTTTTAAATTTGTACTTGGCCATATATTAACATATACTTGACAATGTATTCAAAGCAAAATGTCGCTCATCACTGCCCCTCTGAAAAAGTCGAAGAAATAAATTAATATTAATTTTTAACGCGTGCTTTTGCCATCATCCATGGTCTTTTGGCGACGCCTACTGCACCCTTCTTGCCAGCAGTAGACTTAGCACGCTTATCATAACACGCTTCGTCTTTCTGTCGCTTCATTGCATCCTCCATCTATAAAATCCTTCTTTGTCTTCTCTCCTAATATCCACTGAAATTCGCTTTGGCTTTGTCTGTGCATAGATTCCTTCGTTCCTTTGTTTCTCCATTCCTTCATTCAATCTTTGTGCTCTCTTCTTCCTCATTGCTTCATTGAGTGACAAATAAAGATTACAATTTCGTGCCATATACGAACCCCTCTCCACAACATCATAACATTTTGTCTGCCATCATAACGTAGGAGATGGAAGGCAGTATAGGATGGCGGTGCTGTTGGATGGCATTATTGTTATTTGGATTGCAGGGCAATGTACTTTCAATCTCAGCTGTCTATGGGCAATCCGATCCTTTTATTTACGGTCTCTGCAACGTAAACAAATACTGCAATGGTAGTGATTACGAGAGCAACGTCAATATGGTATTGCAATCCATTGTGAAAGCCGCCGCCGCCCCACAATGGCGGATTGGCAACATATAATTATGGTGGAGTCTACGGCCTTGTGCAATGCAGGCCCGATGCCTCTCACCACGACTGCCAAAGCTGTTTAGATGCAGCCTCACAACTGGCTTATCAAGACTGCCCAAACGCCATAGGCGCTCGTATTAAGTTGGAATTCTGCTTCATTCGCTATGAGAATTACAGTTTCGCCTCTAATCTCGATACCAAAGTTTCCTATGCTCTTGAGAATATTAAGAGCAGCCATGATATTCAAGTATTGAATCACACTCTCGCGAATCTCATGGAGACTCTGGCAGGCGAAGCTCCCTTAAACGTGAATAGATTCGCCACGGGAGCATGGGTGGTGAATTCTTCTGTCACCGTTTATGGATTAGAAATTTGTTTGACAACTCTTCCAGCACCCGACTGCGGGGTGTGTCTGAGAGAAGCTATTAGAGCTATGGATGACTGTTGTTCTTCGCAGATAGGAGCTCAATTGTATCTGGGCAGTTGCTCTCTACGCTTCGATATCAATCCGTTTTAGACCCATCCCTCTTTCTGCGCAAAAGGTGCAGGGATGCTGATTGAAATAAATAGATATGGATCATATTGTACTGGTCTCTACTTTACTCTTCAAAAAGACATTGTTTAATTTTTTTTTGGAATATAGAAAAACAAATTTGGCGGCAATTTTTATTATTAGTTAAAATTGATTTTTAACAACATATATTAATTTGACACTCTCAAAAACCTCACCGTGAATAACAAGAATTAAACTACTCTGCCTGTAACAAAAAAAAAATAAAAAAATCAGTGCTATGATAAATCTAATTAACGAATAAAACTACAGCAGCTGCCCACTGAAGGGGCGCCTCCTTCAGTAATCAGGGCTGCTATAGCTTACTCACAAATTAATCCATTAGATATAAAAATTTGCATAATGCAACAATAATTTAGCTGTGCCTTTACTAGTGCCTTTGCTTGCTGATATGACCATGTCTCTACTACTTCTTCGCCTAACCTTACAGTGCCAACCTTCTCTCTGCCCATACATTTATACAAGAAAAGAGCAAGGTGCTAGTACGAACTAATTCCCCTAAATCTGGACTCTCAAAGCTATCAACAGATTTACAAGATATTATGTTTCTTGTTTTTGGAAAATCTTAGTTAGAAAACAACTTAAGATATGATTACGTTGGATAGGTTGGAGTTGTTTTAGTTGATAATTGGTGGCTCTGTTTGGGACTTAGTTCTCTAATATGTTCCTGAAATAACTGCACGTAGTACCCATTCCATCAATTTTTTTGAAAAATCAGTAGCTTGTTATTTAATAGAGATGTTATGAGAAGAACCCATGTTTTGTATTTCCAATATTCATCTTTGTTTGTTTGAAAATCTCAAACTAAGATGCCTGACTTTGGAGGTTGGTTACTATTACTGCATGAGCACCACTAGAACAGTACTAGAAAAACTATCATAGGAGGTTGGTTACTGTTACTACTGCATGGGAACAACTAGAACAACGCTACAAAAATTATCATAGCAAAGCCAGAATTAATACATTCTAATTTGTAAAAAGTAAAGGCAAATAATGATAACTAACTACTTTAATATCTATAAGCTTTATAAGACATATTCTTGAAGAAACACGACAACATGGATAATAGATGGAAAAATAAGTATAATAAATGATTGAAAATGGTTGTTTAGGATGGTAAAAAATGAGAAAACTCTGCAGCTGAACCTTGGTCCTCCTTTCATCTCAAAATATTATGCCTTTTTAGGTTCTTTCTCTTTAGGCTCTTAAAAATAAGCAACAACATATCAGTTTGTTCTCCCATAATCAAATCAATCAACACACTTCATAAATTCAATTAGAATTCACACGAAAACTCACCCCATACAATAAAGTAAATGGCCTAGGGGTTTTCCTCCTCCATGATCCAAACATCTCAACATTCCAAAAATAATTATAACAATCAATTAATTGAGAAAAATAAAAAACGTAGAAAATCAATTTGATTCATGTGCATAATAAGATTGGATGAAATGATTTGTCTCACCAAATATATCCGAGGGAATGAGTAAGATTTCCGTTCATGTCTCATAATATTGGATGAAATGATTTTGTCTCACGAAATATATATGATGGAATGGATAAGATTTCCCTTCATGTCTCATAATTGGAGCACTTGGCAGGACAATTTACTTTGATGCATTGATGGATGTTAGGGAAGACATAGTTATAGTAACATGGATGCACTACTACACTAAGGCATTTTTAAGACATTTTTTTAAGACAAAAGAAATCTTTTGTCTTAAGAAGTTACTTTTTATTTTAATTATTTTATATTAAAATTTAATATCAATTGAATTGTCTTAAATATAAAATTTAAGACAAAATTAGTGTGAGACAAAAATAATTTGAGACAAAACTTTATATTTAAGACAAAAACAATTTGAGACAAAAATATTTAAGACAAAACAATTTGAGACAAATGTATTTTAAGACAAAATTTTATATTTAAGACAAAACCACTTTGAGACAAAAAATATTTTAAGACAAAACTTTATATTTAGGACAAAACCAGTTTGAGACAAAAATATTTTAAGACAAAAGCAATTTGAGACAAAAATATTTAAGACAAAATTTTAGATTTAAGACAAAAGCACTTTGAGACAAAAATATTTAAGACAAAAATTTATATTTAAGACAATGGTGACTTAAGACAATGACAATTAAGACGGAACCCATTTAAGATAGTTAGCAATTAAGACAAAATCATTAGCATTCAGAAGTTTGGATTGAAATATCCATGAGTGGATAGTGGATAATTATATTTTTTATTTTTGAAAATAGATATTCAAACCACATGAAATTTAATCATGTCATATTTATTTCTTTTATATTATATTTTTCTTT
Source organism: Pinus albicaulis (assembly GCA_034641835.2). Taxonomy (NCBI): domain Eukaryota; kingdom Viridiplantae; phylum Streptophyta; class Pinopsida; order Pinales; family Pinaceae; genus Pinus; species Pinus albicaulis. Next base: position 1,626,014,802 of record CM076575.1, read on the forward strand.
TTTCATTCAACCACATTCTAAAAATTTAATAAATAAATAGATAAAAAAATATTATTTTTTGGTTGGCTACTCAAGGGGATTTGAACTTTGAATCTCATGTTTTAACATAATACTTCATAACAAGGTGATTGTCAATTGAGTTACATTCCATGAATTAAAATTGTTTATTTTTTTAAATATGTGAAAAAATTTAAACCAGCAATTGCACCAGATGTTACAAAGGAAATGTCGTAAGGCATGAAATAGAGAAGAATTCTGACATATAATAAATCATTGAATGATAAAAATTAGTAAACAAAACACCATTCAAGAAAATATTCAATGAAGAAGGCTCATTAGGTACAAGGGATGAAAATTTGTTTTCAAATAGTAAATTGGCATTTGACATTTACCTATGAAACATCGGATTATTCAAAAAATGTTATGGGCACAATAACATGAATAGATTGTTGGGGGTATAGAAATGATGCAGTTGAGTGAGTTGTTGAGGAATTATTGCGTGATGAAGGAGAAGGCACTGGTCCTTGAGGGAGACAAGTTGTCAGCTTCATGAGTAGGGGTTTTTGTTAGCTTAAATTTTGCGAGTTGCCTTTTTTTTGGGTGTGCCACAACCTTGATCTTGCTGATAGTTCATAAACTGACTACTTGAATGACGCCTCGAAGAGCTTATCTACTAGTTGATTGATCTCATGATAAATGTGGGTGAAGGATGACCATTCTAGCTCCTAAATGCGTGGCCAAATTTGAGACATCAAGGATTGAAGCCGCACATTCTACCTATAAAACTTGCATTTTCCCGGTCAACAACTATTTGAGATTCTCATCTCTTGCAACCTCTTCAAACCACAAGCACTTTACAAATAAAGAACAACAAACAATGTTGAGAACTCGACCTTTAAATTGGAACTAAGAGCTGGAGTATATCTGATATGAATGAATTGAAATTAATTTATATAAAAAACACAGTGAACAGTAAGAATAATCAAAATATAAGGAGAAACATACTTTTTTAATCAGATCACCTGGAGATTCTCTCATAATTTGAGTGGGATTTCCTTCAAAATTCTAGCAAGATATGTTTTCGGTTGGATGTACGAAAAAACACGAGACATTATAGCTACATAACTTGATCTTGCAGGAAAAATGAATTACTTCACCTAGAAAAATTTATTATGAATACCATTTTCGTGCGATCTCAAGATGTGGGTAAAAGTGCATTATAGAATAAAATAAAAATTTTCATGAAATTCCCATGAAAATGAGTGCATCGATCGATTTTAAGCTTTTTGTTCGATGTTGGTCTCTCTGCTGTAGAGTTGTGGGATAGTTGTATCATGTGACTGAACTATATTCAATAAATAATCTTGCACTTACCCTGATATTTGAGGAGTCATGCATTTTTATGTGAAACTGTATGGTCTGCGATCTCCTAATTTTGAACTATGTATAGCATATCTAATTGGATGTTAGCCAAAGTTTTCAATATGTATAACATACCCAATTTTCACCCTGTGAGGGTTGTCTTGCCCATGATCACAGACAGCTTCTGGTGACTGCTATAATCAGGCCACTTGCAATGCTTCTTCTAGAGTTTAAATGAAACACCTTCTTGAAGAATAAATAAATAAATAAAACAAGAAAAAATGTTGTAACAATTTAGTTAGACAAAAACTAACAACCCTCTTGATGGGGAAAATTCCAGCCCAATTGAAAGAAGCGAGACAACTCAAGGTATTACAGAGATAAATCAGGACAATTGTGCAACTTTTTCAAGGATGAAACAAGAAATTTTTCTGTACATAATAAGAAAATATTTGCGAACGAGAAGATACCACAATGGGCATGCAAAAGAAGAAGAACCAAAGAAATCAAATTCAATAAAGGAAGCACAACCACCACTCCAAACTCACTTCTCTAAAACACATACAACCACAAAAAATCCCACTGAAGCTTACAAATTTATCAAACCCTAACTTACTAACAAATTGAATAAGCCAACAGGCTACAATTTGTTGAGTCACCCCCAAATCAATTAGAAATTATTGCATGAATGTACATTTGTTTGTAATTTTGTGTAAAAGGTTGAAATTCTCTAAAAACCATATAGAAAATATCCAAGAGTTCAAAAAATGGAAATTTTTCCTACCTCCACAAGGCATCGTCACACCCAAATAGGTGACAACATACAAGTCTAAATATTCTACCTCTAAGTCTTAGTGGCACTTCAACATGTCAATAACATACTTGCAACAATGCTTAGTGAGTTTTGTCTATTGGCTATAGAGATGTACATCCATCCATCCAAAAATAAACATCTCAATCAATCCAACACCATAAATTGTGCTAAATAGTTCATCATGTTATTTCAAATATTACAATATGGTATTATATTATCTCACATATTCCTTGAATATTTGAAATCCAAACTACCTTAGCACAGTAGACTAGAAAGATTCGTACTCTCAAAGAGAAGAAAAGACAAAAAACTAAAATAACAACTTTAACTCTAATCTAGACACTTCATTATTAGCAACATGATATCTAATGAAGATGATATTTGGAAAAAAAGGCTTCATATATTTTCTATCACATGTCAAACTGAGTGAACAAACACATGCACAAAACGCATCAGAAATAGGGTTCATAGATCAACTTGTATTCTATGGTTTCAAACCCTTCTTGTCTCATTCAAGGGGGTTTCTTGAGGTTTTCAAAAATACTTCCTTTTGCTAACCAAATGTATTGTTTATTTCACACATGTATGGATATGTACTTTCCAAATAATATTGTAATAGATTCATGATGTGATATTATTGGTATTAACTACATCTTATTTGGAGACATAATTTTTTTTGTAGGGGTTAGTACCTTTCTATTGGATGTGGTTGGTGATGTGAAGACTACTCAACCTCTAGTAAAGATTCATACTAACTCTAACAAGCTTATGGATGCTTGTTTACAAAGGGAGACCCCTCTATGCTTAACTCAATGGATTCTTTGTTTGTTCATTCTAATTATTGTTCTCAACTTTCCTTCTCCAAGTGGTTGAGACTATTTTCTTCATTTATTTTACATGGCCCAGTGAAAGGATAAGAATGGAGATTGTCTCCACATATTTTCCATTTCACTAAGTTACAAATAAAAAGAGTCAAATTCTATAGCCAATAGACTAATAGCCTCTTCATACACCTTTAGTGAGCTATGCATAGCTCTCACCTATCACTGTAGCTCAATGAAACGACATCTAATAGCTCCAAGACACCGTTATAAATGGAGTAGTTGTGAAGTTGTTGTTAAATGATCGCCTCCAAATGTTCAATTCTCATAAATTTTGGGGGAGGGGGGTCTTTTCGTGTATTGATCGGGGCAACGGGACATAAGGGTAGCATGGATGGGTAGAAGTGAGAGGTTCAAAAATGGTTTACTGAGATCTAGAATCCTAACATTAGAGAATGAGAAGAAGTCTTAGGGCCTTATGGAATAGGGGCTATGGGACCTATAGGTAAGGCAATGAGAGAAATTGACAGGGGAACCCCCAATAGTTGTGACAAGAGGATTAGGGGCCACATTATCACAACCCATACACACTTAACCGATAACCACTAAAGTCCCTATCCCTTTAACCCCAAAGCCACTATCCCTTAACCCTACACCCATAACTCATAACAAATTAACCCCTTGATCCCTTAAACCCAAAGCCATTAACCCATTAACCCCTAACAACTAACTTAGAATCTCTGAACCCCATAAACCCTAATCCCATATCCTCTTAAACCTTGACCCTTAACCCATAACCCCTAACCCTTAAACTCATTAACCCCTAACCCCTTGACCCGTTGAAACCTAAATAACATAACCCTTACGCACTTAACCCCTAAATCCCCTGACATGTAAGCCCTTGATGGTTAGTCTTTAACCCCTAAATCCCTTGACCACTAAGCCACTAAATTCTAACCCTTAAACCCCCTATACCTCAACTCCCTAACCTCTAAATCCCATAAGCCCTAACCCTTTATCCTTTACCCTTAACCCCTTGCTCCTAAACCCTTAAACCCATTAACTCCTAGAACCCCTTATCCTTTCTCCCAAACCATAGGTGCTCCAACACTAATATTCTTGGGAATATTATGCTTTTTCTTTTTAATAACTAGTACAATTTATAGAAAATCCAAAATGCCTCATTTTTGGGCTATCAATACAGCATACATTTAAATAGACATAATCATATGTTAAGAACAAGTACCTAACACAATCTCAATGAAATACTGTGAGTAGAGAGAGCCACAGTTATATATCTGGTTTAGTTGAAAATGGATTGATATCTTCCTCAATGTGGACTGCCAGCTTGTTTTCCACTTCTTCAATCAGGTCATGGTTGTCTTGGATGCCCTTGTGATAGTCTGAAACTACCAAATCCAATTCCATCAGCTTTATCCTAGTGACCTACATTTCTTTGTTCAGTTCTTTCAGGCCCATCTTGTTTCTGATTTCTCTCTTCCAATTTATAAACATATACAAAAAGGCATTGACAGACCTCTTGCTTTAATGCAATGGCCACAACGTAAATAATTATCCATGGAAAAAAAATCTCGAGGTCCTGTAATGGCTAAAATGTAAATACTTCTCCAATGGCTACAATGTAAATGCTCCCTTGTGTTTCCCTGAAAATCCCTAACACTTCCTAGCACATGTTGGCACACCCTGGCACCTGGCACATCTTGGATGCATATCGCCCTAACACTATAACATGACTTAGTACTGCCTATCATACCATGTCACTCCATCCTCAAGACACCTAGAACTCGCTAACACTCCCTATCACACACTCTTATTCATTCATTTATTAATTTTGACCTAGTGCTATGTTATGTTTTCCTGGCACTCCCTAACACTCCTTAGCATGCATTGGCACACCTTGGCACTTGGAACATCTTTGTATGCTTCCCTAGCACTCTAACATGCCTTGGAAGTTCCTAGAATATTGTGTCACTCCCTTCTTAGCACACCTGGAACTGGCTGATACTTCATTTCCATGAATTTTAAACTAGTGCTCCCTTGTGTTTCCTTGACACTTGGCCCTCACACTCCCTAACATGTATTCATGCCACACCCTAGCACCTGCCACATCTTGGCATGCCTATCATGCCTTGGAACTGCCTAACATGTGTTAGTACTTCTAGGAATTCCCTGACACACCTTGGTATTCCTTAGCTTTCATGTCGTCATAGATAACCTTGCTTTTTTTGTGACTTGGGAACCCAACCAAGTCATTGGAAAATCGATGTTGTGCCCAGCCCAAAGTTTCCCTTTGTCTGAAACTACTTTTTCCAACCCTTTATGTAACCATAGGCTTACCTCTTACAAGTCTTATTCTGACCTTCTCCTAACACACTTTATCCTTGAGACACTTGGAATTCGTTGACACTACTTGGCACACACTCTTATTCGTTCATTTCCATGCATTTTGACCTAGTTCTCCCTTGCAATGTCCTGGCACTCCCTAACACTCCTCAACATCCATTGACACTTTCTAGCATGTGTTAGCATGCCTTTTCATTCCTTGGCACACATTGACACTCCTTAGTTATCATGCCCTCACAATTACCCTTACTTTTTTGGAACTTGGGAACCCACCCAAGTCTTGCCTTGAATATAACAACTTGACCAAGTTACGGTTACTACAACTAGATTGTGCCTTGTTCACCTAAGAAATTACTATAACCCCTCACCCATTTAACCCCCTAAACACTAAACCCCTAACCCATTTAACCCCCTAAACCCTAAACCTCTAAACCCTAACCCCTTAAACCCCTAAAAACCTAACCCATTTAACCCCCAAACCCTAACCCCCAAAACCTAACCCCTAACCCCTTTAACCCCTAACCGCTAAAATCCTTAACTGCTAAATCCCCTAACCCCCTAAACCTTTAAACCCCTAACCCATTTAACAACCTAAATATCTAACCCCTTAACCTTTAACCCCTTAACCCCTAACCCCTAAAATCCTTAACTGCTAAATCCCCTAATCCCCTAAACCTCTAAACCCCTAAACCCATTTAACCCTGTAAACCCTAAACGTCTAACCCTTAACCCCTTAAGCCCTAATTCCCAACCCCTGACCCATTTAACCCCCTAAACCCCTAAAACCCTAACCCATTTAACCCCTAAAACCCTAAACCTCTAAACCCTTAAACCCTAAACCACTAACACCTAAATCCCTAACCCCTTAACCCCTTAACCCCTAAATTGTTAACGCTTAACCATTAACCCATTAACCCCTCACCCCTAACCCCTAAAATCCTTAACTTCTAAATCCCCTAAGTCCCTAATCCCTAATCCCTTAACCACTAGCTCATTATTCACCTAACCCCTAATTGCGCCTAAATCCCCTAACCCCTAAGCCCCCAATCCCTAATCCCTTAACCACTAACTCATTATTCCCCTAACCCCTAAATGTGCCTAAATCCCCTAACCCTAACCCCCCAATCCATAACCCCTTAACCACTAACTCATTATTCCCCTAACCTGAATCCCTAATCCCTTAAATACTAACTCATTATGCCCCTAACCCCTAAATGCGCCTAAATCCCCTAACCCTTAAGCCCCCAATCCCTAACCCGTTAACCACTAACACATTATTCCCCTAAACCCTAAACCTCTAACCCCTAAGCCCCTATTCCCCTAACCCCTTATTATACCAGGCTCGTGGTGCTTTCTTGAGGCCATACAAGGATTTTACTGCTTGCATGCTTTATGTTCCTAACCCTTCACAAAAAATCCTCCTGGTTGGGACACAAAAACATTCTCTTTCATATCTCCATTCAAGAAAGCAGTTTTTACATCCATTTGATGGAATTTGAAACTTTTTGAGTTTCTAGGGAAAATAATGTTCGTATGGTATCCCATTTTGCTATGGGGGAAAAATTATTCTCATAATAGACCCCTTCTTTTTGTGTAAAACCTTTTGCCACAAGCCTAGATTTATTCTTTTCAAGTGAGCCATCTGCTTTATACTTGTTTTTGCCCTTAATTTAGCAAGGGTCCTAGGAGGGGTTCCAAAGGGACTACTACTAGATCAAGTGGAAATAATGGGACAAGGACCCATTGTCACCTCATTCAATTTCCCCTACTCTTTATGAACTTTCACTGATGGGAGGAGTCTCGGTATAGGGAAATTACTAGAATGATGAGACCAATAAAGATGCACAATGTGATTTCCAATGCCCATTAAAAGAAGAGGATCAGATAATAGGTTCCTTGATTCAGAAGCAAAAGAAGGACTCCAAGAAAGGCTTGAGGGAAAGATGACCTCCGGTTTAGGAATATTAAAAAATGAAACTTCCAAAATCCCTCACTTGTGATTGATGTGTTTATACTAGGCTTCAAATTGAGGTAAGGAAAGATTCAATTTGTAGGTTTTAACCCTAAATAGAAATTATCTACACACGAATCTTATAATAGAAAATAAACAATAATGAGAGCATAAAGCAGAAAGATAACACAAATATTTTCCCCTATATCCCAAATCGGGATGACCAGCTTGATATTTCATTATATTCCTTTTAGTGTTACAACACATATATATACATTCTGAAGCATACATAAACCCCAATTCATTAACCCTGGATTATAACATAACCGTAGTTCCCTTGAACGGATCTACAAAAATACCAGGGGCTAAAAACCATCATACCCCAAAACCATGTGCAAAACCATGCACAAAACCATGGGCGCGGACCGCCCACCGGAAATTAAGGACCAAAACTTTTTTGCCAGGGTGCTGCCTCGGACCCTGAAAGGGGGGCCTATAACCGCCCCCCCTTGTTACCCCCCTGTGTGTGATTAGTCATGGAAAGAATATAACACATACCCAACATTCTACCACTTGTTGTTTTCTTTCTGCAGGGGGCCACAGGAGAGCTTAGTCATTGGCCCAATTCTTCAACACCCATTTTTTCTCTACACCAAGAGAACTTTTGAGTGCTCATAGACTTCGTCAATGCATCTGCAACATTCTTCAAAGTGTCCACCTTTACCAGCAACACCCTTTTAGCCTCAACCATATCTCTAACAAAGTGATATTGAACATAAATGTGCTTTGTCTTTGAATGATAAGCAGGGCTCTTAGCCAAGAAAATTGCACTTTGGCTATCACAGTCTATCCTTATAGCTTGTTGTACCAACCCCATACTTGAACACAATCTCTACAACCAAACTGCCTCCTTGCTTGCATGAGTGGCTGCCATGTACTCTGCCTCTGTAGTTGAAAGAGCCACTACATACTGTCTTTTACTCATCTAACTCACTGCGCCTCCAAATAGGCTAAACGCATACCCACTTGTAGATATTCTTTGGTCCAGATCTCCATCCCAGTCTGCATCAACAAAACCACAAATGTCCAACATTATTTCCAATCCTGGTCTTCCCTGGTAGCAGAAGCCATAATCACTAGTGCCACGTAAATATCTGAAAACCCGCTTCACTACTGTCCAATGCTCCTTCCCTTGGTTTGACATAAACTTGCTCAATGCTCCCACTGCATGTGCAATGTCTGGTCTAGTATAGACTATTGCATACATCAGGCTACCCATTTCACTTGCATATAGAACACGAGACATATTCTCCTCTTCTTCTTTTTTCTTGGGACACTCTTCAACAGATAGCTTTACACCTACAGGAATAGGAACATTCACCGGTTTACTATCCTGCATATTGAACCTCTATAATATAGTCTCGACACAATTCCTTTGGTTTAACCATAGCTTCCTCTTTTCTCGATCTGTCTTAATTTCCATGCCCAAAATATAGTTTGCAGCACCAAGATCCTTCATGTCGAATTTGGAGAACAGTTGTCTCTTCAGATCTTGGATAATTTCTTTATCATTTCCAATCAACAAAATATCATCCACATACAAGACCTAATAAATAACACGGTCACTAATTAATTTAAAATAAACACAGTGATCCTCCTTGCTTCTGGTGAAGCCAAGTCCCCGTATATAGGTATCAAATTTCTGATACCACATCCTTGGTGACTGTTTTAACCCATACAGAGACTTCTTCAACCTGCATACCAGTTATTTCTTACCCTTCACCATTAAGCCTTCAGGTTGCTTCATGTAGATATCCTCTTCTAGATCCCTGTGAAGAAATGTCTTCACATCCATCTGTTCTATCTCACAATCAAATGCAGCAGCAATAGATAAAAGTAATCTAATAGAAGTAACTTTTGCAACATGAGAAAAAATATCACCAAAATCAATTCCCGACACTTGGGAATAACATTTTTCTACCAACCGAGCTTTGTATTTCTCCATCTTGCCTTCTAAATTCATCTTCTTCTTAAGCACCCATTTTCTCCCAATGGGCTTCCTTCCAGCCAGCAACTCCACCAGATCCCATGCCTCATTTTTATGCAAGGATGCCATTTCATCAACCATGGCCTCCTTCCAGAGTTTTCCATCCTCGGAATCTACTGCCTCCCTGATAGTTCCGGGATCATCATCAGTTATAGTTAAGGAAAAACCTAAATAGAAAGAAGATGGACTATACCTTTCTAGTTGCCTTCTTTCCCGAACTGATCTTCTAATAGCTGGAGTTTGTGGCTCTTCATCTTCTGAGTCTTCTTCTATTGTAGAGTCTGATTCATCCTCCTTTAGCTCAAACTCTATCTTCTAAGGTTCCTTTGGTAGGACTTCATTTTTAACAACATCTTTCACTTCTCTAAACACCACATCTCAGTTGTACACAACCTTCCTTGTTTCTGGGTTACAAAGCTTGTAACCCTTTAAACCATCCTTATACCCAATAAAGATGCACCTTTCAGATTTATTATCCAACTTGGTCCTTTTATGCTTTGGAAAATGTACATATGCATCACATCCAAATACCCTTAGATGTGAAAGAGAGGGTTTCTTACCAGTCCATACCTCATGTGGAGTCTTATCCTCATGGCAGTGAAAGATACGGTAACCGGATAATGGAGTCACTCCCTTTTCCTTTGCTTGGTGTCTAACAAGATACCAGCGAGCATACTTCTTTCAACGCTTTTATGGGTATTACTGTTCGTTCTTTCATAATGTTTTGTAGAGGTGTGTATGGAGTAGTGATACCATTTGTATATGCGAACTTCTTGGGCTCTTGAAATTCCTTCTTGCAGAACTCCCCACCATTATCTGTCCTCAGCGCCTTTATCTTCTTCTCTGTCTGGTTTTCCACCAGAGCCTTAAATTCTTTAAATCTGTCAAAGACTTCAGATTTCTTCCTCGAGAAATATATCCATGTATTCCTTTAGAAGTCATATATGAATGAAAAATAGTACACAGACTTTCCCAGTGATGGAACTAACACAGGTCCAAACACATCACTATGCACAAGTTCTAATATCTTGTTCACCCTCTTAGCACCAAAAGGAAAACTCACCTGATTCTGCTTCCCATATACACAATGTTCACAAATATTGAAATCCAGAGAGAAATTAGACATACCTTCTACCATACCATTTCTATGCAGTATCTGAAGGCCCTTTTTTCCAATATGTCCAAGCCTTTGATGCCATAGCATGGTCTTTTCTCCAGAGATAGCTAGGCTTTCCGCTCCACTTTCAGGAACCACAGAACTGTTACACCCATCAATAATAGTGCTACCTTGTAGCTTGTACAAAGTTCCAATCCGAACTACGCGCATTAATACCAATGATCCCCGAACCATCTTGCAAGCATCTTTCTCGAACACTGTTTTTACACCTACATCATCCATATTTCTTACAAAAATTAGATTTCTAGCCAATGCAAGAATATGCAGAACACCAGGAAGTGTTTTAATCCTTCCACCTTGCAGCTTCAGCTTGACCTTTCCACTTCTGATGATTCTGGCCTTCCTATCATCCCTTAGGAAGACATCACCACCATCATATTTCTGATACTCGCAGAACCACTCCCTATGGGGAGTGAAGTGAAAGGATGCACCTGAGTCAATCAACCATGACTCATGATCTACATGTGTATTTGAAGAAGAAGCCAAAGACACATCCCCACCTTCATCCGAGGTGGTTTTTGCATCTGCAGAAGGAGCATCCTCAGATCCCTTTCCTTTTTCAGGAGCTTTAGATCTGTAGTCCCTTTTGTAGTGCCCTTCCTTTCCTCATTTCAAACATACCTCCACAAAATTTCTAGGAGATTTAGATCTCCCTCTAGATTTGGATCTCCCACTCGAAACCTTATTCTTGTTTCTATTTTGGGACCTTCCTCGTACAAATAAGGCATCTCCATTCTAGCCCTCCATATTTATCCGTCTCAATTACTCTGACAATAAGGCTGAGACAATGTCATCAAAATTCAAGGTATTTGTATTGCTACCTATTGCAATAACCAGACTGTCCCACGAGTCTGGTAGAGAACACAACAAACTAATGCACTTATCTTCATCTGATATTTTAATATCAACAAATGACAGTTGACTTACCACAGTATTGAAGGCATTCATATGCTCTGTCACCGAGTCTCCATCCTTCATCCTCAGGTTATACAAATTTTTCCGCAGGAACAACTTATTCACCAGAGACTTAGATTGGTACAAAGTCCCAAGTTTTTCCCACAAATTCTTTGTCGTAGCTTCCCCAGATACATTCAACAATACTGAATCAGAGACACACAACTGTATTGTGCTCTTAGCCTTCCGATCTAGTTTCTTCCAGTCTTCATCTGACATTGTCGTTGGTTTAGTACTTGGATCTACCACGATCCACTGATCTTTATCGACCAACAGATCTACCACGATCAAAACTCTGACCATTAAATTTCTCAATCTCTATCTTTCCCCCACTTGCCATCTTCTTTCACAGCAAGAATCGATCCCGCAGATCTCCCACTGAATAGGGTCTACCTCAGGCCCGAGCAAAAAAACCTCAGCAGCAAAGGCATCCCCTTGAAGCCAAAACAGCTCTAATACCAAATGTAGGTTTTAACCCTAAACAACAATTATCTACACACGAATCTTATAATAGAAAATAAACAGTAACGAGAGCATAAAACATAAAACAGAAAAACACAGAGATTTTTCCCTAGATCCCAAATCGGGATGACCAGCTTGATATTTCATTATATTCCTTTTAGTGTTACAACACATATATATACATGTCAAAGCATACATAAACCCCAATCCATTAACCCTAGATTAGAACACAACTGTAGTTCCCTTGACCGGATCTACAAAAATACCAGGGGCCGAAAACCATCATACCCCAAAACCATGTGCAAAACCATGCACAAAATCATGGGCGCGGACCACCCACCGGAAATTAAGGACCAAAAAATTTTCACCGAGGCGCTACTCTGAACCCTAACAGGGGGGGGCTATCACCGCCCCTCTTACCCCCCTACGCGTGATTAGTCGTGGAAATAATATAACACATACCCAACACAGTTAAAGTGTGAGCTTTAGGAGAAGGTAGTGTGACTTTCCATGAAAAAACTTTTGAGAGAAATACTATAAGAGACTAAGGTTTGGGAGATATACCGTGGTAAAGGCTCATCCAATGATCATTTATAGTTAAGATAATAGGTTTTGAATGATGAACTACAAAGTTAAAACCTTCAAGAAATCCTCAAGTCAAAGGAGCTTCAAGGGTTCCCTCTTGGTGTGATAGTTAGGGCATCAATTTATTTGAAATCCCACCATCGTATTTTGTTCAAAATTGGAGGATGCCTAGAGCTCTAATCTAGCCTAGGAGGCGATGCCTTTCTTGAGGGAATTTTTCTATTTTTATACACCTTATCCTTTTTTATTTTAGCCTCTCTAGGAATCATACTATTTTAGAGAAAATAAACCTTTATTCCCACACCTTGCATGTGAGCCTCTTCTTGGAAACTCCACATGACGCAATTCAACCTAGCCATATATGCATGGTTTCTTTTCTTCATGAAGTCAAATTAGACCCATTTTCATCCACAAATGTTAATTATTACAATAAGAAAGGTAAATATTGAGAGGTGATGTAGTCAAAAGGGATTATTATTGGCAGATTTCGTGTTGCAACCATGCAAACAGTGAACAGTCTTGGAGAGGGTGTGCTCAAGGAGGATCATTCTAGGAAATGTTTGTATTTCATCCATACAAACAACAATCAATAGATATTTATGGTTACTAAAGGAAAAAAACAAGTTATTATGAAGGGGGCACCGAACTGAACTATTTCTAGTAGGTTGGAACTTCATAATAAGAAAGAAATAGATATCATGTAGAAGTAGTGCCACAGTGTTGTGTTGACTTGTTGCTCATAAATTTAATGCACTATTCTGAGTATTACGTCCTAAAATAGCACATATTTTAGAAGAAATGTGCCTCACTGAATATACTTTAAACACAATTGTCAATTAAAGGGAAAAAATTAGCTACAAAATTTCTTGAGGAGATGTGTGCTTTCAACAAACCTAGTTTTTAAAGAGAGGTATTTGGGCCCTCAAGGAAAAGAACAGGGGCAGTTTTCCCCAACATGCCAAACAACTAAAAGTGACCAAATTTGATAAAAAGGCTCCCAAATTCTATCATGTGGAAGACATGCCCAAGCCCCTCTTTAACAAGAGAAGCCCAAGCCTACCAAGCTCAGGTAAACTAATATTTCTATGTTTAAATCAATTTTTACAATCATTATATGATACCCATATAAATTTTTTTAGTAATCTAGCATTTAGGCTTTAGGATCAAGTTCTACAATCATTTTTCATTATTGAATACCCATATAAGTATTTTGAGTAATCTAGATTTTAGGCTTCAGGATCAAGTTCTACAGTCATTTTTTCAATATTTGTATAGGTTTTCACTCTCATTTTTACAGACATTATTCAATACTCCTATAGACTTGTTAATAATTTAATGTTTAGATCTATTTTTGAAGATACTATTAAGTGATAATTGGATATGCATGGTTCTTTTATGTTGTTTTCCCTTATGAAATATGCTTTTTGAGACTATATAGGTCCAACATTACTCTGGGAACTATATTGATCCTTCTAGCTGGACGCTTTAAGGGAAAACATGTTGTTTTCCTGAAACAGCTGGAGTCTGGAATTTTTCTTATTACTGGTAACGATGCTTCTCTCATCCCTTGCAAATGTATGAACTCGTTTTATTTTTTATTTTGACAGGTCTTACTCGATAAGATAAATACTTAACCGGCCACTTGACCCCTTCTTTTTGTAGAATTAAAATGTATTGTCTCTGCATATCACGATCACAATCACAATCTGAGATGAAACTATACAATGTGAATTCATTACATGGGGTGAATGGCTTTCTTCAAACCTACTTTCAATGGCTTAACTGCTTGTTTTACCTGCTTATGGCCAACGAAAATTCTCAACCAAGGAAGTAAATCAAATTCTGTTGTGTTAAAAATAAATAATGCTCTCCTTGTGTTCAAATGTGCAATCACAGTACTTTGTTCAACCATTTATTTTCCCATTAAAATAATATATGCATATGTTCAAGAAAAATAACAATTACCGATACAAATTCTCATTGATATCACTGTAATCAGGGTGCAATTATTCAATTATGAATCTATCATGCTAGCTAATTGTCTCCACACGTGTTTGGAGAGTGAAAGCTGTAGTTAATTGATCAATGTACACTGTGAGGGTGGACAGGCTGTAGTTAATCAAAAAAACACAAAAGAACAACTTGTATGCATTTATAAACATAATTTTAAATGGTTGTATGAAGTTGCTTTCCTTCTAGTCATTGTTTCTGAATTGCAAGATCGTTGTATAATATTTACATCAGCATGTGGTGGCTATAATGTATACCAAAGTGCACTAGCTTGGAAGTATATGGCTGTAGCATGCTATTGCACTGCATTCAAACCCATATAGTGGACTTGCAAATCTATAAATGAATAATTAGTGTTGTAGGTTGACTAACTGTGCGTTCAAGGAGAAATTTAGTTGTAGCAGTTTAGGTGGCAAGAACTAACCCAGCAAAACTAAAACTAAAACTAGTATCCCCCAACCCTTTTCCATTTTCTGCTACCTTGTTCCAAACTGCTAACTTCAAATAACCGTCAAACACATGAGTTTTGCAACTATCATGTTTATGAGTTTCCGTGAGACAAATTATGTCTCTACCTTCCACAACAGGCCCTAATCCATGTCCCCTCCTCCAAGGACAACCTATAAAATTCCAAAAAACTAAGGTTTATAAAACCCAATGTTTAAAAGGCTTGATGAAGTTGGGAATGTTTGAGATGGATCTTGAATCCTCAAATCAATCCTTCTTGCATTACCTTAAAAACAAAACATTTACTTATTGATTTTCTAGGTCAAATACGATTGGATGCATACCTCACAGGTGTTGACCTCCTTTTCCATTCCACCTGCAATCACCGATGACTCCCCCATAGAAAGAAATAAAAGAAATAAATTATTTTAATGTCCACGAGACAAAAGAGAGCCTATGGGACAGATTGTTTCTCCATCCGGCTCTTGTATGCAACCATTTTCCTGTGAATTCTCACAATAAACGCTCCCAACTTCTCGGAAAACCCCTCACTGAATAGATTATTTCAAACGTTATTTGCCAAAATATCTGCATAACTTACACTATTGTCTTTGAAGGTCTCACATTCGAAAATGAAATTCTTTTCGGTTTTCACTTTTTGGGAAGAGGAAAAAATACATACTCTTTCCTCCCACACTTATTTTGGCCTTTTCCAGTGCCCTATTTCACAACGGAGTTGATGAAAATTATTCCTTAGCTGAGCAATAATAATTTTGGCTCTCCCAGGAATATTGACCCCGATGTACTCTTTTTGTTGATGATTATGAGTGGGATTAAACTCTTCAATATAGTACTTTTTCTTTCTCCCTAGCTCCTTCTAGAAAACACATTTGTGGAACTTATCCATAACAAAAGTTTTTCTCTTTACTATTTGTGGGACACATGCTAAAAATACCTCATTTACTAAACCATTTTTTATTTTTCTGCATCCAAGTCTTCTTTCTTTTGCACAATATGCCGTTAAATACAACCTTAGGCCATTTTTCCTCTTCCATTTGCTGAATTTTTTTCAAATACCTTATTACTCGCACCGTAGCAATTTCTTCAATAAGAACAACCTCTCTTTCAGTTAACAATATAGCACAAAGAACTCCACTTTTAATTCTCAATTTGTTTCCACTATATATCACATGACTTCTGGCCCAGTTCACAACCACTAGAATAACATATCTAGTTTCTTTATTGTCGCCAAGTCTTAATCTAACGTAAAAGAGGTCACATATATAACACTCCCATGAGACTGTAAGTCATCTGGATGAAGGCGGTAGAGAGCACTCAGGCCTAGAGCATGTTCATTTGTCCCCCCACCCGCTTTGAAACATTTTGTTTCTCCTTCACAGTTTTAACCAATCCCTCGCTTTACACTCAGTCCTTTCGCTTTCTCGGTAACAAATATTTTCCCAGTGGATAGAAGACTTCAGGGGAAAAGGAGGTGAATAGGCGAACGATTCTACAGTTGAAGCTTCCTGCTCATAGACATGGGGGTAATTTCGCACGTTCACTTGCTTGATTTCATGCTGATCTTCAGAAGTTAACAGCACCCGTTTTGAGCCCCATTTTGTAGTACTGGACTTGCATCAGTGACAGCGTTCTACAATTAAGGGTTAGGGTTTAGAGTTTGTTTTTTGCTTTGATGCAGACTAAAAGGTTATTTAAAGATGATGTCAGGGATGAGAAGGGTGAACGGGCCAGGATGGTAAGTATCTCCTCCGATTTCCCATTTTTTTTCTTATTTCAAGTGATGGCCATCTCGATGCTCATAGAATCCATTTTAGGATGCCAAAGAAGTTCTATTTGTATGGCATAAGTAATTCATTCTTATTGTTGACCTCGAAAAAAAATATGGGCATCTCCTACTATAACTTCTAAAGGCCACTGATGTGAAGACAACTCATATTGATAAGTAACTATGTGATGCTTGTTGATGCAGGCTTCGTTTGTTGGTGGCATGGAAATAGATGACCTTGTAAAGACAACTTTAGGACCTAAAGGGATGGTAATGATTTATAGTTTCCCCATTTCCAATGTTGCATCTTCCGATGCTTTGAAAATGCAATCTCCATACCTTGAAAGCTATAGGTGCAGAGTTTTATGTGAACGACATCACTTTAAAAATAATATTCCACATGCTAAGAATTTCTACTGCGCAAGCCTTTCGGATTATTGTTTTAAATATAACATCTGTAGGGTGGGTGGATTGATATTTTATGCATGTTCTATATTTTGGTGGGTTGTGCCGGACAAAATTTTGTAATCCACAGGCAGGGGACATAGTGTCACCGTTACAAATGATGGTAATCCTGCTGCCAAAGTAATGGTCGGTATCCTTGCTTCAAATCTGCTTTTCGAGACTATATAGGTCGATCATTACTCTGGGAATTGTACTGATCCTTCTATCTGGATGCTTTAAAGGAAAACATGTTGTTTTCCTGAAACAGCTAGAGTCTGGAATTTTTCTTATTACTGGTAATGGTGCTTCTTTCATCCCTTGCAAATGTCTGAACTCCTTTTGTTTTTTATTTTGATAGGTCTTACTCAATAAGATAAATATTTAATCGGCCTTATGACCCCTTCTTTTTGCATAATTAAAATTTATTTTCTCTGCATATCACAATCACAATCTGAGATCAAACTATACAATGTGAATTCATTACATGGGGTGAATGGCTTTCTGCAAATCTGGTTTCAATGGCTTGACTATCTGTTTTACCTGCTTATGGTGCCAAGGAAAATTCTCAACCAAGGAAGTAAGTCAAATTCTATTGTGTTAAAAATAAATAATGCTCTCCTTGTGTTTGAATGTGCAATCACAGTACTTCATTCAACCATTTCTTTGTCCATTAAAATTGTATATGCATATGTTCAACCAAAATAACAATTATTGATAACGCTTCTCATTGATATCACTGTAATCAGGGTGCAATTAGTCAATTATAAATCTATCATGCTAGCTAATTGTCTCCACGTGTTTGGAGAGTGGAGGCTGTATTTAATTTATCAATGTAAACTGTGAGGGCGAACAGGCTGTAGCTAATCAACAAAGCACAAAAGAACTTGTATGCATTTATGAACATAATTTTAAATGGCTGTATGAAGTTGCTTTCCTTCTAGTCATTGTTTCCCAATTGCAAGATCATTATAAAATATTTACACCAGCATGTGGTGGCTATAATTTATGCCAAAGTGCACTAGCTTCGAAGTATATGGTTGTAGCATGCTATTGCACTACATTCAAACCCATATAGTGGACCTGCAAAGCCATAAATGAATAATTAGTGCTGTAGGTTGAACAATTGTGCGTTCAGGGAGAAATTTAGTTGTAGCAATTTAGGTGGCAAGCACTAACCCAGCAAACAATAAATAGAGTAAAGGGTAATCTACTTTAATCAGTTGTAGGTAGGAAAGTAAAATTCACACAACACTTAAACAAAGCACCAACAATACTTTTAACCAGTGATCTAACAATTGCACTTTTGGATCATTGGAAATGCTGTGACTGCTGGAATTCAACCACCATGCAATTTAACAAGAATGAAAATGATTCACAGGCATGCACTTTCTAATAGCCAGTGATTTAATTAGTACAACCACACAAAAATTAAATACTCCATGAACAACTGATATTACCCTGGCAACACAAATGGGAAAACCAAGATTTATGCTCAGGGATTGTTACAAATAATAGCTATACACTTTCTGTCAAAGCTTTTGTGTATTCTTACCCCTTGGTGGTGTTTTGCAGATTATGAATCTGGTTCAGAGATGATATTTGTTCACCATGGAAGGGCACAAAATCCTTTTTTTCCTCCAGTTTTGAATAGAATTCTTTGTGAGTCCTCCATTCTTTTGCTACTGCCCATGTTTTCTCCTAAGCTTCATTTTTCCATATCTCTTAAGGTTTCCTCTATGGTAATGATTTCTTGGAATGCAAACCACCACATGGTTTTTTTCATCTTCTTGTGGACAAAATGATATATTTAGCCTTTGATCATTGATTTCAAACTTTACCAAGATTTATCATGTTTACAAAGATTGGAAAGATCATTTAGGATCACATCTCTCCATCCGTGGGCTTTTGAATCGTAAAAGCTTCAACTTAGCCCTCTGTTTTCTTCTTTTGCAATTATAGTTAATCAACAGAGCACAAAATAAAAACTTGTATGCATTTATAAATAGAGTTTTAAATGGCTGTATGAAGTTGCTTTCCTTCTAGTCATTGTTTCCCAATTGCAAGATAGTTATAAAATATTTACATAAGCATGTGGTGGCTATAATTTATGCCAAAGTGCAGTGGCTTGGAAGTATATGGTTGTAGCATGCTATTGCACTGCATTCAAACCCATATAGTGGACCTGCAAATCCATAAATGAATAATTAGTGCTTTAGGTTGACCAATTGTGCATTCAGGTAGAAATTTAGTTGTAGCAATTTAGGTGGCAAGTACTAACCCAACAAATAGAGTAAAGGGTAATATAATTTAATGAGTTGTAGGTAGGCAGGTAAAATGCACACAACACTTAAACAGAGCACCAACAGTATTTTTGACCAGTGATCTAGCAATTGCACTTTTGGATCATTGGAAATGTGGTTACTGCTGGAATTCAACCACCATGCAATTTAACAAGAATGAAAATGATTCACAGGCATGCACTTTATAATAGCAAGTGATTTAATTATTACAACCACACAACAATTAAATACTCTGTGAACAGCTGAGATTACCCTGTCAACACAAATGGGAAAACCAATATTAATGCACAGGGATTGTTAAAAATAAGAGATCTACACTTTCTGTCAAATATTTTGTGTATTCTTACCCCCTTGGTGGTATTTTTAAGATTGTGACTTTCAGATATGGTGCTGATACGGAAGGTAGGTTCAGTCACATGGCTTTAAAATATGGTGTTGATACAGAAGGAAGGTTTAGTCACGAGGAAAGCCCTGTTGCAAGGGAGACAATGCTAGGATGGAGGTTTCTTTATCCTTTCTAGTTTCTGTCAAAGGGAATATAATGTGTTTCTGCCCTAGTATATCTCAGCTTTTACAGAGATATCTACACCTAAAATTGAAACACAATATAATTTAATATAAATCTTAGATTGTTTTTTTGGCATTCATAAAAAAATTATTTGAAAACCAATATACTTTAATATTAAATATTGTTTTGACTTAATGGCATTCAGGAAAAAATTGTGGGTAAAGATGCAAGAAGCTTCCTAGTCTTATTAGGGAAGGCAACCAGTGCTACCAAAGCACTTCTTGCCTTTGCATGTGTTTTGGAGAAACTAGAAGACATGTCCGAAAACAACGAGTGTTTCCTTCTTTTGAAGGAAATATTTCTTTTGGAAAAAATACTAAAGCCGTTGGAAGAAAACCCCGAAGAAATGTAGAATTTTATCTAAAATGGAGCAAATTTGATAAGGCATAGCACCTACGCGTGTTTATCTCAAATTGGTGATGACAGTTTTTCCAGGTGAGTTCTCAACTACTGAACACTGCGTAGATTTTCTATGGTATCATGATATTGTAGAAGCTTTTTCTCTTTAGTGCCCAAAGCCCATCCTAAATACCGAGACATAAGTAGTACTCATATTGAATTTCGTTGTTTGGTTGCAGGTTTTCCAAAAGTTCATAGAAGAAAAGTGAACTCGTAAAGGTTCGAAAAGACCTATATTCCATGTACAATAAAATTAATGCCCAAATGGGTGTTCGCATTATAAACATTATCGAGTCTAAAGAGAAGCATCATTTGCCGAGAGGATATCCAGATCATGCTGGTAACTATATAGCTAAATTAATATATTTGATTTTAGTAATTTATCGTTATTATTATTAATTCCTTCAAATATTGTTGAGACAGTTGGAATTGAAGAGTCACTGAAAGAAGTTACAGATCTTTTAGAATCAGGAAGTAAAGAAAATGCTGGGGGAATTATCATCTGGTTTTGGAGGAACAGGGAAGACTACCCTAGTAGATGTTGTCTTCTCACGAGTTGAATTTCAAGGATGTCATAATTCAATGGTTCAAATATTTCATAATAGAATTTCGAATCCATAGATAGTAGAGTTGAAAAAAATGATATTACAAGGTCTGACGGGATATAAAAACATTCCAGAAATTAGAAAGCATGAGGATGGATAGCGAGAGTTGGGCCGCCTGTTAAAGAAAGTTCCAGATCTCATTTATATTGATAATTTTTTGGATAACATACATTGCGACAAATTTTTCCACTGAATTTGGATGAAGCAATGAAGCTCAGGCTACTTATTACTGCATGTAACAGAAATGTGCGTAATCATGTCGAATGAAAACAACTCCAAAAGAGTATCGAATGACAAGAATTTCATCCAATGCTACAATGACTCTATTAAAGATGGAAATGTGTGATGACTGGAAAATAAAATTAAATCCTTACCAGGTCTACTACATAATAGAGATATGTGATGGAGTTCCATTGATGTTAAAATTATCGGCTAGTGCGTTACGTTTTGAAGGGGACAAAGATGAAGTTTGCAAAGTGATCGAGGAACTGGAGAACATGGAGGGTGAAACGTTCGGGAAAAATATAGAGCCCTAATTCTTTGCCTACGAGGATCTTCTCGAGGCCTGTGAAGAGCCATTGCTGGATATTAGTTCATTTTTTGAAGGATGGTGATGGGAGAGAGTGGCAGATATTATGGGAAAGTCTGAGTTGAACATGTTAGAACATAGAGCACTTGTAACCAAAGGCACAAATGGGGTTGAACCTGTTGTAACTATACCGAATATCATCTTTAAAATGGCTCGCAAAAAGGCTGAGAGAATGGATTTCAGATCCATTACAGCAAGTCAATCTATGGAGTTTTTGCATAAAAAGGATGAAAGAGTAACAAATCTTTGATCTTCCCCTCTCTGCAAAAAAAAAATATGGTTTTGCTTTATACAATGTCTAGATCTTATACCACAAGCATTGGCATGCATATCATTTAAAATAGTGATTCATTGCACACATTTTACAAAACATATAGAGTTGGTTTATAATTTATTTATTGAGGATCCTTGCATGTGGAAACTTCACAAAAGCCCAAGTGGTCGGAGAATATAGTAATGCATTTTAATTATAGGTTTTGTTAGTCGGCATTCGTCAATCTGATCTACAATGTGTTGTGAAAAATAAAGAAATTAAGATACTTGACTTACAAGCCTTCTGAGGATTTGAATCAACAAGTCATCCAGGCAAGTCTATTTCACATATTTACTTCTCTATTTCTTCACCCAGTACTTTGAAAATCTTGGATATATGGAAATAAGCATTTTATTGCTTAGAATGATTTGATTATGGTTTTTGCATCCTGAGTTGCAGATGTCGTCAAACCTGAAGTGCCTATAAATTGATGGAAAGTTGCAATCGGATGACTTGAAAATCTTTCTTGTCAGGCTTTTACATCTACCAGATTTGCGAATATTGAAATTGATCAAATTCGAAGGGAAGAAAGAGCTTCCCAGTGAGTTGGCTAATCTTGTACAGGATTTGCGTGAACTCACTCTTTCAAATTAAATACTCCGTGAACAGTTGAGATTACCCTGGAAACACAACAACCACACAACAATTAAATACTATGTGAACAACTGAGATTACCCGAGAAACATAAATGGGGAAACCAATATTTATGTTTAGGGGTTGTTACAAATAAGAGCTATACATATTTTGTCAAATATTCTGTGTATTCTTACCCCTTGGTGGTATTTTGCAGATTGTGACTTTGGTTCAGAGATGATCTTTGTTCACCATGGAAGGGCTCAAAATCCTTTTTGTCCTCCAGTTTTGAATAGAATTCTTTGTGAGTCCTCCATTATTTTGCTACTTCCCATGCTTTTTCCTAAGCTTCAGTTTTACATCTCTCTTAAGGCTTCATCTATGGTAATAATTTCTTGGAATGCAAACCACCACGTGGTTTGTTTCATATTTTTGTGGAAAAAATGAGATATTTGGCCTTTTAATCATTGATTTCAAACTTTTCCAAGATTTATCATGTTTACAAAGATTGGAAAGATCATTTAGGATCGCATCTCTCCATCCATGGGATTCTGACTCCCAAAAGCTTCAAATTATCCCTTTGTTTTCTTCTTTTGAAATTTTTTTCTTATCTCCTCTGCTGCACATAATAGAGCTGCTTCATTAGCTATTATGGCTTTTCAAAAATCTCTTTCCATTAATCTCTAGCAAATCTCCAAGAACGGATGCTTTTGCTACAATAATGAAAATAAGTACTAAGGAGGGGTTGCCCTTGATGTTGGCATGATCCTATTATCCATTTTGATGGTGAGGATGACATTTTCTGCTACTATAGGTCCCCAAGAAATTGGTGCTCTTGTTGAGGAATCTAGGGGCAACAAGTGTAGGTGATTTCTCTTACTTTGATAATTGTTTGTGATGCGTTTTTACTTTTGTTGATTAATTTTTTCTTTATTTCATTATTATTAGTGTTCTCTATCATCAAAAAACTACCAAATCAGAAAGAAAAATGTGACAATAGGACACAAGATGTAGGAGATCAGCCAGGGCCAAAACCTCTCAAACTGAGAGGAAAACCCACGAGAATCCTTCTCTTCTTATAGACCTTCAATTGACAAATTCCAAGACCTTTCACCCTTAACTTCAAACTCCATTCAATTAATTCGTGTTTAGTAAGTTCTGGTTTTTGTACTTCTTACAACAACCAATAAATTGATGCTCATCAAATGTAGTTGCATTTTTACTAAACATGTCTGAAAATTTTCTTACAACAACCCATAAATTAATGCTAATCAAATTTAGTTGCAGTTTTCCTTCTCATATCTGAAATTTTCTGCCACTATGCTTCTCCATATTTTAATGTATGTGTTTCCATGTTTACATTTTAGTGTAATAAGTCTCTTTGAATCTTAATTTCAGGGCAAAAAATACCTATGAGATGATGCCCTTGGAGTTGTCTACTACCTAGATGATTTGAAGAGAATTGTCTACACTGCTAGTTTGCTTATGCCCTTTTTATGGAATAATTTCTTCCTTGAACGTAGATTTATTCTACAACCTATAAGATAAAATTATCTACCTTGTGTTCACAAATAAATGTTGTGAAATTTAGCCCACTAGACGCTCTGATAGTCAATACCATGTACAGTTTTTTCCTTTGTCTGATTTTTTTTTTTTCAGTAGAAATTGATAATTTCTTGTTATTCAAACCTTGTGGTTTCCAAGTGGTATAAAATAATTCAAAACCCCTTTGAGGAAGGTGATGAATGTGGTTTGAAATTATTTCAAGCTAACTTGAAGCCTTGACGTTGTGAAGGACAAAAAAAATACTACAAGGAGGGAAGGAATGAATGTAGAAATGGGCTTTCATTTGGTTTCTAATGTCCAGTCCCTTTGAGTTATTTCTAATATTTGTTCATGAATATTCAGACCCATTATTTTTCTTCCTCTTACTGATGTACCAATGATTAAGTGTGAGTATACTAAATCTGAGAACGAATTTTATACAGCTTTGTATAGAAGATCTAAGGCAAACACTTCTCTGATCCATGGAAAGGAAATATAATAATAGGTTTGATTCATTCTTTTGTTGTGATTTTGGTTTGACTTAAAAAATATATGGTGTTTAATTCTATTTATAGGTCCATTTTGATCAATTTTTTGAACAAGGCCAAGTTCTTCACAATTATGCATCTATTATGGAAATTCTTTTGAGGTTGTGCCAACTGTGAACGTCCTTTTCTTGTCATGAGGTAAGTTCTACTTTAGAATGTCCTCTGTAAAATGGTTTTTATTGTCCTTTGTAAAATGATTTTTATTGAAAAACATTATGTTAAGCCCCAAAGCTCAAGAGTTTTTTTAATCGTGTTATGAGCAATGATATGTTAGAATTTGTTCTAATTGCTAAGTTATCAACAACTAGGGTGATGCACAATGATAACAGTTGGGGTGATACGCAGCAGTGTTCTAATTCAAATAAGATGGCATGAAATTTGTTCCAATTTCCACTTTATCAACAACTAGGGTGATACAGAACAATTATCTGATGTATAAGCGGGCAAAGCGTTTTCTTTTAGGAAACCAAATGTGTGTTAATGGATATTCTAGTTATGTA
Organism: Pinus albicaulis; assembly: GCA_034641835.2. Lineage (NCBI taxonomy): Eukaryota > Viridiplantae > Streptophyta > Pinopsida > Pinales > Pinaceae > Pinus > Pinus albicaulis. The sequence goes on from CM076575.1 coordinate 1,626,039,966, forward strand.
CCTTCAAAATCTTACATTGAAGAAGTGGTCGAATAAATTAGTAATGGTGAATGAGGAGAGTGCCCAATCTCTCTTGAATGAGTTGATGATGCAGTCATGGCTTGTTTTGTACATCATATTTGTCATCAGTGCCTATTAGCAAGCTGGTGTAGCTCTTTGGGTGGTGGTTATATTGCTTGTGCTAATTCTAGTTAATTTTCTTTGTATAGCTAGATTAATTTGTTTGTAGATTATTGTTTATTATTAGATTTTTGTGCAAGTCAAGCTATAAGGGTGTCACAGTGAGCTAACTCCATTGAGTTATTTTTTTATTAAGTTAAAAATAAGGGCTTGCATGATTATATATTTTACAAGGATTATGTCATTATGTGTTGAACATTTTTTAAAAATAAATGCCTATTATACAATTTCAAGGACTTCCATAACTCCTCACATAATTCTTTAAATGATACTAGCTCATTGGAAGAGCATCAGCCATGTAGGAGGTTGGTGGTTCGATTCCACTGTACCCTAACATGAATTATTTAATGATATTTTTTATTTTTTTAATTAAATATTTTTATATTGATTTATTTTAATGGTGAGATATTTTTCTGGATTCATTGTTTTATATTGTCTCTATAGAGACAATAGATAGGATTAAAGACATTGTCTCCATAAATACAATATGTCTTTAATTCCAGCTATTATCTTTGGACAGAAAAAAATGAAATTGTCTCAAGTTAAGACAATTTAACCAAAATTTGTCTTAAAAGCCCCCTTTGTGTTGTAGTGAAACTATTGTCTCTGGAAAGACAAAAATGAAATTGTCTCTGGAGAGACAAAAATGCTTGTGTTATATATTGTCTTTATAGAGACAATATTCTAAGACAATTTAATTTTAAGACGATTTAATTTGAGACACCCGCTTAAAGACAATACACAAGTTTTCTTTTGTCTCAAATTAAAACAATTTACCCAAACATTGTCTTAAATATTGTCTTAGAACCCCCCTTTATGTTGTAGTGTCAACAAAAGGCACAATAAACTTTTAATCACGTTTTTTTTTAAAATTAATTTAAGTATGGTTTAAACATGTGATTTAGATATTGAAGGAAGTTATGACTTTTAATTCCATTCGTTAATGGAGTGGCGACTATGAGAATATACTTGCATCATCCAATTCACACCATCCGATCAAAAATATTAATTAGAAAAATGATTAAAGTAGCCAGTTCCAACAAGGGGGACGCCTATCAGCGTAATTAAAATAAAACAGTGACTTGGTTTAGCATAGTAAATTTTTTAGAGTATTTCTTAAACATGTTCATGTTGTTATAGAACATAGAACAACGCAAGAAAAGTAATTTATTGAAATATTATTGTTATGAAATATTTGAATAGCTATTTGGTGAATGAATAATATTTGATCAATTTTTTTGTGAATGAAAAATAATATTTTTTTATAGAACAAAAAGCACTGAAAGAAAAGTAATTTCTTGAAAGGTTATTATTATCAAATATTTGAGTAACTGTTCAGTGAATGAATAATATTTGATAAATTAATCTGTGAATGAGTAATAATATTGATTAATTTTTTTTGAATGAAAAATAATATTTTATAAACTCTTCTATGAATGAATAATAATAATTGACCATTTTTTATGTGAATGAATGCATTATTGAGAACTAGGAGACTCCCTTTGTAAGGAATGTTAATACAAAAATCCTGGATAGGTAGATTACTTAGTTGTTGTTAACTTCTGTGTAAGGATGTCGTTATGTACTTGAACATAATAAATAAATCTATAGTTGCAGGAACATATATTCCCTATCAGGAAAACTGAAGATTTTACACTCTTCCTTAATGGTTAATTAGGGAGAATGATTCAAATGCACGTAGTCAAAATTACAGTTAAACCCATGTTCAATGTGCTATAGAAATTATGTGGAGCACATGATAAACACTTCAACCAAGAATTGATCCATGGAATAAAGTAAATGTAACTCATAAAAAAAATTAACCAGATCACAGTTTCCAAATTGTTATAACTGGTGTTGCTATACCGGTTAGTTTGAGAAGAAACCCAAGGGGTTTCATTATGAAACGATCCGGATTGAAAATAAAAATAAAAATGCACTACATGGGTTGAGAGGTTGCCACATAGTAGCCTCTTAGTCGGGCACACATATAACCTAAAGAAAATAAACCATTACAAGAGAAAAGAAAACAATCATTTTGTAGGATGGAAGTATGTTAAAAAAATATATATTCAAATCTACAAAGTAGTACCAGTGATCTCTAATTAGAACACTTAGGGTTCATATGTAAAACCTCTACCGAAGAACCTCATCAATCAAATCTTGAAATTAAACCGGTACAGTTACAAATATTTTAACAAATGCGAAAAATGACCGTAGGTCGTCATTAACTAACTTGCGGGTACTTTTACTTAAAACATTACAAAAAAACCCTGAGAAGACTTATAGAGAACACACAAAATATAATAAATTCAGGACATAGAATAACAAAAAAAAAATTGGTTACGATGTTGTCGTCATAAGCTATTAAAGAACCTATGAGAGACAAGGCATCCTTGATGAGGTTCGAGCATAGTCCATGCTCCAAGAGGCACCTTCAACCACAAAAAGATGGTTTATTATTATTTAGCCAAAAGTGATGCCATCTAGACCTTACAGAAGAGAATTTACCATTACTGTGAAGTATGGAGCGAACTTCCCCATGAGTGTGTAACAGAGGGTCCACGGCATCGCTAACTAGAAGAAGGAATTGGAAATTCCATACATAGAGTCGAGGTGGCATTGTAAACCATGCAAAACAATTCCATAAAAATTCATTCATAACATTACAAAATAATATGGAAAAGGATTTTAACAAAAAAACGAACTGGTTAATTACAAGAATAGGTAGAAAGTTCTTACCCTTCCACTTGTTTGGATATTTTGACATATTTTTAATGACCACTCCTGCAACCCCAATATTTATTATGTGATACTATCTCCTGAACAACCGATAAATAAAACCCCTCTAGAGGAAAGGGGTAAGACTGTGAAGCCACATATTAAAATTAAGCTTTAAAAAAAAAATTGTTGAAGTCGTCACACCGTCAAGCTATGCGAGGGGATGTGGTGTGACATTCATGGTGAAAATAAAAGTAAGTGGGAATGAATAATTTGGTGCAAAATGAGACTGGAATCTTGTGCTTCCTCACCATGGAAATAATAATTATTTGTATAGTTCAGGGTTGGTAGAGCCGAAACCCTTCTTCATGGCAGAATCAAACGAGGAAGGAAAGGTCAGGAAAAAATGAGTGGTTAATATAAACCCCCAACAAATGATAACCATTTTCGGATGAGATGTGTGTAGATAGAGTGTGGACAGGATGCCAGGTGATAATCGTTGGTGATATAGAATTGTCTTCATGTGGGACAATTTTCATCCACTAAGGTACATTTCCTCCTAACTAGTGTTCAAGCTATTAACCCAAGTTGTGACATAATATCCGAGCTTAGGATATGTCTTGATTTGAAAGGAAAAATAATACGATGGTGCATTAGAAATACAATGTAACAAATATATGTGTCCGGACCCCTTTTAAAACTATGTGCCCTATAATCTATATATTTATGGGATACAAACGAATAATCCAACATTGAAGTGTAGGGGTTGTGTGATAGAAAATATTTAATATATGGACAATTGATTTTAATTACTATAATTTAACTTTTGTGCACACACACACACATATTTATTAAGAAATGTTACAAGTGGTATAATAACCCAACTATTACATTACAATGTTGGGGGTGTGGGGAGCCTCATTACTATAAGCATTGTTCTCATCACAGAAGGATGGAGCATGCTTCCAGTGTCCAAGAGGCCTCTATGGTCAAAGATGCTTCTAGAAGCATACCCAAAATCAATGCTGCTTTAGATGATCATTAAGAAGAGTATCAGACTACTATGGTCGAGCTTGAAGGTAAATTGTTAAACCATGTGGTTTCAGTTCTAATAGATCTAGGATTTAGTTTAAGTTACATTATCCAAACAATTATTGAATTATGTCAATTACAAAATTTTAAATTCTCCAACCCTTGGCTAGTATAGCTGGCTAGCCTGAAAAAAAGGAGGGTATCAGCTAAAGTTGCTAATTTCCCCATTCAGGTAGCAGGTTAGACAATTAAGGTGAATTTGAATGTGTTTCCTTTAGGATCTTATGATGTTATAATTGGGATGGATTGGCTAGAGGACCATTGGTCGTTAGTGAATTGTAAGGATAAGACCATTAGTTATCTTTCTGAATAAAGTGTAAGATGAGAAATTCAAGGGATAAGAAGACTCCTGAAATTGTGATCTATTAAAACTCCTAGTTGGGTAAATGCATCAAGAATGGTTGTCAAGTTTATGCAACTCATGTGGGGTATACTATTTCCAAATAAAATACAACCACTTTAGAAAATATATCGATTATTCAAAAAAAAAATTGATGTGTTCCCTGAGAAAATTCTTGGATTACCCCCGAAAGGAGACATATATTTCACTATATAATTTATTCCTACAGCTACACCAGAATTAAGAACTGAATTTCAAATGAGTTTTCCTATTTGACTAAGTTAAAAGTATAGTTACAGAAATTAATTGATAAAGATTATATACGTCCAAGTGTACCTCCTTGGGGAGCCCTTGCTTTGTTCGTTAAGATGAAGGATGGTACGTTAAGTTTGTGTATTAATTACATACAACTTAATAAGTTGATTTTTAAGAATAGATACCCTTTACCAAGAATTAACTATCTATTTGATCAAGTTAAGGGACCTACCATATTTTCTAAGATTGACCTGTGATGATCAACAGATAAGGGTAAGGAAGGATGATATTCTCAAAACAACCTTCTAAAATCATTATGGCCACTATGAGTTCATGGTGCTGCCTTTTGGACTTACCAATGCCCCAAAAATTTTCATGAGCCTCATGAATGATGTATTTCACCCTTACCTTGACAAATTCATTTTAATCTTCATTGAAGATATACTTATGTACTCAAGAACTATGGAAGAGCACCTTATAGTGGAAAGGATGTGAAAAATTAGCTCCTCGTTACTGTGGACCCTTCCATATTCTGTAAAGGGTAGGATTGGTTTCCTATCGACTTACCTTATCAGTAATATGTGCATTCATAATGTGATCCACATTTCCTTAGGAAAGAAATGCATGTATGACTCTAGGAACATCATTAATTATATGGAGGTGCAGGTATCAATATTAAAAATAAATGTAATAGTAATTTAAAAAAATATTATAAATTGATGTCATGTATTGAAAAAATATGAACTAATAATAATTCATGATGTTGATAGGTAGAACCGGATGGAGAATTTCTGGTAGAACCCTTGCACATTATCGATCATAGAAAAAGAACATTACGGAGGTGAGCTATCGTCCAGGTTAAAGTACAGTGGAAGAACTTTAGCCCAAAAGAAGCTACCTGGGAAGATGAAAGTCTCATGTGGGAGTTATAAAATGGCTTGTTCCAGAGGAAGTATTGAACACTGAGGATGGCGTTTCACACAAGTGATGGGAGATGTAACATCCCCTAGTTATGTAAGTAATTTACACAGTTTGATTTTATGTAGAATTATTTGACTTGAGCTTGAAGTTAATCAAACCTTAGATTTATTTTAAAGTATAAATATAAATATGTGTTTGTGTGTGTGGGTGTGTGTTATTTATAAAGATAAGTTGTGGAAATAATGGAAAAGGTTCGAATGAGTAGTATGTAGTTCCAAGTAGGAGGAAAATGGTTACACCCTCTTTCTTGAAAAATAAAAGGTAAAATTACCTTGGAGAGGTGGGGGGAGAAGTAGGAAAGGAGAAAACTACTAGAGGCATGACGCTTCTTAGGAATACAATAAGAACAATACATAAATCCTTGAGCTAGATGACACCGATGGGACTCTCAGGTCAATATTTTGGGTTGGACTTGGAGTCTTGAGGTCCGTTAACCAGTTCTATATACCATGCTTGGAAGGAAGAAGCTCGTGGGAGCATCTGGACATAATTTCCAGATTCTACAGTTGGGAGGAGGAACCTCTCCAGTATTTCCTCCACTTATTTTGTTAAATATAAGTATGCTAACTGGTGTTTGGATAATTTATGAAACAATATCATGTTGTTATAGAACACAAAACAATGAAACAACAGAAATTTCTTTAGAGATTATTATTATCAAATATTTGAGTAAATGTTTGGTAAATGAATAATATTTGATTAATTATTTTGTGAATGAGTAATAATAGTTTATTATCTTTTATGTGAATAAATAATAACATTTGATAAACTATTCAGTGAATGAATAGTAATAATTGATGTTGTTCTATGAATGACTGCATTATTGAGAACGAGGAGACTCTCTTTGTAAGGAATGTTAATACAAAAATCCTCAAGAGGAATATTCGTTAGTGATTGTTAACTTCTGTGTAATGATATGGTTATGCGCTTGGAACAGAACAACTAACTATATATTTCTAGGGATAGAATATTCCTTATCAGGAAAAATGAAGGTTTTACACTCTTACTTACTGGTTAATTAGGGGCATTGATTCAAATGTACTTAGTTGAATTTAAAGTCGAACCCATGATTCACCGTGCTACGGAAATTATGTGGAGTGCATGCTAAATAATTGAACCAAGAACTAATGCATGGAATAAAACAAACATAACTAATAAATTTTTTTAACCAAAACACAATTCTCAAATGTTATAACTGGTCTTGCGGAACCTGTTAGTTCCTGAAAAAACACTAGGGGTTTCGTTTCGGAACAGTCCAGGGTACGAAAGAACATATAAAAATGGACCGCATGGGCCAAGAGGTGGCCACATAACAACCTCTTAGTTGGGCACCCATATAAGATAGAGAAAATTAAGTATTACAAGAGAAAAGAAAGCAATAATTTTGAAGGCTAGAAGTATATTAAAATATATATATATTCAAAAATAGATAGTGTCAACAACGAGCTGTAATTAAAACATTCATGGGTTCAGATATCAAACCTCTGCTGAAAACCTTCATCAATCAAATATTCAACCAATATTGAAATTAAACCACTATAGTTACAAATCTTTGACCAAATGTGAAAAAAAACCTGAGATTGGAATTAACTAATTAGCAGGTAATTTTCCTTAAAATATTACACAAAAGCACTAAGTAGACTTGTAGAGAACACACAAAATATAATCAATTCATGAAAAAGAATAATAAAACATGTAGGTTATAGTGTTGTCGTCAGAAGCTATTATAGAACATGTTAGGCACCTATAAAACTTTGTCATATCAAGTGGTGGCTAAATTATTTTGGACAGCCTTCAAGTATTGCCAAAATTGTTGGTACTTAAAGTCTTTTGAAGATATTCTATCCTTTGGTTAATCGTCACTACTGTTTCCCTTTTAAATATGAAAATCTACTATTTTCATAAGGAAAAAGACTGCTGCAAAATCCATTTTTCCCCCTCCTCCACTCAAAAATTAACCTTCATTTTATCCCATTTTCCCCCCCATGAAATTCCTCTATTTTTCATGATTTCCCTTCTTCCCTTCACAAAATTCCCTTTTACAAAATTTAAAACTCATTTTTATACTTTACTGAAACCCCCAAATCCATAAAAAATAATTGAAAAAGCCATAAATATTTTTTTTTTTTACTGTGTGCTTAAGCCCCTTTGGGCCAAGTCTAACCCACTTCCCCAAATGTGCCCTGGCACTAAAACCAAGCACTAAACTCTTTCAGTGCTTATTGCATCGGCAACAAACGATGAACGCAAGTCTTCCACCTTTATAAGACTTCCGATGCGATTAGCCTCTGGTTATAAGCCCTGAGCCATTTTGATGTTTCATATAACCCACAGAGCCCGCAATCGGGCTCTAAAAATTGTTGAAAACCATTCCCGATTGCTATTTTCCTTTGTTTATTCAATAAACCCACTTTTTCCTAAGTTTGGTCTAAAATGCACAAATACAATGTTTCTAAATGATAACAACCGTTGATCTCAAAACCCGATCAACAATCCATGCATTATCACATTGCAAAAATTCTAAATGGGTAGACTGAAAAGCCCAAAGGGCCGATCCGAAGTTCCGATGTGATTGGCCCTTATATATATAAGCCCTGGACCTATCACATTTCATATAAACCAGGCCCCTCAATCGGGCGCCATTTCATATATATATCCCCCGCCCCCGAAGCCAAAACCTTTATATATTATTAAATTTTGGGTTTTCATATAATATAATGGTCCCCACTCGTTCAATGGTCGGATCTTTTCTCCGTCGTTTATCATTGGGCCGATCAGCGATCCGCACATAATCACATCGACATTTTTCGTCGAGCACGTTAAATATTTCCCCATCTCCGATTGACATCCCCCGATCCATTCTCTGTCGTCGATCTGATCTGCAGATTGATGGCCCACAATCAATCTCTCTAGGGCACTCCATGTTATTTTCCCTACTAATGCCGATAGCTCTGATTGCATCTGGGTCGTCCACGTGTCTAGATCGAATGGTCCAGATCACATTTTCCGAATTTGGTTATAATTCATGCGCCCTACGTTATAAAGTTTTTGGCCAATCCAGAGCCGTTGATCTCTCTAGATCAATGGCCCTTATTTACCCTCTCTCCGCCTTTGTATTAATTCTCTTATACGCCAAATCGAATCCTGACTGTTGATCCTGTACATCCAATGGCTCATGTTAGCCCCAACAGGCTTTCCTCCTCTGGGTCCTGCCTCTCTCCGAATCTAATCTCCGCCATCCAAATATTTCATCCTACGGCCAAGATTAAAACTGCCCTACCTCTTATAACCTACACATCATATCCATATCATGTTTGATCCCCACCATTAGATCTAAGGGCCCAGATCAAACGGCCGACGTGGAGTTTCACGCAACTTTTAGTGCGTAGCTTAATTTTAAAAAATCACGTGATATAAGCTATTTTCTGATGCCGCATGTCGAGCTAGGACGCATATTGCATTTGAAAGGGAAATACCACCTACCCACCTTTCTCTCACGCGAAAACAGTTGCTTTTCCCTCCAAAACCGCCTTTCACCATTTCTATTATGATTTGTCGTGTGTGCTCCCCACCGTTGATCTTTGCAGATTAACGGCTTAGATCTGATTTGGCCATATAATATCTCCCTCCACCTTTTCCGAAGGACTTCTAACAGCGATATCCACCATTGATTTTGTGGGCGGATCTGATCTAACGATCCACGATCATCCCGAAACCCCAAATTTCCTTTTCATGTATTTCTCTCCGCCAAAGGAAATTTCCTCATTTCCTTTGTATTTCTTCTTTTTTCACATAAAGTGGCCCCTCTCCATGATATTAACCCGGTCGCTCCTAACCATCGATCTTCGTAAGATCGACGGATCTGACTTAATTCCCACCACCACTTCTTCCAAATCACCTTCCTTTCACCTCTGCAACAAATCTCCATCGTTGGGTGCTGCCATCCAACGACCATGCTCCTACCCGAAACCTCCAAAGAAGTTTTTACAAAATATGCAGGATTTATTAATTGTTTTTGTATTGCGTAGGATTTAAAAGGGCTTTTAAAATATTTTAAAATAAAATGAGAGCCGAGGGTCTCTATCCTCGAGACTTTCGTTCATCATTAAAGAAAGCCATATATAGGTTCAATTTCACGTTTCATCGATGACTCATGAGCATTGATGCCATATGGACCTTATACACACCTGCACATCAAAAAGACACAGTAAGATTAAATCGAATCAAAGAGTATCAATGTCGAAGACCTAGACACAACAGAAATGAAGGATTAAACATTAATTATACAGTTTAATGGATTATGGCTAAAATTCGATTATCAAAGGCCTAATCCATTGAATTAAACATATTTAAAGGCAAATCAAGGATATTTATCAGATAGAGGATGCCTCCACTGTCACATCAGAGGAAAATTAATTCCTCCCAGCTATCAGATTTCCACCCGTGCCTTCACAACATTCAAATAAAGGCCAAGTAATGACCAAAACAGAGCATATCTTCCCCTTACAGCTGAATATTTATTTCAAATCAAAGAAGCTAATATAAACTATCAGCAGAGTTATTGCAAAAGATGAAACAGAGCCTTAAAAGTCAACAAAAGCTTCAAGTGAGCTTAAATCTTAATATAAACCAATTAATACAGGAAAATATCTGTAAACTTCTCCCTTGAGCCCCTCAAAGGCCGAGAAGCATTAGCTATATTAATTGAACTCAGAAGATATTTTATCTCTTTCGACCTCCTCATTCCTCTATAAAAACTTGTTGAGGAATCCATTGTAAAGTTGTTGGTTGGTTGTTTGATTACTAGTTGTAATACTGAAACTCTCTGAAATAATACATAGTCTGTTGAAGTTGAAGAAGAAATTGAAGTCTTGGAAGCCATGATGATGTTTTTGCATGCTTGTTCTTGAGAAGCCTCTATCATCGGATCCATGAGCTTGGCTTTTGGTGAAGTATTCTGAACTGTTCAATGTTTTCCCCTGTTTTCATTTTTCTCCATAAATTCTTACTATAGTAGGATGAAATTTTTAGGCTAAGAAATGACTCTTGGAAGCACCTTAGACCTGTTTATCCTTCACTGTTTTATGTTTTCTTCTGCTGAGGTATTTTAGAGTCTTTAATCTCTCTCTTTAGTCCTCATGCTTGTTTATTTCCTTAATAGTTTGAATAGTTGGTTTCAGCATGATTTATGGTTCTCCCTGCTTGTCTGCTGCCACTTAAAGGCTGTTATTGAAGTCTCCCTTTGAAGTATCTTTGTTTACAGTGAGCCAAGGAGGTCTGTTCTGATCATGCCCCTTGTCCTTGCTTGAACAGTTGGCTTAAAGGTATTTATAGTTGTGATCATAGATGTATTTAGGTGTTCCCTCTTCTATGACCGTAATTATCAGTGAATCTTTTATGTTTTCTAAGTCATTTGAAATAAAATATTTGAGGAAATAGGGTGTTCCCCGAATTTTAGATTTCATTTTAAACGTTGTTTTGAAGTCATTATTTTCTTAAAGTGTGATTTTTAGAATTCATGGTTAGCCTTATCTATCAAAAATCCCTTTACTGTTCAAGTTGTGCTTTCAAATTCCCTTTTTTGAGAATTAAAATTCTCTTTCCAAATCATTGATGTCCATCTCATTCCAAAACCAAAGGATCCTGCGGCCAAGTTAGATTTGCCCTTTGATATCCCATATCCATTGATGAGTTTGTCATGACCTCTTTTTGACTCCATTGCCCAATGAAACTGACATTTCCCCTTTCTATCTATCTTTCCTAGACCTTTTATGTTATTCCGTATCAATTCAAACAAACAAACAAACAAACAATCACACTTAATAACTAGTCTAAAACCAATACTCAAAGCACACAAGATGAAACTTTGCAAAAAACAAATAATTTGAGAGATCCCTCTCTGAGAGCAGGAGGACTAGATCCTGTAACTCTAAATATTGGTTCTGATGTTGCCTTGTCTTTTGATTTTCCAAACTATCAAAACACGAGACACCAACATAATGGCGATCACGGTGGGACATTGAGTAAAATATTTAAAACAAAACACTCTCTGTCCAGTATAACATAAGTAGCCTTCTTCAAGCACTGCCTAATAAAAATGGTAATCATGATAGGACTTAATTGAATCAGTGAAAAACTAAGAAACACTTAGGATTCCTGTAAGACCTTATCAAACCTTGAAGGAACCAGTTACCAAGCCATAAGAGTGAACTTTATATGTTTAAACACCTTAGCTAAGTGTTAAATCAGATTTAGGAAACTCTCTTAACCTGTAGGATTAAAAACTCAGGAAAACCCAAAAACATATCAGTTTGGCTTCATACTAAACATGGTGGTGGAACCATCCAATATTTTACCTTCATAAAAGCTAAATAGTTTCCACCTGGCGACTCCACTAGCCCCAGTAGGCCTATTACTCATCTAGGTCCCAAAATATCTTTAGGAATATGTTAACCAGCCTTAAAGAGGTTTAGAATCCTATACCCATACTAGATAAGACATCGTGAGAGGTAAAACTCCCAAAAGCAATCCTTAAAACTTTAACCTCTCTCATTTTTGAAAAATAGTCTAACTTCACATAGGATCAACACTAGTTCCCATCCAGACCCAAATCCTCCTTTAATTGCTGAAAATCTAGAGAGAATTTTGTGGCAGACTTCTAACTCTGGAAAATAAACTACTAATAGGAGCCTCTTAAGAAAAAAATATTTCCCTGAAAACCTTGTTGTTTTAGAGGATTTACACTTTGATTTACATCATACAAAGAAAATCTTTAGAACTAGATCTCAAGGTGATTTAAAACAAGCTGATATTGACATTGCAGATTTGCAACAAAGCTTCAGTAGAGAAGCCTCACCTTCCACTCCTCCTAATTCCCAGCTTCTTCATCACTTTAGCCTTTTTCATAAAAAGTTTGCTCTAAATCAATTAGCTAGCCCAAGTGTTTCTTCCACTCCAATTCATACTAACACTATGCAAGACACTCCTGTTCATCCCACATTCACTACTGTAAATCCACCTCTTGTAAATACACCCTTAGTTATAGCCATGGCAACATGGTATGCCCCATTAGTGTTACCACAACCTCTACTTCCCTTACCAAATGATTACCAATCCAAAATTCCTCATTTCACTGGAAAAGAGTCTACAAAAACTCAACATCATGTAGATAGTATGGAAAATGCATTCGATTACATGGAGATAGAAGAAGAAACTGGGAAGATGAGGATCTTCACCCAAATTTTAGGAGGAGATGTAAAGAAATGGTTTAAAAACCTACCTCCTAATAGCATAAATGATCTCCCTGCCTTGCATCAAACATTCATCAACAAATGGGAACTTAAAAAGAACCCTCTCCAAATACTAGAAGAATATAGCAACCTCAAGAGAAATAAAGGGAAGAGTGTTCATGACTACTCCACTAGGTTCAATAGTGTTTATAATGCTCTTCCACCTCACATGAAACCTCCCAAAGGCATGGCCTTAGTAAGGTATCTTGAAGGTTTTGATGCTGAAATGGCTTATCAGTTAAGGGAGAGAGATTACTTAACCTTAGAACACATGCAGAAAGAAGCTGTGAGCATAGAAGAAAACATAATTGAGAAAAGAAATAGTTTGAGATTATAGAAGAGGGTAACTTATAAAGATTACCTACTACCCTCAACCTCAACTTCTGACAAAAAAATAGACAACCTAGTGAAGGTAATGGAGAGAATCCTTGAAAAGATCAATCTAAATGATAGAGTGCCACCAAGAGAACCTCAAAAAAACCAAAATAGAAATAGAACTCAGAATTATAGGAGAGAAAACAATCAAGATAAGGAAAAGGAAAGTGACCAATAGGTTAGACCTCCCTTCCAGTAAAACTATGTCGATCAATATGAAGAAGATAGGGAGATGGAAAGGTTGGCAGAAGCTCATGTAAAATTGATTAGATCAGATAGTGGGGATGATGTTTTCCTCGCTGAGGAAGAACAAGGTTTCTTCTCTGATCAAAGTACAAACACCTATGAAGATTCTGATGATTATAGACTGGGGTTTGAAAATGAAATCATGTAGGTACACAAAAAATATGATCTTAGAAGAAAAGGGAACATTGACAACTCAAAAGATAAGAACACTAGACCTTCTGTCAAGAAAAACATAGAAATTTAGCCTAAGAAGACAGCACACAAACCCATCACTTTGGCTAAAAAACTAGATTTAAACAAAGAGAAAGACAGGCAGCCAAATGTTGAACAGAGTACCCCTAGCACTTCAGCTAGTGGTCCTGACAAAACTATCCCAATTACCAGTCCAAACAAAGTTCAACAAATCAAAACTGCTGAAAATAATTCAATTGAAAAGACAGATGTAAGTATGAACAAATAAATTGTTCCTTTCAGCCTTGAGGGAGAGATTGCTAAGATAGAAATTACCATCCCCCTAGCTGAACTAGTAACCCAAGAAGTGTACAAAAACCAAGTTTTAAAGGCTTTGAATCTAGGAAATGATACTGACACCTTAAACTTGAAAGATGACATACCTGAGTTGTTGTTTGGTCCGGAAGTTGAAGGAAAATACCAAGATGGGGTTGTTCCTCTCTTCTATGTTAATTTGAACCTACATGAGAAAATATTACATAATGCCATGTTAGATTTTGGAGATTCAAACAATCTAATTCCCAAGGTAGTAATGGAAAGCTTAGGCTTAGAAATTACTAAACCATACAAATATTTGTATTCCTTTGACTCAAGCAGAGTCAAATTTTGGGTTTAATCAAATATTTATGTGTTAACTTAGCTCAAATCCCTGCTAAGAGTCTAGTGATGGACATAGTTGTAGCTGACATTCCCCCTAAGTATGACATGCTCTTATCAATATCATGGGGAGCCAAACTTCAGGGAAGCCTTCAAATGGACATGTCTTATGCCACCATCCCTGTTTTTAACCAAAACAGAAGACTATACAAGGAATCTCACATGAAGTACATGGTGAGCAACATAGACAAACCAAACAACTCTCCATTCTATTCTATTCAATAAAGTTTAGATTCCTTTATCTTGTACAGTGAAGATGAACTTACTCAGCGAGAAAAGGAAAACGTAGACCCAACTAGTTTACTAGAACAATCAAAACATCCCTCAAATTAGATACAAAACATTGGCAATCAACAACAACAAGAAAATGAAAATGAGGCAAATATACTTTGGACAATACACTTTGATGGATCTTGTAATAAAAAATGTGCAGGGGCAGGTGTTTGGATTCAAAATACGAATCAATTTTTTTCATATAAATTAGATTTCCCATACACTAACAATATCGTTGAGTATGAAGCACTTCTTCTAGGCTTACAATTGCTTAAACAATTAGAAGCCCAAAAGATATCAATCTTAGGAGATTCTGAACTTATCATAATACAAATCAAAGGAGAATACTTAGCTAGAAATCCAAGGCTTAGGGAATATCAGAACACTGCCCTTGATTTATTAAAAACCTTTGAAAAGTATGAACTTGTTTTCATTCCTAGAGCACTAAATCATCTAGCAAATGAACTCACTTTCAATGCCAGCAATTGCCAAATACCTGAGATAAATGAACAACTTAGCGTTAAGGTAAAACATAGGCCTGCTATACCTTATAACGAATATCATTGGCAATTGTTTGATTCTGACAAGCACATAGATGATTTCTTAAAATTAGAAAACGATTTTGACATACCAATATCAGAAACCAGCCATAAAGAAAACTATTTGTATATCGAACAAATCCCAGAAGTTGAAATGACATATTCTGCTGATATAAATCATTATGAGAATATTTTTGAAGTAGATATAATTGACAACACAGACCAAGAAGAGTTGAAAGTTTTACAATACAAGAACGATACAATTCTAAGAGGTCTCACACATTTAGAACACCTTTTCGACTTTAACGATATAGACAAAGAACCAGGAATGGAGCCTGTGGAAGCAAATGTAGAAGAACATAACATAGGTAGCCAAACAGAACCCAGGATGATTAAACTGTCCAGCACTCTCCCAGCTCACATAAAATTGCAATACATAGATTTGTTCAAAGAGTTTAAATAGTTTTTTTCTTGGGGGTACAAAGACTTCAAATCGTATGATACCAACATCATTCAGCACAAAATCTCTCTCAAAGAAAATCAAAATCCTTTCAAACAAAAACTGAGGAGAATAAACCCTCTTTTAATCCCTTTAGTTAAAGCAGAAATTGGAAAGATGCATGATTCTGGGATCATAGTACCAATTAGATATTCAAAATGGGTATCAAACTTGGTTTCGGTTAGGAAGAAGACAGGGGAAATCAGGCTCTCTATTGACTTCAAAAACATAAATAGAGCCTCTTTAAAAGACAACTACCCCTTACCCAAGATGGACCACATACTTCAAAGGGTAGTTGGTTCAAAAAGGATATCCCTCTTAGATGGGTTCTCGGGTTACAACCAGGTGTTACTGCTCCCAAGTGATCAAATCAAAACTGCTTTTACCACACCTTGGGGCACCTTTATGTATGTCAAAATGCCTTTCGGATTGATGAATGCAGGGGCCACCTTCCAAAGGGCCATGGACATAGCCCTCTCTAAAGATATTGTCTATTTCATAATCATTTACCTTGATGACATAACCGTATTCTGAAAAAATGATGAAGAACATTTGATTCACTTGAGGAAAGTTTTTGAAAAGTGTAGGAAATTTAGCTTGTCATTGAATCCCAAGAAAACACTCTTTGGTATCCAAGAGGGTAAACTTATTGGCCATATAATTTCAGAATAGGGAATCAAAATAGACCCTGCAAGGATAGATGGCATACTGCAGATCAGCCATCCAAGAAGCCTCAAAGAATTACAATCTTTCATTGGAAAGATTAATTTTTTTAGGAGGTTTATCCCCAACCTTGCTGAGCTATTAAAAAACATTACAAACATGCTTAAGAAATATGTAGGTGTAAAATGGACTTTACCAGCTAAGCAATCATTCGAACTGGTCAAACAAGCTCTTACTCAAACACCAGTCCTGATTAGTCCAGATTTTACCAAAGACTTTTATATCTTTTCTTTTGCATTTGAGCATACAATAGCTGCAATGTTACTTCAAAAGAATGACTTGGGGCAAGAAAAACCAATATCCTTCTTTAGTGGGGCCTTAACAGATGCTCCTATCAAATATAACATCATGGAGAAGCAAGCCTTAACATTAGTGAAAGCTTTAAAGGACTTTAGAGTATATATTCTACACTCTCACATAATTGCTTTTGTTCCACATACTGTTGTCAAGGAAATTCTAAGTCAAGACCTTGATGGTAAAAGGGGAAAATGGATTGCAACTATTCTTGAGTGTGACTTAGAAATCAAGCCCACCAAACTAGCTAAAGGGCAAGGATTAGCAAAAATTATGGCTGAGTCTAACTTCCAGGCACTAAACATGAATATGGTAGATGTGTTGGAAGAAATAGAAGAATATACTAATCCTTTCATTGAAGAAACATTTTTGAATTCTCCTTAGTATGCTGACATTATTTATGTGCTTTTATATTTGAATGCCCCTCCTTCTTTGTCTAAAACTAAATCTAGATTTTTGAAACAAAAAGCTTTGATTTATTGCATCTTAGATGGGGTGTTATATTGGAAAAATGTTGTTGGAATTTTGCTTAAATGTTTACTTGAAGATGATGCAGGAAAAATCATGCATGAGTTGCATGACGGAGAATGTGGAGGACACCTCTACTGGAAGGGCACATCAAACAAAATTCTTAGATCTGGTCACTATTGGCCTACCCTTTTCCCTGATACTCAAAATTTGGTCATGTCTTGCCATAAGTGTCAAATTTTTGATGGAAAAAGAAAACTCCTTCCCTTACCATTACATCCAATCAGAGTTGAGGCACCTTTTCAACAATGGGGTTTAGACTTCATTGGGGAAATTCACCCATCTTCCTCGGCTCAACATAAGTGGATCCTCATGGCCACTAACTTCTTTATCAAGTGTATAGAAGCTATACCCTCCAGAAATGCTAATGAATCTGTCATTATCAAGTTTGTTGAAACAAATATCCTATCCAGATTTCGTTGTCCCAGAAAAATCATAACATATAATGTTGCTACTTTTAAATCTAAGAAGATGGTTGATTTCTGTTACAAATACCACATAACCTTGGGCCATTCTACTTCCTACTATCCCCAAGGAAATGGATTAGCTGAATCTTCCAACAAGAGCCGCATCAATATCATCAAAAAGATGCTGGAACAGAATCATAAATCATGGCACAGTAAGTTGGTTTATGCCTTAAGGGCTGATAGGTTAACTACAAAGAAGTCAATAAATATGTCCCCCTATCAGCTAGTCTATGGCATGGATGCAGTCATCCCCACCTCATTAGGAGTTGCAGTCATGAAGCTCATTCAAGAAGTGCAGGTCGAAGAAAATGATATGCATCAGAGAATCAATAAAACCATCCATTTACAACAGACCAGAGAAGAAGTCTATGAAAGGATGCAGTGAGTCCAAGAAAATGTAAAGAAACTATTTGATAAGAGGACTAAGGAAAACAATTTCCAGATTGGAAATTTTGTTCTTAAATGGGATTCAAGAAGAGAAGAGAAGGGGAAACATGGCAATTTTGAGAACTTGTGGAAAGGCCCCTATATTGTTCATGTTGAGAGGGGTCACAATGCATTCTTTTAGAAAGAATTGAATGGAGAAGATCTGTATGGAGGTCCTGTCAATGGTAGGATGCTAAAGCATTACTTCTGCCAGGAATCATGAGTTTCAAAGCATTGTATTTTTTCATTTTAAATATCATAGTCCGAATGTTGCATTCAAAGTTAGAAAAATAAAAATACAAAAACAGTGAAAGAGAGAAAAGAGGGCAGATTGTAAAAAAAATAAAGGTACGGCCCCATGCCAAAAAATAGAAACAAAGTCTGAAAGTGTGCAAGCTCAAATTCCACTACTAAAAACACACTTCTAGTTAGCCATACAACCCAATCATGGCTAACTAGTTTTAAATTGGCTGTCGATAGGTTAGAGAATTCGATTTGCCAAACAGCTTAATCTTGGTTTATCAGTAGGTAGATTAGGTTAGAAATTAAAGTTTCAAACATGCTCAAAATCCGAACCTTAGTTCTCAAAGAGAAGAATGGCTGCAATCTATTTTAATTCCTGAGTCAAAACAGAGATAAAACAGGTTTTGATCAGATCAAAATATGAACCGGAGAACAAGCAAAGAACAACTCAAACATAAATAAAAAGAGAGCTGAAAAAATAAGAAGGAAGTGCTTGAACTTTCAGATCTTAAGTCTTCCATTTTGATTTAATTTTCTGTAAAAAATGTCTATGTGCAGCTTGCTCTTTTATGCCATAGATCAAAAACAAGTTGGACTGTCCAATCCTGACTTGTATGATTTTAAATTTCTATTTTAGAAATTAGTGAATAAAAATCTGTTAGACTGTTTAATCCTAAAAGATTAGTAGATTATGTAGAGAAGCATATGAACTCAACTGTTCAATCTGAGTTCATGGAGACATAAGAAGTATAAATAGATTAGATTTTATGCTTTCAAAAGAATAAAATGTTGTAAGAGAGTTTGCCAATCCAAGTGCACTCTAAAGAAGAAAAAATGTTAGATCAGTAGGATTTGGTACGTAGAAATCTTGTGTTGATGAAAATCCATTATTTTTCATGGCTGCTAATATTTTTCAAAGCAAAGGAAAACCATCCAAATGAAGAAAAGGCGGCCCAATGGACAAGGCACTGATCAACCTCCAGAGAATGAAAGTCTGAAATTCTTGATGCCTTCAAGAAGGAACCATCCCCAAGTGGAGCCATTGTTAGCCACCTATAAAATTTTGTCATATCAAGTGGTGGCTAAATTATTTTGGACAGCCTTCAAGAAACAATTTTATTGCTAAAATTGTTGGTGCTTAAATTCTTCTGAATATATTCTATCCTTTGGTTAATCGTCACTGTTGTTTCCCTTTTAAATCTGAAAATCTGCTATTTTCATAAGGAAAAAGACTGCTGCAAAATCCCTTTTTCCCCCTCCTCCACTCAAAAACTAACCTTCATTTTATCCTATTTTCCCCCCATGAAATTCCTCTATTTTTCATGATTTCCCTTCTTCCCTTCATGAAAATCCCTTTTACAAAGTCTAAAACTCATTTTTAGACTTTACCGGAACCCCCAAATCCATCAAAAAACATTGAAAAAACCATAAAAAATATTTTTTTTGATTGTGTGCTTAAGCCTCTTTGGGTTAAGTCTAACCCACTTCCCCACATGTGCCCTGGTGCTAAAACCAAGCGCTAAACTCTTTCAACGCTTATCGCATCGGTAATAAACGATGAACACAAGTCTTCGGCCTTTATAAGACTTCCGATGCGATTGGCCTCCATTTATAAGCCCCGAGCCTTTTTGACGCTTCATATAACCCACAGAGCCCGCAATCGGGCTCTAATCATTTTTAAAAACCATTCTAGATTGCTATTTTGCTTTGTTTATTCAATAAACCCACTTTTTCCTAAGTTTGGTCTAAAACGTGCCAATAGAATGTTTCTAAATGATAAAGACCATTGATCTCAAAACCCGATCAAAAATCCGTGCATTATTGCATTGCAAAAATTCTAAATGGGTAGATTGAAAAGCCCAAAGGCCCGATCCAAAGTTCCGATGCGATTGGCCCTTATATATATATAAGCCCTGGACCTATCGCATTTCATATAAACTAGGCCCCGCAATCGGGCGCCATTTCATATATATATATATATATATATCCCCCGCTCCTAAAGCCAAAAAATTTATATCTTATTAAATTTTGGGTTTTCATATAATATAATGGTCCCCGCTCGTTCAATGGTCGAATATTTTCTCCGATGTTGATCATTGGGCTGATCAATGATCCGCGCGTAATCGCATTGGCATTTTTCATCGAGCACATTAAATATTTCCCCACCTCCGATTGACATCCCCCGATCCATTCTCTGCTGTCGATCTGATCTACAGATCGCCGACCCACAATCAATCACTCCGGCGCACTCCATGTTCCTTGCCCCAGCAATGCTGATAGCTCCACTTGCATCTGGGCCATCCACGTGTCTAGATTGGACAGTCCAAATCGCATTTTCCGACTTTGGTTATAATTCATGCGCCCCGCGTTATAAAGTTTTTGGGCAATCCACAGCCGTTGATCTCTGTAGATTAATGACCCTTATTAATCCTCTCTCTGCCTTTGTATTAATTCATTTATACCCCAGATCAAATCCTGACCATTGATCCTGTACATCCAATAGCTCATGTTAGCCCCGATAGGCTTGCCTCCTATGGGTCCTGCCTCCCTCCAGATCTGATCTCCGCTGTCCAAATATTTGATCCTACGCCCCAGATTAAAACCGCCCTACCTCTTATAACTCATGCATCATATCCGTATCACGTTTTATCCCCACCACTAGATCTGAGGGCCCAGATCTGACGGCTGACGCCGAGTTTCGCGCAACTTTCAGTGCGGAGGTTGATTTTCAAAAATCACATGATATAAGCTATTTTCTGATGCGAAAACAGTTGTTTTTCCCTCCATAACCGTCTTTCCCCATTTCTATTATGATTTGTCGCGTGCGCTCCCCACTGTTGATCTCTGCAGATCAACGGATCAGATCTAATTTGGCCATATACTATCGCCCTTCACCTTTTCCGAAGGACTTCTCAGAGCGATCTCCACTGTTGATTTCTTGCGTGGATCTAATCTGACGGTCCACGATCATCCCGAAACCCCAAGTTTCCTTTTCATGTATTTCTCTCCGCTAAAGTAAATTTCCTCATTTCCTTTGTATTTCTTCTGTTTTCACATAAAGTGGCCCCTCTCCATGATATTAACTCGACCGCTCCTGACCGTCGATCTTCGCAAGATCGACGGATCTAACTTAATTTCCATCACCACTTCTTCCAAATCACCTTCCTTTCACCTCTGCAGCAAATCTCCACCATTGGGTGCTGCCATCTAATGGCCATGCTCCTACCCGAAACTTCCAAAGCATTTTTTACCAAATATGCTGGATTTCTTAGTTTTTATTGTATTCTGCAGGATTTAAAATGGGTTTTCAAATGTTTTAAAAGAAAATGAGAGCCGAGGGTGTCTATCCTCGAGACTTTCGTTCATCATTAAAGAAAGCCATATACATGGTTCAATTTCATGTTTCATCGATGACTCATGGGCATTGATGCCATATGGACCTTGTACACACCTGCACATCAACAAGACACAGTAAGATTAAATCAAATCAAAGAGTATTAGTGTCGAAGACCCAGATCTAGCAGAAATGAAGGATTAAACATTAATTATACAGTTTAATGAATTACAGCTAAAAGTCGATTATCAAAGGCCTAATCCATTGAATTAAACACAGTTAAAGGAAAATCAAGGATATTTATCAGACAGAGGATGCCTCCACTGTCACATCAGAGGCAAATTAATTCCTCCCAGCTATCAGATTGCCACTTATGGCTTCATAGCATTTAAACAAAGGCTGAGTAATGACCAAAACAGAGCATATCTGCCCCTTACAGCTGAATAGCTATTTCGAATCAAAGAAGCTAATATAAACTATCAGCAGAGTTATTGCAAAAGATGACACAGAGCCTTAAAAGTCAACAAAAGCTTCCACCAAGCTTAAATCTTAATGTAAACTAATTAATACAGGAAAATATCTATAAACTTCTCCCTTGAGCCCCTCAAAGGCCGAGAAGCATTAACTATATTAATTGAACTCAGAAGATCTTTTCTCTCTTTCGACCTCCTCATTCCTCTATAAAAACTTGTTGAGGAATCCATTGTAAAGTTGTTGATTGGTTGTTTGATTACTAGTTGTAATACTGAAACTCTCTAAAATAATACATAGTCTGTTGAAGTTGAAGAAGAAATTGAAGTCTTGGGAGCCCTGATGATGTTGTTGCATGCTTGTTCTTGAGAAGCCTCTATCATCGGATCCATGAGCTTGGCTTTTGGTGAAGTATTCTAAACTGTTTAATGTTTTCTCCTATTTTCATTTTGTTCCATAAATTCTTACTACAATAGGATGAAAGTTTTAGGCTAAGAAATGACTCTTGGAAGCACCTTAGACTTGTTTATCCTTCACTATTTTATGTTTTCTTCTACTGAGGTATTTTAGAGTCTTTAATCTCTCTCTTTAGTCCTCAAGCTTGTTTATTTCCTTAATAGTTCGAATATTTGCTTTCAACATGATTTATGGTTCTCCCTGCTTTTATGCTGCCACTTAAAGGTTGTTATTGAAGTCTCCCTTTCAAGTTTCTTTGTTTACAGTGAGCCAAGGAGGTCTGTTCTGATCATGCCCCTTGTCATCACTGGAACAGTTGGCTTAAAGGTCTTTACAGTTGTGATCATAGATGTATTTAGGTGTTCCCTCTTCTATGACCATAATTATCAGTGAATCTTTTATGTTTTCTAGGTCATTTGAAATAAAATATTTGAGGAAATAGGGTGTTCCCTGAATCTTAGATTTCATTTTAAAAGTTGTTTTGAAGTCATTATTTGCTTAAAGTGTGATTTGTAGAATTCATGGTTAGCCCTGTCTATCAAAAAGCTCTTTATTGTTCAAGTTGTGCTTTCAAATTCCCTTTGTTGAGAATTAAACTTCTCTTTCCAAATCATTGATGTCCATCTCATTCCAAAACCGAAGGATCCTGTAGCCAAGTTAGATTTGCCCTTTGATATCCCATATCCATTGATGAGTTTGTCATGACCTCTTTTTGACTCCATTGCCCAATGAAATTGACATTTCCCCTTTCTATCTATCTTTCCTAGACCTTTTATGTTCTGCTATATCAATTCAACCAAACAAACAAACAAATACTTGCACTTAATAACTAGTGTAAAACCAATACTCAAAGCACATAAGATAAACCTTTGCAAAAAACAAATAATTTGAGAGATCCCTCTCTGAGAGCAGGAGGACTAGATCCTATAACTCTAAAGATTGGTTCTGATGTTGCCTTGTCTTTTGATTTTCCAAACTATCAAAACACGAGACACCAACAGAACATATGAGTGACAATTCATCCTTGCTAAGGGTTGAGCATATCCATGTTCCAGGAGGCAGCTTCAACTGCAACACCAAGGTTTATTATTATTCTACCAAAAGTGCTACAATATAGATTTGGCGAAAAAGAATTTACCATTAATGCGAAGTAAGGAGGGAACTTACCCAAGAGTGTGTAGCGGAGGGTTCAGGACATCGCTAACTGGAAGAAGGAATTGGAAATTCCATAGAAAAAGTTGAGGTAGCATTTTAAACCCTGTGCAACGATTCCATAAAACTCCATTCATAGCATTACAAAATACGATGGAAAACCCTTTTAATAAAAGAATGAACTTGATCATTACAAGAATAGGAAGAAAATTCTTACCCTTCCACTTATTTGGAGATTTTAGAAGATTTCTCATGACCACACATGCAACCCCAATGGTTTCAAGGTAAATAAAACACCCATAGAGGAAATGGGTAAGACTGTGTAGCGGTGTATTAAAATTAAGCTTGAAGAAAAAACTTGGTGAAGTCGTCGGACTTTCAAGCTATGCAAGGGGATGTGGCGTGATAGTCATGGCGAAAAGAAAAGTAGGAAGGAACGAATAATTGGGTGCAGAATGAGACTGGAAGCTTGTGTTTCTTCACCATGAGATTAATAATTAGTTGTAGAGCTCAAGCTTGATAGAGCCAAAAATCTTACTCATGACGGAATATAATGATGAATGTAAGGTCAAGAAATATTGGGTGGTTACCCTAGACCGCCGACAAATGATAACCATCATCGGATGAGATGTGTGGAGATCAAGGATGGGAAGGATGCCGGCTGATGATCAGTGGTAGATAGAAGGTTCTCGGTGTGGGATAGTTCGCATCGATTAAGGTACATGGCCACCTAATCACTGGCCAACCAACTTTCCAATGTTCAAGCCATTAACCCAGGTTGTGACATAATACCACAGGTTGTGACATAATACCAGAACTTAGGATATGTCTCGGGTCAAAATGATAGATAATACAATGTTGCATTTGAAATACAATGTGAAAAATATATGTTTCAGGACGAGTTTCTATGTGCCCTGTAATTTAGATATTTGTGTGATACAAATGAATAGTCCAATTTTAAAGTGGAAGGGTTGTGTGATAAAAAGTATTTAATATATGGCAAATAAATTGTAATTACTAGACTAGAAGTTGCTCTAAAAGGTGCAAAGATACACCGAAGGAGTATAATATGTTTAATAATAATTTAAAAACATATAATTACAATTTGACTAAATAATAGAATTTATTTGTAAAATAAATTTATTTATAATTAAAAATATATTTTAAATAACATTAAATCACAATTTAGGCATAAATTGGATAAAAAGTTAGGGAGAAAGAAAAAATGCTACATTGAAGAGTTCAATCCTACTCATAATCATTAACAAAAAGAGCACATAGGGTACAATAATTGTTGGCAAGCCATGCCAAATAATTGTGGGAGGAAAGAATATGTATTTTTTGCTCTTCCAAAAAACTGGAAAGAGAAAAACATTTCATTTTAATACAAAACTCACTTATAACTGCTATTTGTTTATAAACTTATTGTTTTCAACCACGATTGTTTTTTAATATGAAATTTCTATAATGTAAATTTAGAAAAAAAAATATTTCTTTTTTCAAAAATGTCCACGGTTGTTTTTTAATATGAAATTTCTATAATGTAAATTTAGAAATTATTGTTTTATCCCTTTTTCAAAAATGTCCAAATATGCCTTTGAGCTGCTGAAGTGACACAAAAGTGGCCACGCAGGCCATGAATCCCACTATAGTTGCGTGAGAAAGTAGGTCTATGATGAACCCTAACCTGTTCCATAGAATATCAAATCAGAAAATAGCAATTGAAAAAATTCAGGAGCATATTTTTATTGAATAATGGGCTTCTATTTTTTTATGTCAATGACATATTTTGAAAATATTATGGAATATGACAATATCTTCTAAATCTGAAATTTTAAAATATTCAGGGAATCTGTAATGACAAAAGATTAGCAATTGGTTTTGAAATAAGAGTAAATAAATGTATTATCTTATACCTGAAAATGCCCAAGGATGCTTGGAAAACACCAACAAAGAAGGTGACAGTCATGGCCAAACGTACATAAAGCTCGGGGTTATGAATGGGCGAGACCTCATGGTTGACCATTGAACCAAGAAGAATCAACACAGAGGCGATCGTGCCTACTGCAAGATCCTTTCAGCTCCCCAATATTGCATATATTAATGGAGGAACGAAGCTTGAATCTACCAAATATAAATTTTTTTGAGTAATCAAAAGCTCTGTACCTTATTAGAATTGACGAATAAATCAACGAACCTAATTGTATTGGAAAATTTCCAAACTGATTTGATATAGCTGAACTTAGTAAATATGGTGAAAAAAGAAAAATGGAAAATTTCCAAATTGATTTGATACAACCGAACTTAGTAACTATGGTGAAAAAAGAAAAAAAAAAACAGTGGCCCCTGGTGTAATGACAGTTGTTTGCTCAAATGAATGGAGGAAAACAAAAGAGTTGATGATGGTCCCTGGTGAAGTGTTTCAAAAGAATACACCTTCGGTGTAAATATAAATAATAAATAACAAATATTGTTTTTTATTAAATTAATAATTTAACTATTTTTTATTTATTAAATTAATATTCTTTTCCATATTATAAATTGACTTTTTTCCTAATGATGAAGATGCATATGAAATTTTTATGCTCAATTGATCAAGACTTTCTTCAATCAACCATATTTTCATTAAAATTTAAAAAAATAAAACTTGGAAAATGTTGAATTTAACTTATTTATGCTCATTAATAACTAGAGAATTTCATTTTATTTTGTTTTCAATATTGTGATTGATCATCCAAAAATGACAAAGAATAGAGTTTTATTCCATTCAAATTTTTCCTTGCCATTCATTTACTGTCAATTCACAGTGTTTGGGACAAAGGTTGGCATGAAAAGCGATGTCTCTGCAACAGAGGGATTTCTCTCCACTAAAATTTCATTGCAATTTACCATCGCCTCTATCGATCAGATAATTGTAGGCATCAATCCTTAGATATTTAGATAAACAGAGATTCCTGTATTTAATTGATACTCACCAGCAACATCAACATCAGCAGATGCGGTTAAAGGTATCACGTAGTGATCGTTCCTTTGTCAATGAAATTGGAGTGGTTGCATCTCTGTTTGTTATTTATGTTTTCCATTTTAGTAGAAACAAATGGCTTTAACACTTTCAGATTTATTAACAACAGCAAGTGATATGCTTCAATCTAAATTTGAACATATGAGGGTAATTGATTGCAATAGTATCATACTCATACGAAGAAGCAACAAAATGTGTTTTAGTTTTGGAAGTCAGGAATTTTCCACACTGGAATTTTCCTGTTCAGTGGTTGTGAAAAAACCATTTAGACATAATCACGGTATCTTGAGAGCCCATATGGAAAAAAGAGAACAAAGTTACAATTCGAAACCAAAAAGCTTAAAGATAGGCTATCAAAGAAGAGGGATGAATCCGCAGACAGGAACCATGTTCTTTCAAATTCATTTTCAAACGAAGAGGAGAAGAGGTTCGATCAGCTTCTGGGTTCTAAACGCCAATGGGAGAGCATATTTCATATATTAGTGGAGGAACAAAGCTCGAATCTACCAAATATAATTTTTTTTGAGTAATCAAAAGCTTCGTACCTTATTAGAATTAACGAATAAATGAGCGAACCGAATTGTATTGGAAAATTTCTAAATTGATTTGATACAGGCGAACTTAGTAAATGGAAAATTTCCAAATTAATTTGATACAGCCAAATTAGTAAGTATAGTTAAAAAAGAAAGAAATATAGTGTCCTCTGATGTAATGATAGTTGTTAGCTCAAACGAATGGAGGAAAACAAAAGGATTGACAATGGTCCCTCGTGAAGTGTTTCAAAAGAATACACCTTCGATGTAAATAATTAGGTGCAGAAGGAGACCGGAAGCTTGTGTTCCTTCACCATGAGGATATTAATTAGTTCTAGAGTTCAAGCTTGGTAGAGCCAAAAATATTGTTCATGACAGAATATAATGATGAAGGAAAGGTTGAGCAATGTTGGGTGGTTACCCTAAACACCCGAAAAATGATAACCATCATCGGATGATATGTGTGGAGATCGAGGGTGGGCAGGACGCCAGGTGATGATTGGTGGTAGATAGAAGGTTATCGGTGCGAGATAGTTGGCATCCACTAAGTTACATGGCCACCTAATCACAAGCCAACCACCTTACCAATGTTCTCGGTTCTTTCTCATTCAAAATGACAGATAATACAATGTTGCATTTGAAATACAAGGTGACAAATATATATGTCAGGAACCATCTCTATGTGCCTTATAATCTAGATATTTGTGTGATACAAATGAATATTCCAAGGTTGTGTGATAAAAATTATTTAATATATGGCAAATAAATTGTAATTACTAGACTAGAAGTTGCTCCAAAAGGTGCAAAAATACACTGAAGGAGTAGAATATGTCTAATAATAATTTAAAAACATAAAATTACAATTTGACTAAATAATAGAATTTGTTTGCAAAATAAATTTATTTATAATTAAAAATATATTCTAAACAACATTAAATCACAATTTAGGGATAAATTTCACAAGTGTATTTGGATAAAGAGTTAGGGAAAAAGAAAAAATACTATATTGAAGAGTTTAATCCTACTCATAATCATTAACAAAAAGGGTACATAGGGGCCAATAATTGTGGGAGAGCCATGCCAAAATAATTGTGGGAGGAAAGAGTATGTATTTTTTGCTCTTCCAAAAAAGTGGAAAGAGAAAAAAAAATTCAATTTAATACAAAACTCACTTATAAATGCTAATTTTTTATAAACTTATTGTTTTCTACCACGGTTGTTTTTTAATATGAAAATTCTATAATGTAAATTTAGAAATTATTTTTCTTTTTTCTTTTTTCAAAATGTGCACGGTTGTTTTTTAATATGAAATTTCTATAATGTAAATTTAGAAATTATTGTTTTTTTCCTTTTTTAAAAAATGTCCAAAGATGCCTTTGAGCTGCTGAAGGGACACAACAATAGTGTCCACGCCCGCCATGAATTCCACTATAGTTGTGTGAGAAAGTAGGTCTATGATGAGCCCTAACCTGTTCCATAGAATATCAAATCAGAAAATAGCAATTGAAATAGTTCAGGAGAATAGTTTTATTGAATAATGGGATTTTCTTTTTTATGCCAATGACATATTTTGAAAAAAATATGGAATATGACAATATCTTCTAAATCTCAAATTTTAAAATATTCAGGAAATCTGCAATGACAAAGGCTTATCAATTGTTTTTGAAATAAGAGTATATAAATGTATTAGCTTATACCTGAAAATGCTCAAGGATGCTTGGAAAGCACTAGCAAAGAAGATGGCAGTCATGGCCAAACGTACATAGAGCTCAGGGTTATGAATGGGTGAGACCTCATGGCTTAGCATTGAACCAAGAAGAATCGACTTAGAGGTGATCATGCCTACTGCAAGATCCTTTGAGCTTCCCAATATTGCATATATTAGTGGAGGAACGAAGCTCAAATCTATCAAATATAAATTTTTTTGAGTAATCAATAGCTCCGTATCCTATTAGAATTGACGAATAAATCAGCCAACCCAATTGTATTGGAAAATTTCCAAATTGAATTGATACAGCCAAACTTAGTAACTATGGTGAAAAAATAAAAAATAGAAAATTTCCAAATTGATTTGATACAGTTGAACTTAGTAACTATGGTGAAAAAAGAAAAAATAGACGATAGCCTCTGGAGTAATGAGAGTTTTTTGCTCAAATGAATGGAGGAAAACAAAAGAGTTGACGATAGTTCCTATTGAAGTATTTCAAAAAAATACACCTTTGGTGTAAATATAAATAATAAATAACAAATATGGTTTTTTATTAAAGTAATAATTTAACTATTTTTTATTTATTAAATTAATATTCTTTTCCATATTATAAATTTAATTTTTCCCTAATGATGAAGATACATATGAAATTTTATGCTCAAGTGATCGAGACTTTCTTATATCAACCATATTTTCATTAAACTTTAAATAATTCAAACATGGAAAATGTTGAATTTAACTTATTTATGCTCATTAAAAAATGGAAAAAATTCATTTTCTTTTGTTTCCAATATTGTGACTGATCATCCAAAAACGAGAAAGAACAGAGTTTTTTTCCATTCAAATTTTTCCTTGCCGTTCATTTACTGTCAAATCACAGTGTTTGGGACGAAGTTTGGCATGAAAAGCGGTGTCTCTGCAATGGAGGGATTTCTATGCAACGGAGGGATTTCTCTCCACTAAACTTTCAACGCCATTTCCCATCGCCTCTATTGATCAGATAATTTTAGGAATCAATCCTTAGATATTTAGATAAGCAGAGATTCCTGTATTTAATTGATACTCACCAGCAACATCAACATCAGCAGATGCGGTTAAAGGTATCACGTAGTGGCCGTTCCTCGGCCAATGCAATTGGAGTGGCCGCATCTCTGTTTATTGTTTCTGTTTTCCATTTTAGTAGAAACAAATGGCTTTACCACTTTCAGATTTATTGACAGCAGCAAGTGATATGCTGCACTCTAAATTTGAACATATGAGGGTAATTGATTGCAATAGCAGTATAATCATACAGAGAAGCAACAAAATGTGTTTCAGTTTTGGAAGTCAGAAAATTTTCGCACTGGAATTTTCCTGTTTAGTGGCTGCGAGAAAACCATTCAGAGATTTTTTTCAGAAAGAAAAAAACGCTGTATATATTAAAAGAAATATATGACAGTACATGATCAACAATACATTCTCAAACTGTTATTAAAAACAGCGAGAAAACCCCATATACCAAATACATCCAGAATACACTTCTGAAAAGAAGTGATTCGATGTTCATGGCCAACAATTTCGGGTAGTATAGAACATACCCACGAGATCATCCCTGTATACATTGAAAAGAACATTCCGAGAAAATACAGCAGCATCATATTCCTGATAATAAGGAGAAAAGAAAACTGAAATGAAAGAAAGCAAAACAAAAAGGAAAGTTCCATAGTGTCTTCCATGGCTGATAAGAGGCAGTCACGCTTGTGCAAACACCAATCAGGCACAGATGAAAACTTGAGCGACATCGAAGTCCCATTGTAGAGCGCAAACCATTGTAAAGAACAGGCTCGCTTATAATACATCATATGCGCATGACATATGGAAATCAGACTCGCTTGATGAATATGCCAGATTCGCTTGAAATAAGTAAACCAGCCCTGGAGAAAACCAAAAACCTTACATACCAAAACAGGCACGCATGATGAAAGATAATCTGTCCAGAAAACAAAATAGCACCCGAACAACAATGAGATCGATCCCCAAGATTGGGAGAGATCCGGCTCCCCAACTCGATCCGGAGATCCGACACCTTACTTCATCCCACCAAGACCGGCCTGCCCATCAGATCCAGGATCGAATGGATAAGAAATGTCCTGATGAATAATGAACACGACAGCATCCACGTCCGAGCAAATACCCGTTGCAGCAGAAATCGAAAATTCAGATAACTGAAAAGCGCCGGGAGACATCGTGGATACTTGGAACATCGGATAAGTAGTAAGAGGCAGTCAGGTCGTACAACCAGAGAACAGTGATGCAGCAAGCCCGAAGAGCAATAATTCACGAGCCGAAAGCTTGTACAGAAAATGACGGAGGAGAAATACCGAATCCCAAATTCTGAATATGGGAGATCACCCACATAGGATAAACCGCTGAGATGTACCGCAGCTCATAAAAAGGCACCCGGAACGAAATCAAATAAAGATACTATCCCAGGAAACATAAACCGGATAGAGATGAGTAGGTGAACGGTCACTCCTGGAGAGCGTAAAAAGGAGCACAATAAACGAAGAAGTCAACATATGTGACAACCGTCCAACATAGGGCCAGTACAATATCGCCGCCGATGTCAGATGGATTTGAGGATGGGAAACTCGTCCTGCCAATGCCCCGGAAAAAATTCAAATGTAGCCGGAAACCATTCAGACATACTCACAGTATCTTGAGAGTCCATATGGAAAACAGAGAACAAAGTTACAATTCGAAGCCGAAAAGCCTAAAGATGGTTTTATCAGCAGATGGGCAGTCAGAGAAGAGGGATGAATCCACAGACATGAATCATGTTCTTTCAAATTCATTGTCAAACGAAGAGGAGAAGAGGTCGGGTCAGCGTCTGGGTTCTGAAAGCCAATGGGAGAGCATATTGCATATATTGGTGTAGAAACAAAGTTCAAATCTACCATATATATATATATATATATTGTGTGTAATCAAAAACTCTGTACCATATTAGAATTGATGAATAAATCAGCGAAGCAAATTGTATGAGAAAATTTCCAAATTGATTTGGTACAACCAAACTTAGTAATTATGGTAAAAAAATAAAAAACGGACAGTGGCCTCTAGTGGAATGACAGTTGTTTGCTCGAACAAATGGAAGAAAACAAATGAGTTGATGATAGTCCCCGGTGAAGAGTTTCAAAAGAATACACCTTCTGTGTTTATATATATAGGGTAAGACATGTTACACTTTGCAATAATCTAATTATGTTTTACACTTATGATGTTTTTTTAATATTCCATTATTTTTATTTAAAATTTTATAAATATTTAATTAAAATTATAAATATAAGTTCTAAATAATTTCAATATTTGAAAAATAAACAAAATATTAAATTCATTTTAAATTCTGGTTTTAAGCAATAAAAAAAATACAATCTCACTTAAATTTGGTTACTTCCTTCTTTCAAAATCTGTCTATTTCAACTAAGGTAATGAATAAGTTTGATCACATTCCCTTCAATAAGATAATTATATTTGTATTTTTAAAATTATTTTAATCTCTAATTATTTTTATTTAAAAATAAATAAATATTTATTGTTTAAATTCCAAACTTATTTTCAAAATCATTTAAATATTTGAAAAATACATAAATTATTAAATTTATTTCTATGTTTAAAATATCATTTTAACTAATAAAAAATTAGAGTTTCACTCTCATAGAATAGCTAAAATTTCTCATTTTTCTCTAGAACTAGCCTAGATCCATCTAACTTTGGCTCTATCATGGGCCGAGAGGGATCAAATCTCTCGAGGTGCAAACCTATTTTTTGAGTGCAAAAATTGAGGAAAGGTTTGCACCTCGAGAGATTTGATCCCTCTGGGCGCATGATAGAGCCAAAGTTAGATGGATCTAAGCTGGTTCCAGTTGGAGGAGGCATCAACGTCACATTTTTCAAAGTATTAAAATTTTTGTATATTTTTGAGATGTACATCATACTTTGAAATTTTGAAGATTAGAAATACAAATTCTAACAAATGTTATTAATATAAATATGTTTGGTGATCATAAAAATGAAATAATTAATATATTAAATAAAAAATACACCTATCATATCATTCAAATGTGATATGAATGAAAAGTGACAATGTAATATTGTTGAATGATAGAAAATGTGAATAATAAGAATGCACTCAATTACAAATAGTCTTCATTGTAATCAATATCAAATTATTTTCTTCTATTATTCTTATTGTCACCTTTGTAAGTTTTGTCATCTTTTCATATCGATTATATGAAAAGCACAATTGAAATCATAAATCATTTAAATATTTTTCTGGAACTATTGTACTAAAAATCATACATTTTCTCTCTTTCTCTTCGATATTAATACGTTGAATTACTAAAAAATAAAAATAAATGTACATTGTCAATAATTTTGCGTGCTTATAGTGAAATTAATGCACAATGTTAATTCAATCACTTTAAAATTAATGTACCATCAATGTACATGCAATTACATAAAATCAGAAATCAACGTTTGCACTGAAATCAATGCATATAATGCAAACAATGAAATAGGATTAGAAAAAAACATCTACAGTGAAATGGATGCATCTAATTCAGGTAATCAAATAGGATTAGAAATCAACATCTACACTAAAAGTAATGTATCTAGTGCAAGTAAGCAAATAATATTAGAAGCCAACATCACTGAAACCAATGCATCTAGTGCAAGCAATCAAATAGGATGAGAAATCACCATCTATACTGAAATTGATGCATTTAGTGCAAGCAATCAAATACAATTAGAAATCATGTACATTGAAATCAATGCATCTAGTGGAAGTAGTGAAATATAATTAGAAATCAACATCTACACTGAAATTAATGCATCTAGTGCAAGGAATCAAATAGGATAAAAAATTGTCATCTACATTGAAATCAATGCATTTATTGCGAGAAAAAATATAGGATTAGCAATCATCTACATTGAAATCAATGCATATAGTGCAAGAAATTAAATATAATTATAAATAAACATATACACCAAAACCGATGCATCTAGTGCAAGCAATCAAAATGGATTAGAAATCTCCATCTACACTGAAATCAATTAATCTAGTGCATGAAATCTTCTTCCCTCTCTCCCCCCTCGAAGTACATCTTTGTTTCCTTCCCTCTATCCACTCTCTCACATCCTCCCTTTCCTTCCTATCTCTCCATTTCTCTCGTACATCTCTATCGCTCTCTCTCTTCACCCTCCAACTCTGTTACTATATCCCTACCTCTCTCCTTCTCTCATCCCTTCTCTTCATATCTCATTCTTTGTCTCTTTATCTCATTCAAAAACATACACACTCTCTCTCCATCTCTCCCTTGTCACTTAATCTCTCTCTCCACTTATCAATCTCTCTGTATTTCTTCTTCCCTCCCTCTCTCCCCCTCTAAATCCATCTCTCTCTCTCTCTCTCTCTCTCTCTCTCTCTCTCTCTCTATATATATATATATATATATATATATATTCCCTCCAATTTTCTCTCTTCCCCCATCACTCTCTTCCTCTCTCTCAAGTCCTCTCTCTTGTCCTTCCTCTCTCTCCAATCCTCTTGCTCTCTTTCTCTCTCTCTCTCTCTCAACATCTACACTAAAATCAATGCATATAGTGCAAGAAATCAAATAGGATTAGAAATCACCATCCACAATGAAATCAATGCATCTAGTGAAATAAATCGTCTTCCCTCTCTCCCCCCTCCAACTCCATCTCTCTGTCCCTCCCTCTCTCCACTCTCTCACATCCTCTCTCTCTTCCTTCCCCTTTCTCCCTTTCTCTCCCATGTCTATATCTCTCTCTTTCCCTCTCTCTCCCTCTCTTCACCCTCCAACTTTGTCAATATATCCCTCCCTCTCTCCTTCTCCCCCCATTCCCTCCATCTCTCCTTTTTCTCTTTATCTCACCCCAAAACATGCACACGCTCTCTCTATTTCTCCCTTTTCACTCCCTCTCTCTCTCCACTTCTCGCTCTCTATGTATTTATTCTTCCCTCCAACTCCATCTCTCTATCCCTCCCTCTCTCCTCCTATCTCCCTCCCTCTCTTCTCCTCTCTCTCTTCCTTCCTCTCTCTCTCTTCCTCTCCTACCTCCCTCTCTCTTCCCCCATCTCTCTCTTTGCCTTCTAATCCTCTCTCTTCCCCCATAACTCTCTCTCTCTCTCTCTCTCTCTCTCTCTCTCTACCCTCCAATCCTCTCACTATCTCCATCTCTCTCTCCTCCTCTCTCCCCCCTCCATATTTATGTCTCCCTCTTCCTCGCGTACCCTTTTATACCTCTCTCACTTCTCTCCCTCTCTCTCTTCATTCCTCCTCTCCCATCTCCTTGATTTTATCCCCATCTCTCCCTTCTCACTCCCTCTATCTCTCCACCTCTATCACTCTATTTCTTTGTTCTTCCCTTCCATATATATCTAGAGTTAATATATATCATGATACATTAATGTATATAATAATATAGAAAATTTAATATTGTATTAATCCAAAGTTATTAAATATAATAATATCAATATGAATATTATATTTAATAATAATAATATTTTGATATTAATATTAGGGATAATAATGGTTTTCTTGACATGATATTAATAATAATTTGGCCCATAGTATTTGACCTATAGGATTCACCTAAATAAAACCTATTTTTTGAGTGTTGGTAAATATAAAGAGATTTATAGAGTAAAAATAAAAAAATAGGTTTTATTTATTTACCATACCTCTTTTATTTACAATGATATTTGGCCCATAGACTTGGTATATAATTAGATGTTGATTTATAATGATATTTGATATGTTTTTATATATTTATCATGTCTCTTTATACCTCTTTTATATTGATTTATTTATTTATCAAAGCTCTTTTATAAATATGGTATTTAGCCCATGGTATTAATAATAATTTGGCCCATGGTATTTGGCATATAGGCTTCACCTAAAAAAACTTCTTTTTTGACTTATTGTAAATATAAAGAGATTTATGGAGTAAATATAAAAAGAGGCTTTATTTATTTAGTGGAAATAGTCAAATATAATTAGAAATCAACATCTACACTGAAATTAATTTTCATCTTTTTTTTCAGTGGAGACAATGCAGACAACACTCGTTTTGAAAGATAGCAAGGAAAAATTGTAAAGTGTGTTTCGTAATTGATTCTTCATAGAATTACTCAATAATGCCTTTTACTTTTGAATTGCTTTATAGACATAGATTCTATCATATTTTGGTGTTTCTGATAATGTCTAGTTGATAGCATGGTTTAGGGAATTTACAGCCATATGTTTCTCTTGCTAGCCAACTGATTTGTAATTTTTGCAATAATTATTCTGTTCTCATTAATGGAACTTTTATAGAGATTTCTTGTCTTTGATTCAGCAAAAATAAATTTTAGATTTGATGAGCATTTGGAAAGGCTTGGTTTTATCTTGATGGTTTAACTTCCTGAATTCAAAATTTATGTCTGTTGCTCTCATGCTTTTATTATACCACTTAAGCTTTTTTAATTTTTAACTTCATGTTAGACTGAAAGAAGGAAATGTGTCTTTGCGTGATTTCGCAATTTGGTATCTGAGTTCCACTTATAGAGAGGCAAAATGATTTTGCAATTTGGTATCTGAGTTCCAGTTATAGAGAAAGGTGGTTGAATGCTAAATCTGATTATATTATCGGTTGGATGTTGAATGCATAATGTGTTCATAGGATTATCAACACATTTGTGAGGCTTTATATATGTATATTTTTATACGTCTTTGTTTTTATGGGATTGTGCAAGGTTGAAAGAGTTAGATTTATAGCCTGTAGGTAGCATCTTTGAAGAGTTCATTTTCATCATTAGTTTAAATGAAAATTCATATATATTTTTTTCAATTCCACACTTTGATCTATGACTAGGAAATTTTGAAAATTTCATATTTTATATCGAGGAACATTACTGCAGGATTTATTTAATGATTTTTTTGTTAGGTGAAGGATGTGCAAAATGACATGTAGTTTGAGATCATTCCTGTGTGTTTATATATTCGTGCTGTAATTTGAGGAAGTGATCTTAGTGAACTCTTTACTGTTGTGTCTATGTTATTAATTTCAAATTTATAGTTATCATTATATGCAACATGGATTTAGTTGTTGGGTGTTCTACATTAACCTCCTTCTACAGAATTACTGTTTCTTACTATTTTTTTTTTATCGTTAGGAGCCACCCCCACGCCCGGAAATAATTCATGCACTCCACAAAATTTAATCTGCTCAGCTCACCCAATACATGAACGCTAAGATAAATTTGAAAAGCTCGGCAACATTATGAAGATTCCGCACTGGAGAGCTGATGCCCCACGTGGGCCAAACAATTACTACTGCAGAGTGAGAGACAAACACTCTAAGCGCTCATGACAACTAAACATTGACCAGTTACAAATTAGCACTAAATAACTAATCCATATCTTCTTCTTTTTTACAGAAATTTTATATAAAATTGCGTAGAGTAGATCAGGATCTTTGTGGCGGAGTAGAAGTACGAATTAGAGCCGTGAATTAGAGCTCTGAGTTACGCCGCAGAAATGCTTGGAGCTTGGAATTATGTGAATTAGAGCTGAGCTGTTTTAAAACAAATTTTGATTATTTATACGATTCTTAAAATTTATTTGTTAAGTCAACCCGATTGTTATTTTTTATTTTTTATTTTAATTTGAAATTTAAGCCGACTTTAATTTGAAATTTAAGCTGACATTGAGGTAAGCCGACATTGAGGACGTGACACACCTGACATCGGGATCATATGGGGCTGTAGATGCACCTCTCGGTGCAACTCTCGGTGCAATTACAAACAACATTCACTCCGCTCATATCCATTTTCACTTATATTTCATCACTAACCTGCTAATAATCTACTTATATTTTGTATTTTTGTATTTTTCATTATTTTTATTTAAAATTTCATAAACATTTATTATTAAAATTATAAATCTAAAATATCAATAATTTCAATATTTGAAAATAAAAAAATTCAAAATTTAAAAAATATTTATTATTAAATTTATAAATCTAAAATATCAATAATTTAAATTTTTGGGAAACATACAAATTATTGAATTCATTTATATGTTTAAAATCTCATTTTAATT
This sequence comes from Pinus albicaulis, assembly GCA_034641835.2. Classification (NCBI taxonomy): domain Eukaryota; kingdom Viridiplantae; phylum Streptophyta; class Pinopsida; order Pinales; family Pinaceae; genus Pinus; species Pinus albicaulis. The sequence goes on from CM076575.1 coordinate 1,626,078,147, forward strand.
TATACAAAATTGTAAACTCACTCTCAATAATTTTTCCCGATTCCCTCTTTAATGCTCAAAATCTCATTCACTGTACTGACAAGATCTCTCCATGTATTTGATCTTCCAATAATCTCACTATGTTTTGTGTTTTTGGATTTTTTATTTTTATTTTTAATTGTTTTTATTTAACATTTAATATATATTTATTATTTAGATTATAAAGTTAAATTTTAAATATTGGAAAAAAGAACAGATTATTTAATTTATTATTATACTTAAAACCTTATTTTAAACAATCATAAATTACAATCTTAGCCTTACAAGATGCATGAAAAGTTTAGCACTTCTTTTTTTAAAAGTCCAAACTGCATACACCCCATATCAAATATGTCCTTCCACTGACATAATGAATACGTTTAACCATGTCCTTCCAATAATCTTATTTTTCCAATCTTTTTAATCTTTAATTAATTTTATTTTAAAAAATTTACATATCTATTATTAAAAAAACTATAAATTTGAGTTGTTAATAATTTAAACCTGAAAAATTTGATACTTATTTATTTTAAAGTTTAAAGTGCATGCATTCCATATATCAGATGTGTCCAATTTCCAGTGACATAATGAATAAGTTTAACTAGTGTCTTATTTTCCCAATCTTTTTAATATTTAATTATTTTTATTTAAAATTTTATAAATATCTATTATTAAAATTATAAATTTGAGTTGTGAATAATTTAAACAATCAAAAATTACAATTTTATTCATAGATACATGAAAATTTTGGCTTTTTATTTTTAAGTCCAAGATGCATGCACTCCACATATAAGATCTGTCCATGTCCACTTCCAGAGATATAATGAATAAATTTAAGTAGTATCTTATTTTCTCAATCTTTATAATCTTTAATTATTTTTATTTAAAATAATCTTTATATATATATATATATATATAATTATAATTATAAATTTGAATTCTGAATAATTTAAACAATAATAAATTACAATTTTATTCTTACAAGATACGTGAAAATTTGACACTTCTTTTTTAAAATCCAAACTGCATACACCCCACGTATCAGATCTATCCATTTCCACTAACATAATGAATAAGTCTAACAACTAACCTTTCAAAAATATTATTTTCCCAATATTTAATTATTAATTTTTTTTTTTATAAATATCTATTATTAAAATTATAAATTCATTAATATATATAAGATCTCATTTTAAACCATAAAAATTTCAGTGTAACATTTTTTCACTTCCGTCTTCAAACGTCCAAAACACATTCACTCCATTACATCAGTGGAGAGGAATTGCGAGCGTGCATAAGACTCCTTGACAGAGCAGCAGAAGTTTGAAGAAGACGCCCCCTATGAAGTAACAGTACAAGAAAAAAAGCCAAGCGAAGCCAGTGAAAGCGTAGGCAAAACAAATAAAAGAAAGCCCGAAAAGAAAAAAAAAATTGCTGCAATAACGCACTTTTTTAAAAGCTTCTCAGCGTTAGTCTTAACACACTAGTTGCTAAGAAGCTCAGCGTTATAAGAGCCGCGTTAAGTGTCGATCACTTACACTGATTTCAAGTGGCGCAGGGCCTGCGTGCATCAACTACGTTAAGGTAAACGCGGGACAGAGTTCATTCACCCTCGTTAAGGTGATTTTCGTTCATTAAAGTCATTCAAAACAAGCACTAGCCACAATTGATGGCCGAAAGATCATGAAGGTCCAATGCATGAAAGTCAGTGCATTCAAAAGATTTTTAAAAAAGTTTAGGTAATTTTTTTATGCTGCGTTAAGCCACTCAACAATTTTTTTTTTTTTAAAAGTAAATGCATGAATATATGGCAATGTATTCAAAGTATGCATGTGAAGTTTTTAAAAATAAGGTTTATGCGAAGGTTTCAAAATGCTAAGGGAAAGTTTTTTTAAAGTTTTTTTTCTATAAAAAAATAAAACAAAATGCGAAAAGGTTTTTTATAAAAGGAAAAAGGGGCTCGTAAAAGGGAAGGAAGAGATTTCTATAATTTTTTTTGCCATGAATTTTTTTTTTTAAAAGAGCATATGTGAAAGGAGAAAGAAATTTTTTTTGAGTTTTTTTTTTTTTTTTTAAACTTAAAGTTGTGATGTGAGAAAGTGAAAGTGAATGTTTAAAAGGAGATTTTCCAATGGAAATTTAAAAAAAAACCTTGTGAAAGTGAATTTATAGAAAGATTTCTTTGAGGAAAGAAAATTTTTAGAAACAAGGTATTTGATGCATATGTAGACTCGTCTTTTTGTGGAAGCCAAGCAACGAGGTCATGGGAAAATCCAAGACGCTAAAGAAGAAACAGAAGATATTCGAGATCTTCTTAGATTTGGAAATAAAAAGGAAAAAAGACGCCTATGCGTTAAAATGCAAAAAAGAATCTATCAATGACAACATTCTCTCTCTGATATCAGGTCCCAAGATAACCAAGGAGGCATGGAATGGTAAAAAACCTACACCAACAAATCAAGAAACTGAGGTTTGAAGAATATAACAAAGCGAGAAATATGAAACAATTTAGAGACTACAGAATTTGGAAGAAGAGAAGAAGAAAACCAAATCTAGTTGAAGTCAATTTTTTTTTAAACTGTAAGCCTAGCTGAGACATAGACCAATAGTTATCTGAATTAAATTTTTATGTCGTTGTAATTAAAGGGGAGTGTTAAAAAATGTAATCCCGACCACCTGTTAAGTGTGTGTCCAGTTCAGTTTCAAATTAGTCCAGTTTAGTCGAATTTAACCACAGTCATTTATTGCTGATATTTCCAATGTAATCCTATTTAACTAATTCGTAATATTGAGATGAGCAACTCTCTACTCCACTTCTTTTCAGTTTTTTCAATTCTTGTCATCTTTTTCTTTTGTAAGTTGACTTGGTCCACTCCTAATCAATATCAAGCTATAATGTGAATCCCGTATAGATGCTTTTGTCTATGAATGTCTTTATATATTACTTCCTTTTTCCTATTGGCACAAGCCACAAACAATTTCCCCAACGCCATTGGAGCTCGGATTCAGTTGGAATTCTGCTTCCTTCGATATGAGAAATATGAGTTCGGCTCTGTTCGAGATACCCATCTCATCTTTGGTATTCTGAATTTTACGAGCAGTGGTGTTATTCTATTCATCTTGAGAAACTTATTTTGGGGAATTTTGGTCATGTCTCGAGGCTCATGGAGCCTATTTTCGGGAATTCTAGTCCTCTCTCGAGCATCATGGAGACAGTTTTCGGGTATTCTAGTCATGTCTCGAGGCTCATGGAGACTATTTTCGGGAATTCTAGTCCTCTCTCGAGCTTTATGGACACTGTTTTCGGGTATTCTGATCCACTCTCGAGGCTCATGGAGACTCCGGCGGGTAGAGCACACTGACTCCCGCTATCTTGCTCTGAAATAAATAAATGGAGTTTTCGACAGCCGTCGCATTTGCTAATTTAGTTCTCATATTTTCTGTACTATATACCTTTATACAGCAAGCTTACCCAGTCTTTCCATGCTGTGCCTGCTTTCAAATAAATAGGGCTTGATACTATACCGTCGGTGGCTGATTATACTTTGCTCTACTATGTACGCTTTTATGGAATGGAATGCAGCTCTCCTGAATTGCCTATTCCAATTTTATAATTTCATATATGTTAATGATATTTGCATTTAATATCTTTGAATCAGAGAAACATAAACATTTATTAAGAAAACATAGTGTAACTTTTATTTTATGGCTATGTTTTGAAATTTTCATAGTCTACTAACAGTTATGTTGAGAGAACGACTATATATTGTGTGACAATCTAGTTTTCCAACAATACAATGAATATTCAATATACTCATACTCTAGAGAGTGGATCTTCCTTCCAAAAGGATTTTCTCAGCAAAATCATATTTTCTATGGTTAGCTGTATACATAATTTGTTTGCAACTATTCGTTTCTAATTTTATACACATTTTTTTCTCAGGATTACCATAAAAATCATATTTGGCACCTTCACTTCTTTTCATTGGGAACTATAAGCTAACCACCTTGAATCCAAGGTGTTAGGAACCAGATGTATTAATAATATTGATTTTAGTGGGATGTTGCATAGTAAGTAGGATGTCATGTTTAAAGGAAAACAATGAACATTTCTAGAAATGGAGAATTCTAATGAGACTAACTTTTAGCTCCTGAGGCTCAATATGGAGGATCTTCTTGTAGTATGATACTTATGGGTTTTAATATCTAGAACCAACCCTACTAGTATGATAAATAAAGAGTGGTTGGTGTTGGAGAGAGAGGTGAGAATACTTATCAATATTTATCTGAAATCTTTCTTATTATTGAAAACTTTTGAAGAGAAAACCACACTAACTTTTTAGTAGAAGTTGGGAGTTTTTTATGATGCTAAATCCTTGGTTGATCAAACATTCCTACTGAAGATTTTGTTTCCCATGAAAGTGGGAAATGGCGATTTTATAGTTGAGCACCTAAATTCATTTAATATTAGTTTGACCTAGTTGATCTAAACTACAGTAGATATGGATGAGGAGAATCATTATATAACATTTTCATGTTATTTTCTAGATGCAGGGGACAACAGTATAATGGCCATTGGAAGCACTTTAAAGGCATTCATGCTTGATAAGGTTGTTACTACATTACTCTTAGAAGAGGTGAGAAGTAAATATTTTGACCCACCCTTGAGACCTTATTTGTTTATGGAAGCTTGAAGGAAAAAGAGAATAAGACAATAAATATAGAACCAAATAACATGAGAAACGCCATTCTCCTAAAATACAAAAAAAAAAACCTTTGAAATATGACAACATTAGGCATTTGATGGGAGACAACACGAAAAAGAAAAAAAAAAAAAAAATAACGAAAATAATGAGTATCATGATGGTAGAGATTTTTTTTTTTTAGCTTCGGTAACCCATGTAAACTAAAGTGTATTGTAGATATAGTCAATAGTATCATTTAATATCATTTTCCACTAGTCTTGATTGTAGGAGAAATAGGACGAGAGTGATGATATACCTCTACTACAAGTTCTGTATCCAAAAATCATATCTTCCAACTAATAAATAATTGAATTCTAAGATAAGTATGTAAAATTTTTATTATATAATTTATTGTAATGCATGTCTTAGTGTTTCATGGTGCTAACTCAGCATTTGAGAGAAGATGAGCATGTCATCCAAAAACACTTGTGAACTTCTCAAAGTACTATTAAAATAATACATCTTTTAAACACATAGATAGTCCTATTGCATAAAAGAACGTTACGAAAATGTCAGTGTGCAAAATGCACAGTTACGGTAATCTTAGAGATATACACATCCGTTATCTCAATTGATAATATCATATTCGTAAATATATCCTAAAAAACTTCCTTTCCCTTATTTTAATCAAATAAATCATCAATTATAAGCAATAGGTAATAGTTTCTTATCATTGGTGGTCGATGGATTGGAAATGTGTTTGATGAGTCTGTCAGGGCCTGATTGTGTTGTATGCATCTTATATGGATGAGTGTTTCTCTTCTCGTTTTGGTGCTCAACTGTTTCTTGGCAGTTGCACTATACGTTTCGAGAGGTATCGCTGAATCCATATACCTGCCTTGTAATAACCGCAAGCTCACTGTTTCCCTGAAATAAATGGTGGGTTCCACCCACTCTCAAATACCTTGTCACTTGTTCATTGAGCTAATTTAATGGAACTCTCAATTGTTAGTATTAAATTATTCATATATATAAATAGCTTATAACTTATTGACTAACTCTAGGTTTTTGTGCAAAAGAGGTATTGTAAATAATGAATACTTCACATAATAAATACTTTTCCAATTTTGATATATAAGTTAAATAATATCTATATTATAGAAAATCTTTGGCAGACTTACTGAATTTAATGGAATATATACCCTTCAAAATTGAACATGTAAACCATGGTATTGCGAAGTTTAATGTAAACCATAGATGATCTCACTTATTAACAAATAACTAAAATCGTGGTCATATAAAAAACTTGCATAACTTAGCTTCTCGGAGAAAATATATTGATATTTAACCCTTTAATACCTATGTTGGACGGGGCCCTGTCTTCACCATAATTTCATGTTGTTCCCTCCGTTCCGGCTTTCCGGGGACTTTGGAACTCGTCGGAAACGTTCCGGATTCGCTGGGGACTCCATTGGGGACTTCAAGGCCATCCCCTAACCGTTCCTTGAAAATCCAGAGACTTTTTGGAGACTTCCAAAACGTTCCTGGATAAATTGGGGACTTCTGGACGTCCCCAATAAAATTTCAAATCATAAGTTAAAAAAATATTAAAATATTTCATTGTTATAAAACAAAATTAAAACAAAATTTTAATAAAATTCAAAATTTTAATTTAAAAAAATGCAAATTCCTAAATTACATTTACCCTAACCTAAAGGCTAACGCATATACCTATAAAACTTAAAACATTTACGGTTTACCGTTTTACCATTTGGAAGCTACACCAGTGACTATATTGTTTTTAAATTTAAATTTGTCATTTTGGTTCTTGGACTATAGTCTATGACTATAATTTATAAATTTATAATCCATGGTTTTCTACTTCTAGATTCTTAATTTGAGATTTATATTTATATTTTAATGAATTGTTCATGTTTACATCTTTATTAAATTTTAGCACTATTTACTTTTACGCTTTAGTTGCTATTTAAATTTTGAAATGATTCATCACGCATCAATGATCATAGAATGATTATGTAGATTTTAAACAGTAGTAGATTGTAGGTTGTAAGTTGTATGAAACTAATAGTACTTATGTTACGCAGTGATGACGAAATTTGTTTTTGTGATGCACAATTCTCAATGACGATTAGATACTATTAGACTATTAGTATTAGTCTTTAGATTTGTCATTTTAGTATTTTATTTATTTTGATTCATGTTTAATTTATTTAATTTTAATTTTTTAATAAATAATAAATATAATAAATAGTTGCTGCATTTGCCGTCTCCAGCCCGTCATCCCCTGAAAATTTGGAGATGCGCTCTAGCCGTTCCGGAAACTCGTCCCCATCCCCTCCGTCCCCACAGCGAGTGCAATATAGTTTAATACATCTAACCTCTCTTTAGGAACATGTCCGAATAGGTATGGAATTTGTCGAATGAATTGCCTCTGCAATAAGATAAAAAAAAAATGTAAAGAATACTAGAAACGGATTATAATGTTGTTAAAACCGTCCAATTTGAGTCACCGTCGTTTTTTTTTAATTCCAACCCTTTGATAAAAATAGAAAAACTAAGCGTCGGTTTACCTCACAATAGCAGAAGGAATTAATAAAATAAAAATAAAAAGCAATAGTGTCCGTTTACTCAAGTGTGATCCAAACTATAATTGAATATCCCTACATCGCAATGCCTGTGTAGTATTCCTTTTTATCTCTATTTGAAAATGTTGGTATTAATGAAAAATTTCGACCACAATAACTCTTTGATAGAAGTTGGGAGATTTGTAGTGATCTAAATTTTTGGTTAATAAAAAGTTTTTATTGTATTTTTTTTGGTTTGAGATTGGGTGATGGTGATTTTATAGTTAAGCACTTATATTCATATAATATTATTGTGACCTAGTTAATCTCAATTAGAATAAAAATGAATGAGTTGATTATTATATGATATTTTAGTGTTATTTTCTAGATGCATGGGTCAATCTAATAATGGCCATTGGAAGGACATTAAAGACATTTATGCTTGATAATGTTCTGACGACTTTACTTTTAGAGAAGATGAGATGTAAATACTTTGTTCCACCAATGAGATATTGTTTGTTTATCAAACCTTGAAGGGAAAAGAGAATAAGAAAGATAAATATAAAATTAAATACCATGACACAAAATTATCTTAAAATATCCAAAGATATACTATGACAAGGTTAGGAATTTCAAAGGAGACTATAAGAAAAACAAAAATAAGAATAAAGAAAATAAAGATATTGGTGAAAAAGAAGAATGAGGAAAATAATGATTGTGGTGATAAGTCTGTAAATTTTTGTCAAGAATATGGTAGATATTCTTCATTTGTATCTTTGGTAACCTATGTAGTCCAAGGTTTATTGTCTATATAGTCAATAGTTTCATTTAATATCATTTCCCATCAGAGCTAGCCTTGATTGTATGAGAAATATCGTGGGTTGATGGTATAACTCTAGTGCAAGTTCCTTATCCGAAAATCATATCATCTAACTAATAAATGGGTTATTTAGAAAATGAGCATTTATAATTTCTATTGTATTACTTATGCTCTTTAATACATTGTAATGGATGTCTTGATTTTTATTTATGCTAATTTAGCATCTTAGAAAATATGAACATATCATTTGTGAACTTCTCAAAGTATTTTTAAAATAAGACATTTTTTAAACTCATAAATATTCCTAGTGCATAAAATGGTAGTACTAGAAAGTCATGGTGTACAAAATGCACCATTAACACAGTCCTAGAAATACACACTTCCATTATCTCAATTGATTATATCCTAGACTTAAATATATTTTCAAAGAAACTTTTCTTCCCATCCATTTAGCCATATAAATCATCAATTATAGGGCATAGGTACTAATTTCTTATCATTGAACTATATAATTGTGTTTAGGGTCCCACCATACCAACCATCAATATAAAAGAGAAATAGAAATCCCGTTGAACACTAAGACTCAAAATATGGTGCTTATTTATTTAATTATTTTTTCCTTAATTAATTTGCACAATTACTTTAATCCATCATCCTTTAGGATATTTTTTTTATTAATAACCCTTTTGGATGGTAAGACAAGCTTCCATTTTACTATCAAACAATCTACAACATTTCTAAATTAAACTCTTTCTCAAAGCATTTGGCCCTACTTCACTTCTAACAATTCATTATAAATGTAATAAACATTTAAATCTATAATTAATCAATAATGTTTAATGACCTTTCCAAACATGATCTCACATTCTTAATCATGTCTTCAATGATTATCAACATGTATATTATTACATAACCTCATTCTTCATTGTGTCACAATAATACCAACATTTCTTGAATTGAACTTCAGACATAGGTAAAACTACATGCCATCTTCATTGATGCATTCCTACAAATGCTTTAGTAACATGGAAAACTACAGACATTAGGGAGATTCTTTTATACAATTAGCTTGTAGCCATATAAGCTACAACCATTGGGAATTTTGGGCAAATATTTTGCAAACATTTGGTCTACAGCCATTAAGGAATTTGAACAAAATGTTTGCAAGCATTCAATCTACAACCAATGAGGAATTTTAACAAACATTTTGCAAGAATTCAATCTACAACCATTTAGGTTAACGAACAATTTGCAAGCATGTAATCTACATCCATTGAGGAATTTTAACAAATAGCTTGTAAGCATGTAATCTACATCCATTCAAGCATTTTAACAAATAGCTAGCAAACAAGAAATAAATTTCCAAAAGGATGTTTAAACTATCGGAGAGACAATAAAAATAGAATTTACAAAATAGAAAGAATCATATTAATATATTCAATGGTAAAATTTATGCAAAATCAACAAGATTATGGAATCTAAGTTTGAAAAGAACTTTTTTGGAATCATAGTGGGCGTTACATGGTGAAAAGGCACGAATACCACATGATGTTGAGGAAATTCACATCCGAATTTCCTAGAGATGCAATTCTTTAAAGAAACAAAACTTTCGATCTCATTTACCACTTTTTTCAAACACATGGAGTGTAAACTTTCAACTACATGAAGAAATACAACCCAAAATTATGATACTATGAGTTTTTCATTGAATTTAGGTTTAGTATATGAATTATTGATACATGTATTAAATCAAACATTTTATAGCCTACAAATCTACTTCCCTTGACACAATTTGACAAGCTTATTGCATCCATTACTACAATTCAGAAAACACATGGCAACCCTGAATGCTACAATCATTAATTCTTTCTATCAAATATTTTGTAGTCATGTATTCTAATAAAACTATACCAAAAACCAAACTAAAAAACATATCAAATTACAAGAAAAAAATTTCTATGAAATGCTTGAAAATAATCTCAACTTACCTCAAGCCTTTGATCTTCCAAACCTATTTTGGCTATCATTCTTTTTGTATTTTATTTTGGCTATCATTCTTTTTTCATTTTATTTTAAGGGATCCTTATCCTGAAATTATCCAGATTTATGCAGGAACACAACAGAATACACATATAGCCATAAATATAAAAATGCAGTGTAAATAACACTTCATTTTATTAATATCGAGAACTGGAATCTATTTACAGACATAATGGAATTCAACTAGCTAGGGCGCTGGTAGCTTATCTCTGAGAAGAGATGTGGTGGGTATAGCCCTATAAAATATGTGTTACAATGAGGCTCGAAGGCTTATGTATTATTGAGAAACAATGGAAAACCATAAACATCCAAAAACCTAATCCTAGGAGTGAAACACCAAAATATGGGCCCTGTCAGGTTAAATTGGTACATCAATTTCCCGGGGTCATAACTTTGGCATACTATCTCCGTTTGACGCACATGATACATCATTATAAATATCTATCTCAGGACTACAACTACTGACATCGAATGTCAAGTCTAGAATAGACTACATTCACTGGAGAAGTGATGCCCAAGAAAATGACGTTTAGGGCTTCAAAACGGCTCTGGAAGTTTAGGACCTGAAAAATTGCTACAAATAGTAAATAGTGCTATAATTAAGGAAACTGAAAAAATAAAAGAAACAATGGTGGCGCCCCATGTGGAACAGGAAGGTGGCCACCAATATCCACCTAGATCATTCCTCACCCCTTAGGAAGCAATGGTCCCCATTGTGTTGAGTTCCTCCATGAGATGACGAAACTTCTACTAAACTTGGTCCCTGGTGAACCACTTGCCTTGGTGCAGGAGTTGGCCAACTTTGACAACCTGATACAGTTGGATCTTCTGCTAGCAAGTGTTCTTTATTTTCATGTCCATGATACAATCTATGATAGTCTGTTCCATGTAGTCTGGGTTTAACTCTGTTGGTGTGAGCTATTCTACAATGTCAGAGGTGTCTAGTAGAGGTGCGAAATAGGGCTGAAGGTGGTACACATTGAATACTGAATGCAGAGCAAGGAATGGTGGAATACAAGCTCGAAGGAATTATTCCCTACAACCTTGGAAATGGTGTACGACCCATATCGGAGCGGGCGAAGCTTGTGTTGGGGTATAATGAGACGCTCCCTCTGCAAATGTAGCCACACTTTGTCACCCACCTGGAAGTGGTGTGGCACCCGATGTTGATCATATCATTTCTTGTACTTGGCATTGGCTCTATCCAATATTTCATGAACCTTCTGGCAGATGTGTTGAATGTGCTTAATGAAGTTGTTAGCTTTGTCAACTTCAAACTAGAAATGAGCCGAATCAGCTGGAGCAGCACAAATGGCATGGCTACATCAATTGGACATAGTGCTTGGAACCCCAGGCCCACCATAAAGGGGTTGTGGTCAATTGAGTTGTGGAGAGCCCGATTATAACTGGGTTCTACATAGGGAAGGCTCTCATCCCATATGCGTGAATGCTTTGAATTGTGCATGCATATAATGTTCACAATCATCTTGTTGACGACCTCTGTCAGGCCATCAGTTTGGGGATGGAAAGTTGTGGACTTGGTGAGCTTGGAGTCCAGCATTAACCATAGGTTAGACAAAAATGTGTTGAGAAACCTATTATCTTGATCTAATATGATAGACTGTGGGATCCAAAAGTGCACCCACACTTGTTCAAAGAAGAGTTTAGCAGTGGCTTCTGCTGTGACATTCTTCTTGCAGGCTGACATAATGGCCATCTTCGAGAATCTATCAACAACCACAAAAACACAGTCATTTCCATGCTTAGTAGAAGGAAGGTCCAACATGTAATCTATGGATATGGATTCCCAAAGTCAATTAAGTGTAGGTAGCGGAGTATAAAGGCCTTTATTCTTGATGGTCGGTTTGGAAATGGAGAAAGTAGTGCAGGATCTAATGTACTTCCCAACATCCCATCGAAGGTTCGGCCAATAGAAATAATTCCGCAGTATTGGTACTATTTTGACCCCAAAATGCCCAGTGACCCGACTGTAGTGTGCTTCCCAAATCATCTTGGCACGCTTGCTTAAAGGAGCACAAAGGTGTCCCAAGTGACATAGTAGTGCATCTTGGAGGTGAAAATTTGGAACTTGCATACCCTCCAAGAGTGTTTTGTACATGCGGCCAAATTCCGTATCACTCTTGTAGAGAAGTGGCCAATCAGAAGTCTTGTGCCCACAAGAGTTGAGAACGGTGGTTAGCGCCACGATCGGTGGTCAGCTAAGGTAGTATGCAACATTATTGGTGCTGCCCTTCTTATACTTGATGTCCAAATGAAATTGTTGCAGATATGTGCACCAATTCTGATGGCAATCATTCTACAACTTCTCTTGTGTCTGTATGAACTACAGGGATCGGTGGTCTATGTGGATGATTGTTTCTTTCCCCAAAATGTAATGCTTCCATTGGCAGCATGTCTACACAATAGAATACATTTATTTGTCATAAGTGGGATACTTACGGACTGTGTCGGACAATGTCTCACTACAATATGCCACTGGATGCCCTTGTTGAGTAAGAACTACCCCAATAGCATAGTCAAAGACATTTGTCTCAATCTCAAATGGTTGTTGCAAGTTTGGTAATGTTTGCACTAGGGAAGAGCAGAGGCGATGCTTCAATTCTACGAACACCTTCTATTGAGATTCCTAACAAAATAATTTTCATTTCGCTCCTCCCTTGGTGACTTGACTCAAGGGCCAAGTGATATGAGAGAATCCCAATACGAACATGTGGTAGAAGTTATCAAGACCCAGAAAGTTATGAAGCTCTGTTAGACTGGTTGGGGGCAGTCAATCCCGAATTACTTGGATCTTGGTTGGATCCACATGCACCCCCCGTTCATCAATAATGTATCCCAGATGTTGAACCTGGGTCATTGCAAAAGTTCACTTCTCCAAATTGGCACACAAATTGTGTTGTCGTAGTGTTTAGAGGACCTGTCGGATGTTGTGGAGGTGCTCTTCCCAAGTCTGGCTGAAGATCAGGATTTCATCGAAGTACACTACTATAAATGAGTTGGTGAATGGCTAGCAGATGTATCCACCAACCTCATGAAGGTTTCAGGAGCATTCGTCAACCTGAAAGGAATTACCAACCATTCAAAAAGCCCTCCTTGGCTTTGAAGGAAGTCTTCCACACATTGGAGGGTTTGATTGGTACTTGGTGATACCCAAAATCCAAGTCAATCTTGCTGAAATAGTTCACCTCTTTGATTTGATCTAGAAGGTCATCAATCTGTGGGATCAGGTAGCTATTCCAGACAATGATCTTGATCAGTGTACGATAGTCAATATAGAGTCTCCAAGTTCCATCCTTATTTTGCACTAACATGATCGGGCTCCCACAGGGTAATGAACTCGGTCGAATGTGACCTTTCTGAAGCAGCTCTTGAATCTGCCTCTTGATTTCATCGTTCTCCACAACAGAGTGTCGATAGATCAGTCAATTAGGCATCGATGCACTTGGGGTCAGATCAATGGGGTGTTTGATCTTATAGTGCAAAGGCACCCCTATGGGTGAGGTGAAGATGTCCCCGTACTCCTCAACGACCTTTTCCCTTTGTTGTTGTCATGCGGAGGATCCCTGTCTGGAAATTGTGGCCATAGTATTCTTCTTTTCCTAGGGCTGAATCATGAGGAAAACAAATTCCGAATTTTGGAAATTAGCTTACTGCATTTTTTTGCAGAGATAGTCATAGGCGGTGTTTCCTCTGGTATCCTGTACAACTTATTTCCCAAAGTAACAATTACAGTGCGAGGCCGGGAATCATACACATCCTGTCGCTTCCACAAGTATGGTTGGCCTAATAATACATCACAAACATCAATAGGAGAAATATCACATAATACCTCATCTGTGAAGGGCTTGATGTTGTAGGGAAGGCAACATTTCCGGCTGACGCGGAGATCTCGTTCTTGGTGAAGCCACACGATGGTTTACGGTTGTGGGTGTGCTATGGTCTGAAAGCCAAAATTCTTCACTACCTTTGTTGAAATGAGGTTGTTTTGGTTCCCAATTTTGACAATGAACTGTATCGAGTAACCATTTACCCACATCTAAGAGTGGATTAGATGCTCCTCCTCCCCTGGATCTTTCGGCTCCTCCTTCTGGATATTTGTAGTCGCAACGATGGCGTTTGGCTCCGCATGAATAATATGATTCCCTTTGTCACTTTTTTATTCAAATTAATTGCATGCCCCTAATTTAAAATCCCTCATCTTGGCCACTAGTGACTGCTTGGCCTAATACTCACTTGTGTTGTGAGTGGAGCTCTTATGGAAATCACACCACTTTCCCATGTCCTTCTTTGGCTTCGTGTTGTTGTTCTTTGCTTGCATCTTTGGTAGGTTACCTTGGACCACCATGCCTTGGCTTTGTCATTTGTTATGCGGTTTGGGGGCACCTTTCACTTTTCTTTTGATTCAAAGATCCAAAGTCTCGCTTCTTCTGTTTGAATTTCTACTCAATCTTGGCAGCAGACCGGTATGTCGTACCAAGCGAGGAGATGTCGAGGAAATCCATTTACTCCTGAATGTATCTGTGCAACTATGGTACTTCAGCACCAAATGTTTCTCTGAATATTTGATACACAACTTTGTGCACAGGGTATGCAACAGATTCGTCAGCTCATGTACATCTTGATCTCTTTGCTGTCACAGCGTATTCCACTGTATGTACTTGTCCTCCTAACTCCCCATGGGATAATATTGTTCCTTGATGGTGTCTCAGAGAGAATTCCAAGTGGCAAAAACCGATAACAGAGAGGGTTCCCCCCTCGTCCTTTTTCTCTTAGTAGGTTTCCCACTAGTCCTTGACATGGGGGGTAGCTTTGAGGAGTGTAAAAAGAAATCTTCTCCTGGTTGGAAAAGTCATGAACTGAGAAATATCCTTCTAATAGATTCAACCATATATCTACGACGTCTACATATATTTGGACCTAAAATATGGTAATGTCAAATTTTACTTGTACCATAAAAGGAGTTGCACCTCCAGAGTGGTTGTTGGATGCAGATGCATCGCTAGTGGGAAGTCGTTGAAGGATTTGGACAAAGTTATCCATCATCACGTTCCTTTGATTTTTGAGGGCCTCCTCAAGAAATATTTTTATAGGATCTCTTTCTCCCTCATCTTTCCTTTCATCCCCCATGGGCAATCGTTGAGGTTTTTGAGGATGATATTGCAAAGGTTCAACCAGATCGAGCCCTAACTCCTTATACCCTTACCTCGTTGGGGACATGCATTGAAGGATCGAGAAAGAGCAGACCACTTTGATACCACTGATCCAGATTTATTTCAGAATGTAACAGAATACATATATATCCATAAATATAAAAATACAGCCCAAATAACGCTTCATTTCATTAATATCAAGAATTGGAATTTGTTTACAAACATAATGGAAATCAGCTAGCTGGGTTGTTGGTAGCTTATCTTTGAGAAGAGATGTGGTGGCTACAACCCTCTGAAATCCATGTTACAATGAGGCTCGAAGGCCTATATATTATTTAGAAACAATGGAAAACCCTAAACATCCAAAAACCTAACCCTAGGTGATGAAACACCAGAATATGGGCCATGTTGGGGTAAATTGGTACATCAATCTCCCAAGGTCGTAACTTTGGCATATTATCTTTGTTTGATGCACATGATACATTGTTAGAAATATCTATCCGAGGACTACAACTACTGAAAACAAATCTCAAGTCCATAATGTACCACATCTGCCCAAGAAAGGATACCCAAAAAAACGTCGTTTAGGGCTTCAAAACGGCTTCAGAAGTTTAGGACCCGAAAAACTGCTAAAAATAGTAAACTATGCTATAATTAAGGAAAATGAAAAACTAAAAGAATTAATGGTGAGGCCCCAAGTGGAATATGTGGGTGGCCACCGATATGCACTTGGATCATCCCCCCCCCCCCCCCCCCCCCCCCCCACGCCCAAGGAAGCAATGGTCCCCATTGGGTTGAGTTCCTCCATGAGATGAGGAAACTTTTGCTGAACTTGGTTCCTAGTGAACCACTTGCCTTGGTGCAAGAGTTGGCCAACTTTGACAACCCGATACAATTGGATCATCTGCTAGCGATTTTTCTTGATTTTCATGTCCATGGTACAATATTTGGTGGCTTGTTCCATGTATTCTGGGTTTAACTATGTTGGTGTGAGTTGTTCTACAATGTCAGAGGTGTCCAATAGAGGTTGGAAATAGGACTGAAGGTGGTCCATATTGAATAATGAGTGCATATTAAGGAATGGTGGAATACGAACTCAAAGGCATTATTCCCTACAGCCTTGGTGATGGTGTACGACCCATATCAAAGCAAGTGAAGCTTGTGGTGGGGTCCAATGAGGCACTCCTTCTGCAAATGTAGCCACACTTTGTCACCCACCAGGAAGAGGTGTGGAACCCGATGTTGGTCACGACATTGCTTGTACTTAGCATTGGCTCTGTCCAATATGTCATGAACCTACTAGCGTATGTGCTGAATGTGCTCAATGAAGTTTTTCACTTTGTCAGCTTCAGACTAGACATGAGCCGAATCAGCTTGAGTGGAAAAAAATAGCATGGCTACATCAATGGGACATAGTGGCTAGAACCCCAATCCCACCTGAAAGCGGTTGTGACCGGTTGAGCTGCGAAGAGCTCGGTTATAATTATGTTTTACATAGGGAAGGCTCTCATCTATGTGCGTGGATGATTTGAATTGTATATGCGCAGAATGTGTCCAATCATCCTATTGACAACCTTTGTCTGGCCATCAATTTGGGGATGGAAAGCTATGGAATTGGTGAGATTGGTGTCCAGCATTGACCAAAGGCTAGACCAAAATGTATCGAGGAACCTACTCTCTCGATATGAGATGATAGATTGTGGGAATCCAAAGTGCACCCACACTCGTTAAAAGAAGATTTTAGCAGTCGCTTCGACTGTGATATTATTCTTACAGGCAGACATAATGGCCATCATCGAGAATCTGTTGCCAACCACCAAAACACAGTCATTTCCATGCTTAGCAGAAGGAAGGCCCGAAACGTAATCCATGGAGATGGATTCCCAAGGTTGACTAGGGGTAGGTAGCGGAGTATAGAGGCCTTGATTATTGATGGTTGGTTTGGAAATGGAGAAAGAAGTGCAAGATCCCATGTACTTCCCAACATCCTATCGAAGGTTTGGCCAATAGAAATAATTCTGTAGTACTACCACTGTTTTCTTGACCCCAAAATGCCCAGCTACCTAACTGTAGTGTGCTTCCCAAATCATCTTGGCATGCTTGCTTGAAGGAACACAAAAGTGTTCGAGGTGACATAGCAGTGCATCTTGGAGGTGAAAATTTGGAACTTGCATACCCTCCAAGACTGTCTTGTATGTGTGTCTGAATTATGGATCGCCCTTGTAGAGAAGTGGCCAATCAGAAGTCTCGTGCCCACAAGAGTTGAGAACGGTGGTTAGCCCCACAATCGGTGGTCGGCTGAGGAAGTCTGCAACATTATTAGTGTTGCCCTTATTATACTTGGTGTTCAAATGAAATTGTTGCAGATATGTGGACCACTTCTGATGGTGATCATTCTACAACTTCCCTTGTGTTTGTATGAACTGCAGGGCTCAGTGGTTTGTGTGGATGATTATTCTTTCCCCAAAATGTAATGCTTCCAATGGAGGCATGCCTACACAATGGAATACATTTCTTTGTCATAAGTTGGATACTTGTAGACTGTGTTAGACAATGTCTCACTGTGATATGCCACTGGATGCCCCTATTGAGTAAGAACTACCCCAATATCATATTTAGAGGCATATGTCTCGATTTCAAATGGTTATTACAAGTCTGGTAATGTGAGCATTGGGGCAGAGCAGAGGCGATGTTTAAATTTTACAAACGCCTTCTTTTGAGATTCTGACCAAAATAAATTTTCTTTCGTTCCTCCCTTGGTGACTTGACTCAATGAATAAGTGATATGAGATAATCCCAAAACAAACATGAGTTAGAAATTAGCAAGACCCAGAAAGCTAGGAAGTCCTGTTAGATTGGTTTGGGCCAGCCAATCCCGAATTACTTGGATCTTGGTTGGATCCACATGCACCCCCCGTTCATCAATAATGTATCCCAGATACTGAACTTGGGCCATCACTTCTCCAAATGGCACACAAATTGTGTTGCCACAGTGTTTGGAGGACCTGTCAGATGTGGTGGAGTTGCTCTTCCAAAGGCTGGCTAAAGATCAGGATGCCATCCAAGTACACTGCTACAAATGAGTTGGGGAATGGCTGCAAGATGTCATCCATCAGCCTCATGAAGTTTGTGGGATAATTTTTCAACCCTAAAGGCCCTCCTTGTCTTTTAAGGAATTCCTTGTCTTTTAAGGAAGTCGTCCACACATCATAGGGTTTAATTGGTACTTGGTGGTACCGAGACGTCAATTTGATGTTGTTGAAATTTTTGACCCCTTTCAGTTGATCCAGAAGGTCATCAATCCATGGGATCGAGTACCTATTCTAGACAGTGATCTTGTTCAACGCCCGATAGTCAATACCGAGTCTCCAAGTCCCATCCTTCTTCTGCACGTTACGTTTGGGCTCCCATAGGGTGATGAACTCGATTGTATGTGACCTTTCTGTAGCAACTCCTGAATCTGCCCCTTGATTTCATCGTTCTCTAGAAAAGAGTGTTGAAATATCGGTTAATTAGGACGTCGTGTACCTGGGGTCAGATTTATGGGTTGCTTGACTTGAAAGTGCAGATGCACCCCTGTAGGTGAGGTGAAGCTTTCCTCGTACCCTCCATGACCTTGTCCATTTGTTGTTGTCGTGCGAAGGATCCCTATTCGAAGTTTGTGGCCACAATATTCTTATTTCCTTGGGGGCGGATCATCGGGAAAACAAATTTCCTGGATTTGGAAATGAGCTTACTGCATTGATTTACAACAACCAAAGAGATATCCAAAGGCAGTGGTACCTCTGGTATCCTGTACAACTTATTTCCCAAAGTAATAATAATAGTGCGAGGCCGGGACTCATACAAAAAATGTCGCTTCCACAAGTATGGTTGGCCTAATAATACATCACAAACATCAATAGGAGAAATTTCATATAATACCTCATCTGTGAAGGGCTTGATGTTGTAGGGAAGGCGTCACTACTGGCTGATGCAGAGATACCGTCCTTGGTGAAGCCACCCGTTGTTGTACGATTGTGGGTGTGTTGTAGTCGGTAAGCCCAAACTCTTGACTATCTCTACTGAAATGAGGTTCTTTTGGCTCCCACTATCGAAAATGAACTATAGCGGGGAACCCTTTAGCCACATCTAAGAGTGGAAGAGACTCTCCTCCTTTGGATATTTCGGCTCCTCCATTTAGATTTTTTGCAGTGGCAATGGTGGTGTTTGGCTTTGCATCAATAATATGCTTCCCTTTTTCATTCCCCTTGTCAGTTTATGATTCAGAGTCGAAGCATGCCTCGGATTTAGAAGCCCTCATATTGGCCACCAGTGACTTCTTGGCCCAACACTCACTTGTGTTGTGAGTGGACCTCTTATGGAACTCACACCACTTTCCCGTGTCCTTCTCTGGCTTCGTGCTATTTTTCTTTGCTTATGGATTTGGTAGGTTATCTTCGGCTACCATGCCTTGGATTTGTCCTTTGTTGTGTGGTTTGGGGGAACCTTCCCCTTTCTTTTGATTCGCAAATCCAAAGTCTCACTTCTTCTATTTGAATTTCTTCTCAATCTTGGCAGCATACGGGTATGTCTTACCAAGCGAGGATATGTCGAGGAACTCCATTTCCTCTTGAATGTATCTGTGCAGACAAATGCGATAATTTAGCACCAAATTTTTATCTGAATCTTTGATATCCAAATTTTTGCGCAGGGTATGGAATAGATTCATCAGCTCATGTACATCTTGATCTCTTTGTTGCCGCAAAGTAGTCCATTGTATGTACTTGTCCTCATATTTCCCCATGGGATAATATTTATCCTTGATGACATCTAGGAAAGAATTCCAGGTGGGTATAGCTGAGAACAAAGAGGGTTCACCCTCGTCCTTTTTCTCCCAGTAGGTTTCCCACCAGTCCTTGACATGGGGGGTAGCTCTGAGGAGTTCAAAAATAAACTTCTCTTGGTTGGAAAATTCATGAACTGAGAAATATAATTCTAATAGACTCAAAAATCTATCTATGATGTCTGCATCTATTTGGCCCTCAAATATGGGAATATCAAAGTTTACTTGTACCTTAAAAGTATTTTCACCTCCAGAGTGGTTGTTGGATGCAGATGCGCCACTAGTGGGTAGTCGTTGAAGGATCTGGGCAAAGTTATCCATCATCGTGTTACTTTATTTTTTGAGGGCCTCCTCCAGAAATATTTTGATAGGATATCTTTCTCCTTCATCTTTCTTTTTGTCCCCCATGGGCGATTTTCGGGGTTTGCGAGGCTGATCTTGCAAAGGTTCAACCAGATCGAGCGCTATCTCCTTATACCCCTACCTCGTTGGGGACATGCAAAGAAGGATTAAGAAAGAGTAGACCACTCTGATACAAATAATTCGGGTTTATGAAGGAATGAAATAGAATACACATATATCCATAAATATAAAAATTAAATGGAAATAACACTTCATTTTGTTAATATCAAGAACTGGAATTTGTTTACAGACATAATGGAAATCAACTAGCTAGGGCATTGGTAGCTTATGTCTGAGAAGAGATGTGGTGGATACAACCCTCTGCACTCTATGTTACAATGAGGCTTGAAGGCCTATATATTATTGAGAAACAATGGTAAATGATAAACATTCAAAAACCTAACCCTAGGAGATGAAACACCAAAATATGAACCAGGTCGTGGTAAACTGGTACATCAATTTCCTGGGGTCGTAACTTTGGCATATAACTATCTCTGTTTGACGCACATGATACATCATTAGAAAGATATATCTGAGGACTACAACTGCTTACAGTTAATGTCAAGCCTGAAAAGGACTACTTTCATCAAAGAAATGATGCCCAAAAAAATGTCGTTCAACGCCTCAAAACGGCTCCAAAAGTTCAGCGGAAAAACTACTAAAAATAGTAAACTGTGCTATAATTAAGGGAACTAAAAAACTAAAAGAAAAAATGGTGGGGCCCTAAGTGGAATATGCGACTGGCCACCAATATCCACCTGGATCATGAAATTCCTCCAAGTATATTATGGTTACATGTCAATTTTCTTACTTCTCTTGTAGGCTACAAGTTAGAAATTATTCATGCATAATTATATATATAAATATAAATATAAAATGATAGCATTACTACTTCAGGTATTTTTTCAAACACTTTGCAAACATTCCATGAAACTCTTTCGAAAATGTATCTAATTAGATATTTCAATTAAAACAATATAAAACCATAAGTAATGAAACTCTTACTCAACCTCTTTCATAATTCTTCATTGTAATTACTTTTAAGAATATTTTTCTTTTCTTCCTCAACTCACTACAATACCAAGGTTAGTTATTAAAATACACCTGTAATATTTATAACTTGATACATAAACATCCATATATATATACTACTCTAGGTCCTCATTCTCAACTTATCCACGATAACCTTCCAAATAACATAATCTCAAACCAAAGTTACATGCTTACAAAAATTAAAATTTATACATTTCTCTCTACTAATATTATACTAGAATTTCAAGGAAATTAAATTTATACCTGATGAGATATTGAATTCCAACAACTGAAATCATGCTCCATCTATGATTTGTTAACAAACTTATTCGAACCATCTGGTTTTATACCCAACCATATCCAAGGATAAATCCCCCCTGGAAACCCCCAAGCTATATAAGCTAACAAACAATACCAAAATAGTAGTAGAGAGATATACAAGGAAACCTAAAGAAGATACATTTAAATTCCTCTCAATATCACTCATGTTCAACTCCACAAGGTAGGGCTACTTGGTAAATATCGACAAAATTCGATTACTGTCTAGGTCTCTCTCTCTCACAACCTTCTTCAAATATCTCAGACTCTTGGGATCATAATGCACCTCTCCTCCCCTAAGTGAGAAGACATTAGACACATATATATGAGGATCAAAAAATTCTTCTCATAAAGGAGAAATAATATGCATTCCTTGGGGAAAAGTAACATATTCCAGTTAGAGGAGTGTACTCATTCCATTAAGGAGAGGTATGGATGCCTTAGTTAAAAAGAGTGTAACATATTCATTAAATACATCGTAATAGGAATATTTTATGACATGATTTTAATGATCAGAAGAAGGATATGCCATGTCTTTTATGAGTGTGTAAGAGAGAGTGTAATGTGTCATTAAGAGAGAAAGATTTATGTAGAACCATAAGAGTCATCAAGGAGATAGGTGAGAAGTGGTTGAGGTGATGAAGATGGCTTGTAATTCCTTTAATAATAATACTGTAGTGTCATAAAAGATAATAATAATAATATTAATAATATTTATGGTTAAGTCAAGATTGAACTATTATGACTGATTAGTGATAATTTAAGTGAGTTTCCTTCGACTATACTTGGTTACCAATTGGAGCAAGGTGATTTAATTTTTTTGGAAATTCATACTTGAGATGCTAGACATGAATTTCTATTTTTATAAATGCATTCCATAATTTTCAAAAATGATATTTTATTAACAAAATTCATCCTTAAGCTTCCATGAGTGGTAATTTTCTTGCATAGAATAGGGATTCCACATACCTATAACATGCATCTCCATGAATTAGTATATTGAGGACTCCATGAACTAATCTACTTCAAAGATCCAAGATTCTAAACCTTCATATTTTAAATATTTTGGACTTCACGTCTTAATCCTTTTATTATAGATCCAATGCTCCACATCTTTATCTTTCATGGATTTAGGACTCCATCCTCTAATCCTTTTATTATAGATCCAAGAGTCCACATCCTTATCTTTCATGGATTTAAGACTCCATGCCCTAATTTACATGGCTTCTCATCTACGATGTTTTGAAACTCTACCCTTAAATTTAAGGTATTAATTGTGACATCATACCCATTTCGTGGTTCATTGGTCAAGTATTTTTCCAAGATCATGTTTTGTGCATGACTTCCACAGTCATTTTTTGTTTTGAAAAAATGAATTCCACAATCATTTATAATTTGAGCATCCTTTTTTTAAAATAACCACTTCCCTGCCACATCATATGTTGAAAAGTAAACAAGAAATGTGTGTCTAATTTAATTTTCCCTTAATTAAAATGGACAATAAATTGTAATCTTATCCCATAATCACTTGTAATAGTTAACTGAATGTTATAGACTTAGTTATCTCATGAAATTCGAGTTGAGGGTGATTGGTGAGGCATGTAGAGTGATTATATTTTTTTTTAGAGTCCAAGTTGCAATTAGTGTATTAGTTTAATGCATGAGAAATCAATTAACGCAATTAAGTGAGTTAAAGTTAGTCTAACTATTTGTAACTGTTTGTTGCACTAGTGAGAGTTCAAGTGAATTAAATCATATATAATTCACATGCAGAGATTTTTCAAGTGACTGATGATTTAATATTAATAGCTGCATGCATGTTAGTTCTGATGAAGACCGAGTTGAGACAAAGGTTAAAGGGATGTTATCTATAAGTTGTATTACTCATAAATTTTCGGCGTGCAATTAGAAAACCATAGGATTTCCCATGATGTATTGCGCATTTTTGGAAGGTTGAATTTCCTAATTTAGAGGGATCAATTATTCTTAGAATTGAGCAATCAAGGGAGATTGAGAAGAGGAAATAAATTGGCTAAGTGTTGGTCGATTTTCTCTATATTAGTGTGAGACAGTTGGTAGAGTGCAGGAGACTCTTGTGAGAAGAGTGCATTGTATTGTTTCATGATTCCTTGGTTTATTATACAATAAATATAGAGGGGTTTTGAGTAGAAAGCTTTCCCAAGGAAAAATATATGTGTTGTGCAATTGATTTTCTTCTTTCTCTTAATTGGTGTGATTGTGTGATCGTGTTTAATTTCTGCAAATTAATTGTAGAAGGATTCATTATATTTCTCTACAATATTGCATGATCGGATTGAATCCATTGGTATACATATTGGTTGTGTAATTTTTACATGGTATCAGAGCACCATAAATTACTATAGTGGACAATAAATTGAGTTTGTGTTGAACAACATTTTAATTAGCAAAAATATTCTTTGGTGCGATAGGCAGATCAATATGGATTTCAATGGATTAATATTGGAATATGGACTCGATGGAAGTTACAATTATATTGCATGGAAAGAAATAATGGAGACAGTTCTGGAGGACAATGGAGTGAAAGAATTTATCGACACTAATATTCCAAGGCCCGCAACAACACACACCTCTCTTCTTAATGCTTGGCAAAAGAAGGTTGCAAAGGCAAGGAGGATCTTATTAGAGGAAGTTCTAGATCACATTGTCTTGAGTCTCCATTGCAAAGCGAATCCATATGCAATGTGGAAAGCCTTGACGGACCCGTTTTAGAACAACAATGACGACAGAAAATTGCACTGAAGGACAAGTTCAGGAAAACCAAAATGGAGAAAGGCAACACTATTCCGAAATACTTTACCAAGTTCATCCAATGTTGAGTTGATATTGGAAGTGTTGGGATTACTGTAGTGGATGATGACTTGGTGAGCCTAGCACTTCTAGGCCTTCCAGCTTGCATATTTATCAAGACTCTATCAATGGGAGGGAGAAGCCACCAGATTGGGAACAAATTTGGTCGGATTTGGCTGTGTGTCTGAAAGGAAGCACAGAGGATCCTCATCCCAAACAGATGTTGAGGAAAATTTCACCTCATTTGCAGAAGCAGAAGAAGAAGAAATTATATCTAACATGATACCGTAAGAATAGTAAGGTTAAATATATGTTTTTACCAGAGAACATTTTCGATCACACCGCCATGGAATGAAAAAAAGTAACGTTTAACGAGTCATGTGGTAAAGAAAAAAAGGAAAGTCGTGGATCTAGGAGCGAGTGATGCTAGCGTACAGTTGAAGCTGAATTGGTCTCTCATCACATGCAGGTGTCTAGGTGCCATGGGACGCAAATGGTGTACTCAGATAGTGTTACGATTTCCACAGTACTTAGTAAAGCCCAGAAATATAAGGACTTGTAGCAAAAAATGATGATGGATGATGTGAGGTATATCATTCTAGATTTGCAAATATCTCCAGAACTTGTAAACATTTCATTAAAATAATAAAGTGGCGCACGAGAAAATTGAAAAAAATAGTTTCGGTTTCTATGTTGGATGGTAGAGGATATGATGTGGTTTTCAAACAGCAGCATTCCTTTCACAGCTTCAGGAAAGCAAGAATGCATAGTTCATGAAGAACTGTTTCAAACGGCGTAGATAAGCAAGAAATATGAGAAATTCCAAGTGAGTAGGAGTCGTGAGCAGAAGAGAGTTATGGCACAAGAGATTGGGCCATCTACACCACAGTTCTTTGAAGGTCATGCAAAATATTTCTACGGGGCTTCCAAAGGGTATTATTTGGATGAAATGTTGTAGAGATGTCATGGTAAGTAAGGCAGCGCTAAAATTTTTCATGATAGAAGGAGGAATCAAGTAGCAGAGAAACCTTGGGGAGTTCATCATGGCAGAAGAATACTTCATACCTTCGACAAAGAAAGAAGACATTATGGATTTTCTGCCAATACTTAGAAAACAGTGCACTTCAAGAAAGACCAAGGTCAAACTTAGTGATTTCAAAGATCAAGAAAGGATATAGGGGAAGCGGTGAAGGCTCTAAGGAGACAAAACAAGAAAATTCCAACAGACCCAAGAACTTCAGATCAAGAATAAATTTAGGTAGTTGATTACAATCATAACCACAATAGTTAACAGCAAAGAACAGAAAAATTAGGGTGGGAAGAAATATTGCAGCTGTGTTGAATGTGATCACTATTGCATCAAAATACAGGGATGCACAGAGGTTATGAGGTTTAAGCATAGTCCTCACATTTGTATGTCAGAGACCAAAGGAGAGCTGTTTTCTTCATGTAAAAACCATTGCTCTATATTTTAATGTCATGTGTATCAAAGATCCTTGGAAAGGTTTAAACTGCATATTCCCTAATTACATTGATATTTGAAGATGACTGCTCTCCAATTTTCAATGTAGGAAGACAAAGAAAACAAGAAACATTCCAGAAGCAGAAAAGAGAGATTGCACAGAGGTAATAAAGCTACCTTGGTGGTACAGAATTTTGTGGGAACAGAAAACAGATCCAATGACCTAGTGCTGTTAACATCACAAGGCAGAGAGAAACAAAAGGACAACGTAGTTTTGAAGGAGGAATCTTTTCTAGGAAGTCACCTCATTAATGAGTGGGGTCAAGGGCGAGGAGGCTCACCAAGGACAAGAAGAAGGGGATAACAGCAAGGAAGGCATTCAGTATTCATCTATCTTTGGTCTTTTGACTACTTGCATGCTTTAGTTGTTTAGCTATGGTTGCAACACTGTTTAGTGCAAGGAATTCTCATGCGGGAATTCCATCCTCTTCTTTGGATCAACTTGTTTAAGGGATCTAAAGGGAATGTTATGAGCTTTAATTCCATCATCTGAATTAGGGTTAATCGGTATCAACATATACAGTGTATTCACTTTTAGAAACTGCGTCTTTTATGCAGGTGCAGCAGTAGCAGGGTTGAATCCCTTGATTTTGTGCTAGTGTTTGAGGAGGATGTGTCTATTTCTCTCTGGAAGTTCTAATAAGGAGGGTATTTGGCCATTTTATGTATTTATTAGCTCTTTCGTGTTATATAGTGTCATATAAAATACAGGGTTGTATTATACTACGTTATTTTCTGCAGTACTACTTTTTATACTTGTGTAATGTCGGAAACCCTTGCCGGGTTGTCTTATTTCTTGTATAAAAGAGGTTAAACCTCCATTTCTTGGCTCTATGATTAATATAAACTCCAACTAAGTATTGATTCATCATTTTCTATATAAAAACTCATGCCAATTATGCTATTGCAGTATTCAAAAATTCTGTTGTTGAAAATCATGGGATTGGGGTGTTTTTAAGTTGTATTGAGTTGGGGAGATTTGTTTAATGTAGCTAGGATGATTTGTTTCTGATGCCATTTGGTATGCAAGTCAAATATAGCATATATAAGAGGATCCAAGTCTTGTTTCATTTTTTTATAGTGTAATTTTCTAAATACAATGTTTTCACTGTCCAGAGTGCAGCAATTCCTAAAAAGGAATATTACAGTGGTACCAGAGCTCTGATCTTGGCTCATCTTGTGGGGATAATCTATCTACAACATGGAGGAGGAATATATCTCAAAAATCCTACTTCAGACCATGTAGAACATTGCAATATACCTCAAGGATATGAGGCATAGAGTGGATTCTATAGGGTTTTGCCATGAGGCAAGCACCGGAACTTCATATGGCATGGAGCATTCAACTGAACCACAATGCTCTACCATGCCTTAATTTCTATCTGGAGAAGATAAGGAGGAAACACTGGGAAATTATTTTGAGGAATATGAATCCCAATCTCAACGGTACAAAGAACACTTGAGCTTTCAGGAGTTTTGTCGGATCAAGGATGGGAGGAGAGTTAATCCTCATCAAAAGAAGGAGAATTTTATGCAGGGATCAGACCTACAGCACAATATGGGGAGGTGCTTCTTACCCACATATGATGGAACACCTAAGTGTACAGCCAAGGCTTGGGTGGAGAAGTTGGACACTTACTTTCAGCTCAACAAGGTTTCTGAAATAGAACCCATCAAGATAGTTGTGTTGCACTTAGAAGGGGAGGCTCATGAATGGTGGTTTCATGGATTGACCACACTTGGGATTAATCACATCACTTCATACTCAGTCTTCACTAAAATACTAGTGGAAATATTTGATCTGAGAGATCCAGAAGCCCATTTTGTCAAGTTAACCAAGCTCAAACAGGAGGGAGATCTTGAAGACTATATTGCTGAATATTTGCAGCTTTCAATGATGGTTTCCAACCTCACTATGAGCAGGAAGGTATGCATTTTTTTTTATGGAATGGCTGAACCATTACAGGGGTTGCTCAAATCCACTAAACCAACCACTCTCCTTGAAGCTATGGAGAAAGCTAGATACTTACAACACACCTTGCCCAGGGAAAGAACATTACTGTAGCAGGAGACCTCTTCAGGGCCAAAGAAGAAAATCCTTGTTCATGATTTGAAGAAATAATGTGTTGTAGGGGAGGCACATTATGTTAAGACCTTCTCCAAGGAAGGGGAGGAGGCCAGTGTTGTACCATCCATAGAAGACTTTTCTCCAAGAGGGGGACCTATTGTAGCATTAAGAGGGGTCCCAAAATATTTGACCTTGAGGGTAAGAGGTACTATTATGGAGTAGAGAGTGTCTGTACTGATAGATAGTGGAGAAAATCATAATTTTATTGATGCACAACTAGTACAAAGGAGAGGGATCCACATGGAGGAGTTTGAGGGATTCTCAGTCTTGGTTCCGAGAGCTAGGACCCTGCAGTGTTCCAAGTATGTTCTGGCACTATCCATTACTATGGGGACCTACACCTTGACATACCACTTCTTTGTGGTAGATATTCTAGACACCAATATCTTATTGGGAGTCCAGTGGTTGATCACTCTTGGGAGAGTTACCACTGATTGGAAAAATTTGGAGATGGAATGGACAGAAGGGAAGAGTGGTCAACATCAGAAGATCAAGGGCATAAACACATACCCCCCTCAGGTTGTTTCGTCACACAGGATGGAAGCAAATATGCACAGAGGAAATGTATAATGGGCAGTGGAGCTGCATATATCAGAAGTAGGGGGCAAGGATTCACCAGTGCATCTAGATGTTCGGTCTATTTTGGATCGATATTCTACAGTATTTGGAGATATTCCACCAGGGAGACCTCCTGACCAAGGGTTTGAACACACTATTGAGTTGGAGCATGCAGATTCCAAGGACACACTCCCATAGTGTTCCTGCTGCCTATAGGAAGAGATTAGAGAGGCCACCCAAGAGCCAGCTGCTCAGTAATGGCACTGTGCCCATGTACTGGTTCCTCTTTCTCTGGTTCAAGGTGAAGACAAGCAGTCAGAGGAGCAAATTGTTGATAGAGCTCACCAGGGAAGACCATGAAGAACAGTGCCCCATACCCGTGATCTGCCATACATTGTTTAGTGTATAGTGTTTACTTTTCTCTGCACACTGATTTATCCATCATCATGTGTTCAGGAGGATCAGAAGGCAACTCTGCGTCACATCGTTCTCATATGTCAGCCATGGTAGCCTACCTGTACCCTTTGGATTAACCAATTCCCAAAAGAGTTTTCCACCTTGCATGAACCACATCATGGTCACTGTGAGAAATTTTTTATTGGTCTTATTTCATGATATTCTTGTCTCCACAAGACTGTAGTATTACTCCAATATATTGAGATATTTTTACATATTCTCAAGGAGTATAAATTCTATGCCAAGCTCTCAAAATGTGAATTTATCCTCACAGAGATGTTTTATTTGGGACACGTCATAGGAGTGGATGGAGTGAGGTTGCACGAGGAGAAGATCCAGGCTATCAGAGATTGGATTGAGCCCATAAATGTCATAGAACTCCGGGGGTTTGTTGGCATATGCACTTATTACCGGAAGTTTGTGAGAGGGTTCTCACAACTAGCAACACCCCTCATAGGATTTACCAAGAAGGGAGATTTCTATTGGACACCTACACTGCAGAGGGATTTTCATAAGCTCAAAGAGGTAATGAGTAGTTGTCCTGTATTGGTTTTGCCTGATTTTTCTCAACCTTTTGTTCTAGAATGTGATGCATCAGGTGAAGGAATTGGAGCAGTTTTGATGCAAGGAGGGCATCCTATAGCCTTTGAAAGTAGTAATTTTCTTCCTCATGAAAGGTTATACCCCATATATGATAAAGAAATGTTGGCTATCATGCATGCATTAGCCAAGTGCTGGCAATACTTGGTGGGGAATAAGTTCAAGGTGAAGACTGATCATAACAGTCTTAGATTCTTCCTTGAATAGAAGCAACTCCAAGAGAGACAACAGAAGTGGGTGAGCAAAGTAAAATCATATGAATTTGACATAGAGTATGTCAAGGGGAAGATCAATGTGGTGGCTGATGCTCTATCTAGGAGGCCTACAACGTTGTCTTTGAGGGGCATGGACGCAGATTGGAAGGCTCAAATTTTAGTGGAGTATTCCAAAGATGATTTTGAATGTGAGATACTTGATGGAGTGGTATCAGATGAGAGGTATAGGGTGATGTATGAGATCATCTATTATTGGGACCGGATCTTCTTGGTTAAGAATTCCAAGCTTAAGGAGAAGATCTTACTAGCATCACATGATTCCCCACTTACAGGGCATCAAGGCTTCACAAAGACTTATAGGGCCATAAGAGATAAATTCTCATGGAAGGGTCTCAAAGAGGATGTGCTCCAACATGTCAAGGAGTGCAAAATTTGTCAACAGAACAAGGGAGAGCACACCCACCCTGCTAGGTTATTGCAGCCATTACCTATTCCGGATGAGAAGTGGGAAAGCATCTCTATGTACTTCATCACCGGCATACCAACAATACAGGGTAAGGATTGTATATTTGTAGTTGTTGATAGGATAACAAAGTAATGTCATTTCTTTACCATTTCTGAACATTATACCACTTCATAGGTAGCTGAGCTTTTCTTCAGAGATGTATTTAGACTCCATGGTCTCCTAAGGACCATAGTGAGTGATCGGGACAGTCGCTTCATGCGTGGATTTTGGCAGGAAATTTTCCAGTTAGTGGGTACTCATTTGACACCAAGCACTAGATATCACCCACAAACTGATGGATAGACCAAGATAGTGAACAAGTGGCTGGAAGGCTACTTGAGAAACTGTGTTGCAAGGTAGCAGAGGGCTTCGCGGCATTGGCTCCACTTGGGAGAGTAGTGTTACAACACTACTCACCATATGTCTATTGGTATGACTCCATTTTGGGCCTTATATGGGTATGAGGCACTCCCATTCGCTGATGGTATGTTTGGGGAAAGTAAGGCTCCAAGAGAAAAGGAATGGATTCAAGAGAATCAGGACATATTTAGAGCCCTCAAAGATAACATTGCTACTGCCTAGAACCAACAGAAGATATATGTAAGCCATGGTCGGGTAGAGAGACAATTTTAGGTGGGAGACCTAGTCTATCTACTTCTTCATCCTTATAAATAGTCCACACTCAAGGATAAGGGAGCTAAGAAGCTCAAACCATGTTTTGATGGACCATACAAGGTGATCAATTGTGTCGGTAAGGTAGCATATGAGCTGGAGCTTCCTAAGGGAAGCGATATCCACAATATTTTCCATGTATCTTGCATCAAAAAGGCCATTGGGAGGAATGTAGTTGCCAACATGGATCTCCCCCTCCCCCCCCCCCCCGTGATGACAGAGGCAACAGTCAATTTTGCAGAAAGCCTAGAAGCAACCAGAATATAAGGGAGAGGTGTTAAGAAGCTGGGTTATCAAGGAATAGTCCATTCGATGGAGGAATCTACAAGATTATATGCCACTTAGAGGGAGAAGATCTTGCAGTTATTTATTAGTTGCATCTTTCTGTGTGAAACCCTCAGAAAGAGACCAGAATATTCTGCAATGGAATGAAGTTGTTGCAGAATACAGAATGCCTCCCATTTTTATGTGCTAGAAGAATAAAAGGGCAATAAAACAATCCCAATGTGAAAAGGGATCAGATTAGGAGGGAAAATAAAGCCACCTTGGTGTGAAAGGGGGAAATTTAGGTGAACTAGATACAGTTGAACAAGTCAATAGTGCTGCTACAAGAGGAGGGAAACCAGCAAGGACAGCGCAGTTTTGAAGGAGGTATCTTTTCTAGGAAGTCCCCTCATTAATGATTGGGGTCAGGGGTGAGGAGGCTCACCAAGGATAAGAATAAGGGGATAGAAGTAAGGAAGGCATTCAGTATTCATCTATATTTGGTCTTTTGACTACTTGTATGCTTCAACTGTTTAGCTGTGGTTGCAGCACTGTTTAGTGCAAGGAATTCTCATGCGGGAATTCCATCCTCTTCCTTGAATCAACTTGTTTAAGGGATCCAAAGGGAAGGTTCTGAGCTTTAATTCCATCATCTAACTTAGGTTCAATCAGTCATCAACATCTAAAATGCAGTCACTTTCAGAAACTGCGTCTTTTATGTAGGTGCAGCAGTAGCAGGTTTGAGTCCCTTGATTTTGTGCTAGTGTTTGAGGAGGAGGTGTTTATTTCTCTCCGGAAGTTCTAATAAGGAGGGCCTTTGGCCATTTTATGTATTTATCAGCTCTTTCATGTTATATTCAGTCATATCAAATATAGAGTTGCAGTAGACTGCATTATTTTCAGCAGTACTACTTTTTATACTTTTGTAATGCCAGAAACCCTTACCGGGTTGTCTTATTTCTTGTATAAAAATGGTTAAACCTCCATTTCTTGGCTTTATTATTAATATAAACTCTAGATCAGTATTGATTCATCATTTTCTATAGAAAACCTCATGTGAATTACGCTATTGCATTCTTCATAAATTATGTTGTTGAAAGTCATGGGATTGGGGTGTTTTTAAGCTGTATTGAGCTGGGGAGATCTGTTTAATGTAGCTAGGATGATTTTTTTCTGATGCCATTTTGTATGCAAGTCACATAAAACATATATAAGAGGATCCAAATCCTGTTTCATGTTTTTATATTGTAATTTTCTGCATACAACATTTTCATTGTTCAGAGTGCAAAAATTCCTAAAAAATAATATTACAGAAACAACGGCATAGATTGGGATATTTTTTGGGTACACTGATACTCCCCGCAACTATCTAGTGTATTTTCCGAACAACAGGATCACAGTTGTAAGATGTAATGTAAAATTTGATGACGAGAAAGCCATATGATTGTCCCTTGTGAGGGAGCTTGATTTTCATGCTGATGAGGAACTCTTAGTTCCAAAGGATGAACCTCAAGATGTGGAGTAGCCACATGAGGAAGATCATGGATTGGAATAAACCACTCATGCATAACCATCCACTAGACATGGTAGGAGGTGCACCATGGAGGTTGACAAATTGAGACTTGATGCGGCAGAACATGTAGGATCACCTACATCATAGAGCAGACAAAGACAATCACTAGAAAGGTATATTGGATACATGGCTCTTATGAGCAAGTGTATTGTGATAGAACCATCCTCTTTTGAGGAAGAAGTGCAATAACCAAATTGGGTTGACGCCATGGTTGAGGAGTATGACTCTATCGTCAGGAACAATGCATGGGAAGTTGTCCCAAGACCAATGAGGAAGTCAGTGGTTGGTGAGGCATGTAGAGTGATTCTATTTTTTTTAGAGTCCAAGTTTTAGTTAGTGTATTAGTTTAATGTAT
Organism: Pinus albicaulis; assembly: GCA_034641835.2. Taxonomy (NCBI): domain Eukaryota; kingdom Viridiplantae; phylum Streptophyta; class Pinopsida; order Pinales; family Pinaceae; genus Pinus; species Pinus albicaulis. The sequence continues at coordinate 1,626,111,720 of CM076575.1, forward strand.
GAGAAATCAATTAACTCAATTAAGTGAGTTAAAGTCAGTCTAACTAGTTGTAACTAATTGTTGCACTAGTGAGAGGTCAAGCGAATTAAATCAGATTTAATACACATACAATGATTTGTCAAGTAATTGATGATTTAATATTAATAGTTGCATGCATGTTAGTTCCGATGGAGACCTAGTTGAGATAGAGGCTAAAGGGATGTTATCTATAAGTTGTATTATGAATAAATTTCCGGCACACAACTACACAACCACAGGATTGCCCATGATGTATTGCGCATTTTTGGAAGGTTGAATTTCCTAATTAATAGGGATCAGTTTTTTTTTATAATTGCGCAAGAAAGGGAAGTTTAGCAGAGGCAGTAAATTGGATATGTGTTGTTCGATTGTTTCTGGATCAGTGTGAGACAGTTGGTAGAGTGCAGCAGAATCTCATGAGAATAATGCATTGTATTGTTTCATGATTCCTTTCTTGATTATAAAATAATATAGAGGGGTTTTGAGCAGCAAGCTTTCCCTAGGAAAAATATCTGTTTTGTGCGATTGATTTTCTTCTTTCTCTTACTTAGTGTGATTGTGCGATCGTGTTTAATTTCTGCAAATGAATTGTAGAAGGATTCAGTATCTTGCTCTAGAATATTGCATGATCGGATTGAATTCATTGGTATACATATTTTTTGTGTAATTTTTACATGGTATCAGAGCTCCATTAATCACTATAGTGGACAAGAAATTGAGTTCGTGTCGAACAACATTCGAATTTGCAAAAATATTCTTTGGTGCGACAAGCGGATCAAGATGGATTTTAATGGATTAAGACTGGAATATGCACTCGAGAGTAGTTCTAACTATATTTCATGGAAATAAATAATGGAGGTAGTTCTGGAGGACAATGGGTTGAAATACCTTATTGACACTGATATTCCAAGGCCCGCAAAAACATAGACCAATCTTCTTAATGCTTGGCAAAAGAAGATTGTAAAGTAAAGGAGGATCTTATTAGAGGGAGTTTGAGATCACATTGTCTTGAGTCTCAATGGAAAGGCAAATCCATATGCAATGTGGAAGTCCTTTACAGATCTATTTTAGAACAACAGTGACCATAGAAAATTGGCACTAAAGGACAAGCTCAAAAAAATCAAAATGGAGAAAGGCGACACTATTCCTAAATACTTGACCAAGTTCATCCAGTGTCAAGATGAGCTTGGAAGTGTCAGTATTACTTCAGAGGATGATGACTTGGTGAGCCTAGCACTTCTAGGACTTCCAAAGAGTTGGAATATTTATTAGGACTCTATCAATGGGAGGGAGAAGCTACCATATTGAGAACAACTTTGGTTGGATTTGGTGCAAGAATAATTCATGAAGAATCCCAAGGATGGATCCTCATCCCAGAAAAATGATGAGGAAAATTTCTCTATGGATGGTAATGCAAAGAAGGGGAAGGGAATTAAATCCTATTCCAAATAGGAGATCGGAAAAGAAGGTGAGAAGAGTGACATGTCCAGGGTGAAATTTTTTCAATGTCAGGGGCATGGAGATTATGCCGCGAATTTTCCAGAGAAGAAGAAGAACAACAAGAAGGATTCATGATTTACAGCGGGTGATGCTTTGGCTTCACAATTCGAGTTGGAATTCTCACTCATTGCATGCATGGTGTCTAGTGTGATAGGATCAGTGTGGTAATTAGATAGTGGTGCATATTTCCACATGACGGGAGACAAAAAACTCTTTATTATCTTGGAGGAGAAGGATCTTCAGATGCACATTGGGATGAGTGATGACGGGAGGTATATAGATATCGAGATTGGTACAGTTACTTTCCATAGATAGCCAGGTAAATTTTTTTTATTAAAATATGTCATGCATGTACCAGGCTTGAAAAAGAATTTAGTTTCAGTTGGTATGTTGGATGATAGAGGATATGATGTGGTTTTTAGTGAAGGGAAAGAATTCCTTCATAACAAAGCCACAGGACAGGTTAAAGAATATTGAGTTCATGTGAAGAACCTCTACAAACTTGATGCAGATGGATGCGCAACATTGATGAGTAAAGAATATAGAGTGGTGAACTGGGATGAGGGTGAGTTATGGCACAAGATATTGGGCCATCTACACCACAATGCTTTGAATGTCATGCAACAGATTTCTATGGGGCTTCCAAAGGGTACTATTGCACAGATAGACACACGCAAGGGATGTAACATGGGGAAGTATACAAAGACCACTTTTCACGAGAAGGAGAACGGAGCAGTGGAGATCCTTGAGAGAGTTCACTCAGATGTGTTTGGACCATTCTCTATAGCAAATAACATGTATTATGTGATTTTTGTTGATGATTTTCTAGAAAGTGTTGGATCTATTTCATGTAGAAGAAAGATCAGACGTTCTCAAAATTTTGTGAGTTCAAAGCACTGGTTGAGAAAGATACAGGGAGGTAGGTGGTGACTCTAAGGAGCGAAAATGGTGGTGAGTACATCTCCAATGAATTCAAGAAATTCTGTATCAAATAAGGAATTCAAAGAGAGTTGACTACACCTCATAACCCACAACAGAATGGGGTTGCAGAAAGAAATAACAAAACAATTGTGGGTGTGGTACGAGATATGTTATATGATCAGGGCCTACCGTTGCATTTGTGGTTAGAGGAATGAAACATAGTGGTATTTGTGCAAAAGTGTAGTCCTCGTCGGATACTTGGAATGAGTACACTAGAGGAGACTTTTTCTGGTGAGAAACTTGATGTTTCATATTTTAAATTTTTTTTCTCATATTTCTATTTCCATGTGACTAATTCTAGAAAAAAGCTAGAACCAATGACATATAATGGGATATTTATGGGGTACACTAATACTCCCCACAACTAACTGGTGTATTTGACAGGATGTAAAATTTGATGAGGAGAAAGCCATGTGATTGTCCCTTGTGAGGGAGCTTGATTTGCATGTAGATGAGGAACTCTTGGTTCCAAAGGATAAACGTCAAGATGTGGATCATCAACCTGAGGATGATCATGGAGTAGTAGAAACCACTCATGCAGAGCCATCCACGAAACATGATAGGAGGCACACCACAGAGGTTGAAAAATTGGGACTTGATGCGGTAGAACATGTAGGAGAACCTACATAATAACGTAGATAGAGATAGTCACCGGACGGGTATATTGGATACATGGCTCTTATGAGCAAGTGTATTGTGAAAGAACCATCCTCTTTTGAGGAAGCAGTGAAATAACCAACTTGGGTTGACGCCATGGTTGAGGAGTATGACTCCATACTCAGGAAAAATGCATGGGAAGTTGTCCCAAGACCAATCGGGAGGTCAATGGTTGGATCTAGATGGACATATAGGGTGAAGCAGGTAGTAGATGGGAGTGTGCAAAATTACAAGGCTAGATTTGTAGCCCGAGGATTCTCACATGTTGAGGGGATTGACTATGAGGTGAATTTTGCACCAATTGCACAATACTCATCGATTAGATCTATCCTTGAACTCCCAGCGCAGATGTGTTGGCAAATACATGAGATGGATGTGAAGACTACATTTCTCAATGGAGTTATTGAGGATGAAGTGTACATTGAGCAGCTATAAGGTTTTGAAACATTTGATAGGGAGTCGCATGTGTATAGACTCAAGAGAGCACTCTTTGGGCCGAAGCAAGCACCTCATGCTTGGTACACCAGGATTGACAACTATTTCACCGGGTTGGGCTTCACGAAGAGCGAAGCAGATGTGAACCTGTACCATATTGCAGTTGATGGTAATATTCTAATTATTGCACTTTATGTAAATGATCTTATTCTGACAAGTGATGAGAAACTCATAACTTCTTAAAAAGAGGGCCTTGCAAGAGATTTTGAGATGAAATACATGGAACTTCTTCACTATTTCCCTTGTTTGGAGATGTGGAAGCGGGATGGGGAGCTATTTGTTTCTTGGGGCAAGTATTCCAAAGGGATTCTGAGGAAGTTCCACATGGAGAGATGTAAACCCATGGTGATTCCTCTTGCAGGAAACTGAAGGAAGGAGGATGCTACTTTAGGTGAGGTAGTGGATGTTACTATTTACAGACAGCTTGTGGGTTCACTCATGTACTTGGTGAACACATGACCAGACATACGCTATGCAGTTAAATAGCTTAGTCAAGCTATGGATCAGCCGACCAAGCTGTTTTGGAAGGCGGGGAAGCATGTCTTGAGATATCTCAGGGGCACTACAAAATATGGATTATGGTACAGACAGACAGGGGGAGTGAAGCTTCAAGGATTCACCGATGTATATTGGGAAAGAAGTCCATCTGAAAGGAAAATCACATCAAGAGGGATCTTCAGCATAGGATCGACAACAGTTTCTTGGTACATCAAGAAGCAGAGATCAGTTGCACTGAGTTTATCTGAGGCAAAGTACATGGCATCCAATTAGGCGACATGTGAGGCCATTTGGATGAGGACGATGCTTGTTTATTTTTTTGGTCATTAGATGGATCCGGCAGTGATACATTGTGATAACCAGAGTTGCATAAAACTCTCAGCTAATCTAGTATTCCATGATAGGTCCAAGAATATTGACATATGGTACCACCATCACATAGATTGTATTCAGAGACGCATTAATTTACTTCAGTAAATTCCCACAGTGAATCATGATGCAGATATTCTGACGAAGGCGCTCTCCAAGAGAAAATTTGAATACCACAAAGGCATGATCCGAGTAGCTGATAATCCCTTTCTTATTGAGAGGGAGTGTTGAAAAGTCAACAAGAAATGTGTGTCTAATTTAATTTTCCCTTAATTAAATTAGACAATAAATTGTAACCTTATCTCATAATCACTCGTAATAGTTAACTGAGTGTGATAGACTCCGTTAGCTCATGAAATTTGATTTTAGCGTGGTCGCTGAGGCATGTAGAGTGATTGTGTTTGTTTTAGTGTCCAAGTTGCAGTTAGTATATTAGTTTAATGCATGAGAAATAAATTAACTCAATTAAGTTAGTTAAAGTCAGTATAACTAGTTGTAACTCATTTTTGTACTAGTAAGAGGTCAAGGGATTTAAATCAAATTTAATTCACATGCAGCAATCTATCAAGTGACTGATGATTTACTATCAATAGTTGCATGCATGTCAGTTTTTATGAAGACCCAGTTGAGACAAAGGTTAAAGGGATGTTATCTATAAGTTGTATTATTAGTAAATTATCGGCGCGCAATTGGAAAACCATAGGATTTCCCATGATGTATTGTGCAATTTTGGAAGGTTTAATTTCCTAATTAATAGGGATCAATTGTTTTTAGAATTGCGCAAGAAAGGGAGGTTGAGCAGAGGTAGGAAATTAGTTAAGTGTTGGTCGATTTTGTCTGGATCAATGTAAGACATTTGGTAGAGTGCAGTAGACTCTTGTGAGAAGAGTGCATTGTATTGTTTCATGATTCGTTGGTTGATTATACAATAAAGATAGAGGGGTTTTGAGCAAAAATCTTTCCCAAGGAAAAATATTTTTTTTTTGCGATTGATTTGATTCTTTCTCTTACTTGGTGTGATTGTGCGATCGTGTTTAATTTCCGCAAATTTATTTTAGAAGGATTCAATATCTTTCTCTAGAATATTGGTATACATATTTTTTTGTATAATTTATACATCCTACTTAGTAAAATATTAAGAATATATAATCATACAAATAATGTATCATGACTTCCATAGTCATTTATAATTTGAGCATCCATGTTTGCAAATAACCAAGTCCACCTCCCAAATCACATCCTACTTAATAAAATATTAAGCATATATAATCATAGAAATCCTATATCATGACTTCTATAGTTATTTATAATTTGATCATCTTTATTTGCAAATAACCAAGTCCCTTGTCACATCATACCCAATACAAGATAAAGCATATATAATAATACAAATAGTATATCATCCATATATCATAATTAATCATATATTCCACATAACCATAACCATGATCATCCATAAATATATGTGTCTCAATCGTGGATTGTTAGAGTTATTAACACAGCGGAAACATAAACAAATAACACGCACAACATTCAACCATGAAAACACACAGATTTTATCATGGTTCACCCAACCAATCTGGGCTGCGTCCACCTAACAGGGCATCGGCAATCTCATTCATCAACTGGAGAAAATACAATAGTAGAGTTACTCTTCTGCTCAGCTCTTCCTCACTACACACTCCTCATCATGCCCACTTGCCTCTACGGGCTTAAATTTTATACCTGTAAATGAAAACAAACTCATAAATTCTCTCACAACAAATATAGGATGCATTAACTCCTCATCAGAAATTGATGGAGCCAATGTAGCAACAAATCCTATTGTTGTCACCTACATGAGATTTTCTCCAAAAATAATTAAAAGAAAAATATCAACATGGATCACCAAAAACATCAATAATATACACTTAACTAAAATGAGTCTTACCAAAATCAGTCTTTATCATAAGCATGTAGCAACGGTTTGACCCAAAACAAGTTATATAGCATAACATAAAAATTTGTTTATCTCTTTTCTCATTCGAGAACGTGGAAGATCGAAGGAATCATAATATTGTGTTGGATAGCATTACTGTTACTTCAAGTGTTGCACCTTAACATTGTTTCAGATAGGGTGGTCGATGGAAAATCAGATCCATATATATCGTTTGTGCAACTCAAATAAATACATCAACGCCAATGATCACGAGAGCAACGTCAACACGGTATTTCCATATCTGGTGAAAGTTATTCGCTACATATGCACATGGGCAATTCAACGTCTTTCTGCAATGTCGGGGTGGGGTCTCGCAGGAGGACTGCCAAAAGTGTTCAGTTGCAGCCTCAGAGATCGCCCATTGAGACTGCCCCAGCGCCATTAGAGCTCGGATTCAGTTGGAATTTTTCTTCCTTCGATTTGAGAAATATGAATTCGCCTCTCTTCTCGACACCGATATAGCCTTTGGTCTTGTGAATTTTATGAGCAATGGTGTTATTCCTATTGACAATCTTATTGGTGTTCTTTGGAATTCTCCTCTCTCGAGGCTCATGGAGACTCTAGCAGGCACACCTTCCTTTAACACGAAAATATTCGCCATAACAACATTGGTGGTCAAATCTTTTGTCAACATTTATGGATTGGAAATGTTCCTGACTCTTGCAGGGCCTGATTGTGGTGTATGTCTGAAAAAAAAAGTTGCACATATTGATGAGCGTTTCTTCTCAGGTGGGTTCCGCTCAACTGCTTCTCAGAAGTTGCACTGTACGCCTGGAGACGTATCTCTTCTATCACCTGCCATGACATAACTCACTCCGTCAGTCAAAAAAATAAATGGAGGTCTCGACAATCCTCACATTTCCAATTTTACTTGTCATATTTTATTTTCTGTACTATGTAAATTTATATCGAAATCTCACCCACTCACTCCATGTTGTGCTCCCTGTCAAATAAATAGGTCTGGATACCATATTGCCGGTGGGTGATTATATTTTTCTCTACTATCTACGCTTTTAAGGAATGGAATGCAATTCTCCTTAACTGCTATTCCAATTTTACAGTTTCATTTTATATGCACCTTCCATCTTTGTTGGGGGCCTCCTATCTGATAACATGCCAGGGCCTATTGATGATCCTCACGGATGATGTGTCTCATAATCCTGTTCTCTAGCCATCCGTTCCGACTTATAACGAATCATTAGTCATTTCACCTTCCATGCCCCCGCTCGAATGGATCTCGCCTCTTTCATCACATGATCCTCCCGCATTCACTAAGAACACGGTATGTAGTGCCATGGAATCGATCCTTCGGAACCCTATGCTTGACCTTGCTACTCTTACCATATTTCATAAGGTTCTTAATGACACTAATCCCTCCATCTCTTTGGCATCTACCTCAAATATCATTGTTAGAAAAATTCTAAATCTAGCTCTTTGCATTTTAGAGGTCGCCACATAACCAAATGTATCCTCCAAGGGGAGTTATATGATCTTTGGAATGTTCCTATCACTGCACTAGAAGATTTCCAGGCCCTTAGAGCAATAGCCTAGAACGGGTTTTGCCATGAATTGTATACTTTATATTAATATTAGAGGGATGGGCAACCCGCCTAAACTAATTTTCCTGCAGAAATTGATTTCTGATTTTCATCCTTCTATGATTTTCTTTCAAGAAAATTTGTGGGATAGAATTGTGGCTATTAAATTTTCTCTCAGTATGTGCTTGGGATGGCTGATAGTGGGGATGGATGCCATTGGTGTGGTATGGTTGTTTTATGGAACCCAACTTTGGTGAATTTAAAAGCATATAAATTTTTTTGGGGCATATTCCTTCATGGGTCTATTTGAGGAATATATGAACATATATATTTTATCAACCTTTATTCCCCTTGCCACAATCATGCTGAATTTTGGGATAGAATGGAACATTCTAGGATCCTGGCTATAAATAATCTTGTGATGATGGGGGATTATAACTCGACTCTGGCTGCTAATGAATCTTGGGGTATGAAGGCACGGAATGATCCTCTCGCAGAGAGGATTGGGAGGATTCTAAATTATTTTAGGTTGATCGACATTAAACCTATCTCGGTGGTCCCGATGTGGACAAATAGATGTAAAGGGTTGGAATTTATTGTCAAAAGGCTTGATCGTTAAATGATTAAGTCTTCCATTATACGGCTCATGGGTAATATGCGTTCACACGTCATATCTTCCTCCCTGTCCGACCATCTCACTATTTTGTTATCTTGGCGCCTTGCAAAAACAACAGAAGGTGTACCTTTTCAGTTCAATCGGGTGTGGCTACTTGATCCGGTTTTCAATAAGCTTGTCATGGAATTCTAGAGATCCAATATTCTGTGTACAGGTTATATGGGTTGGGACCAATTTGCGGACAATCTCCAATGTCCTAAGAACTTGATAAAAAAGTGGGAAAGGATGAAGAAAAGGGCACTCAAAGTGGGGTTGTAGAATATAGAAGAGAATATTTCCAAATATATAAGGACATGATTCTGGAGCCGCCAAATTCCCTTGTTTACTCCACTCTCGAGGTCCTTGAATAACGTAAACTAGAAATCCTCAAGATTCATGAAACAACCTGGAAACTGAAGAGCATAATCCAATGGTTGAAGGAGGGTGATTTGAACACAAGTTATTTCCACAAATGCGCAAATGGTTGTCGCAACAAGAATGCCATTTGGGAAATCTAGGCCTCAGATGGGACTACAAAATACACTAATAAAGAGATTCAATTGCAGGTTTTTAAACACTTCTCTGGATTTTATAAAGCATACTTGACGACTGATGTTAATTTCCAGACATGGGTTCTTGCGCACATGCCTTGTATGTTTGATGGGCGGAAAATTGTCGTTTGGAAAGTCATGTATCAAAGGGAGAGATAATATAAGTTCTAAAATGCTTCACCCATGACAAAAGTCTAGGACCAGATGGCTCGCCGGCTGAGTTTTTTCTTTATTTCTGGGGAATTATGGAGGAAGAGATGCTCGTAGTTAATTGAACAGGTTCATATGGCAAGATGTGTACCTGGTAACATGAATTCAACCTTTTTGGCCATGATCCCAAAAGCATCTGATCAAAAATCATTTGCAGACTTTAGAAATATTGCTTTGTGCAATGTGATCTATAAGATCATTTCGAAAATCATTGCCAATAGAATCAAAGGGGTGCTATCCAGATACATTTCGGCAGATCAATACGGGTTCCTGAAAGGGAGGTCAATTCATGACGTCGTTGCTGTCGCACAGGAAGCAATGCCTACAATTCATGCTCATAAAAAAGAGGCTTTGATCATGAGGATTGACTTACACAAAGCATATGATTCTGTAGATTGGTCAATCATCCGAATTTTTTTTCTCAAAATTGGCCTTTCTCAAAATTATCCAATATGATGTCCTCATCAATGGTATGCCTATTGATTTATTCATGATCAAGAGAGGTCTTAGACAAGGATTCGCACTGTCTCCACTCACTTTTATTCTCATCATGGACGGGTTTAGTAATCTCATGAAGATGGAAAAAAATAATGGCTATTTTGAGGGCCTCTCCTTCTCGCCCACGGTATGCATTTCTCACTCTATCTTTGTGGATGACTTGTTGGTTTTTGGGAAGCTTATTAGAAATCAATGGTTTTATTTGCACTTTATAATTAATCGTTTTGGAGCTATCACGGGTCTGTGTATCAATAAAGGGAAATAAATCCTCTTATTGTAGAAATTATACACAAGACGCATGTATATATCCAAATTCGCCTGATCTAACAATATTTGTCTTCTTGCTAAATATAGAATCCTTCCACTGTTAATCTTTTGCGGAAATTAAAATCAATTGCAAACACATGAAGCAATAAAAACAATCGCACATAACACAGTTGTTTAACGGGAAATCCTGAAGCTGAAAAACCCAACTATCATATATTATGTATCATGGAGATCATGTAACAATCTCATACAAAGCTTAGTACATCAAGCTCTCAGTACAATCAATCATCACACACTAATTAGAAGAAATTTGCAAATCCATGCATTGATTTCTTGCCACCTGATAGCCTGCCTCCACTGCACAATCCCTACTGAATAATAGCTCTGAATGAATTCGAATTACCCTTGCCTTGACTGCACAATCCTCATTGGCAACTCCAATGTGTGTGTGGTGCAATCAATGCATCACTATAGTCACAACAAATAGTCCATCTTTCCCTTTCACCTATCTCTCCACTGGGTCTCCACTAGAACTCACATGCACTGTAGTTAACTATTGTATTGTTCAGTTGATTAATGAGTTATTATTTGTGAATTAATTAACTAATTAATTCACTCCACTCTCACTAGTGTATCATTCAGTTAGACTAGATACAACTAGCTCAACTGAGTCTAACTGAGTTAAACTGAATACAACTCCATGAACTACTCTTCCAACTTTGTCATAACTTTTCCACTTCAGTTCTAACTGATTCCTCCATGCATGAACCACCAGTAAACCCTAGGAATTGCGTAATTCCTTTAGCCCACTGATTTTCCAAATCTGTGCACTGAAATTAAGTGCTCCAAGAGAATAAGTTGTTGTTTATTGTCAGATTATTATTAAGAGCTAATAATAATCGACACTTCTATTTTTAGATCGACGATCTATAAATAGACTTCACCCAATATTCTAAAAGTAGAATTTCATCTATTTTTCCAACTTGACCAACCATCCACAAATAGAATCCTGCAACTTCTGAAATATGATCACCATGTCTAAAAATAGACATAGTCTAAAAATAGACTTGCACCTAAAAATATTTTTTATTAGGCCCCTTAGTAGAAGGCAACTAATTTCACTAAGCTCATCATCTTATTGAATTTCAACACTCCCTCTCAACAATATAGGGATTATCCTTCACCCCGATCCTACCTCTATGGTATTCAAATTTGCTCCTGGTGAGCGCCTTCCTTAGAATATCTGCATCCTGATATTCCATAGGAACGTACTGAAGCAACATGATCTTCTGTTGCACACAATATCTGATATCATGATAGCGGATATCAATATGTTTAGATCTATAATGAAACAGGGGATTATTCAAGAGTTTAATGCAACTTTGATTATCATAATGTATCATTGTAGGATCTAAATGTGAACCGAACAAACTAGTCAAGATCTTCCTCATCCAGATAGCCTCACATGTAGCTTGACTTGCTGCCATGTATTCTGCTTCTGCTGAAATGAGTTCCACAGATATTTTTTTTCCTACTGTACCAAGAAACTGTTGTAGATCCGATACTGAAAACCCCTTCTGATGTGCAATTTCTGTCTGTTGGGTTGCCTGCCCAATCTGCATCCATGAAGCCATGCAAATTCACCTCATCCATCTGTCTGTACCATAAACCATACTTAGATGTGCCCCTGAGATATCTCAAGACATGCTTGCCCGCCTTCCAAAAGAGCTTGGTAGGCTTAACCATCGCTTGTGAAAGCTGGTTCACCGCATAGCATATGTCCAGTCTTGTATTGACTAAATACATGAGCGAACCCACCAACTGTCGATAAACAGTGGCATCCACTACCTCTGCCGATGTAGCATTCTCTTTCCTCCAATTTCCTGGAAGAGGAGTGTCGATAGGCTTGCAGCCTTGCATGTGAAACTTCTCCAGTATCTCCCGAGCATACTTAAACACGGAACCCAAATAGTTCACCTTCTTTTAACATATTTCCAATCAAGGAAATAATGAAGGAGGCCCAAATCCTTCATCTCAAACTCCTGTGCGAGATCTGCCTTGCATGAGTGTATCAACTACTCATCACCCGTTAGTATTAAATCATCAACATAAAGAACAATGATTAAAAGATTACCCTCCACCACAATTTGGTACAGGTTTTCATCCGCCTCACCCTTGGTGAAGCCAAGTCCAGTGAAATAGTTGTCAATCTATGTGTGCCAAACACGGGGTGCTTGCTTCATCCCATACATCGCTCTTTTGAGTCTGCACATATGTGAATCGCTACTAAAGATCTCAAATCCTTCAGGCTGCTCAATGTACACTTCTTCCTCAATGATCCCATTAAGGAACGCAGTCTTCACATCCATCTGATGAATGTGCCAACCCATCTGTGCTGAGAGAGCAAGGATGGTCCGTATGGAAGAATACCATGTGACAGGTGCAAATTTTTCTTCATAGTCAATCCCCTCAATTTGTGAGAAGCCCCAGGCAAAAAATCTTGCCTTATACTACTCGATGCTCCCATCAGCAGCTTGCTTTACCTTGTAGATCCATCTTGATCCTACAACTGATTTTCCCACCGGCCTTGGAACAATCTCCCAAGCACTGTTTCTGACAATGGAGTCATACTCCTCCACCATGGCATCTACCCATGTGGGCTCCTGCGCTGCTTCTTCAAAAGAATATGGCTCTATCACAATAAACTTGCTCATAAGAGCCATGTATCCCGTTAAATTGAGCAAGTGATTGTCTCTTTACGCGGCACATGATGATGGGACTCACCATTTTATGTGTCGCATCAAGCTTCGATCTTGCGAGCTTAAGCAGTACACTTTCTGCCTTCCTGATGTTTGGTTCTTCTGTGCATTGGACTCCCCCACTCCATGAATCTCCTCTGTGGTTGATCACATCTAGAGGCTCACATTTATGCTTGAGGGGGATTCCTCCTTTGCATGCAAGTGTAGCTCCCTCTCAAGCGACAACTTCATGGCTTTCACCTCATTGAATTTTATATCTAGTTGCACCATAGTCATTCGATTGTCTGGAAAATACACACGATAATTATGGAGTGTTTCTATGTACCCCACAAATATCCCAACTTCTGCAGTCGGCTCCAGCTTCTTCCTGGCGTCCTTTTTCACATGAATGTAAACAGATGAGCCAAAAATCTTTAAATGAGAAATATCAGTCTTCTTACCAGTAAAATCTTCTTCAGGTGTACCCATGCCAAGTACTCTATGAGGACAACAGTTTTTCACATAAATCACAGTGTTGCATGCTTCCGCCCACAAGTGCATCGGTAGGCCTTGTTCATGCAACATCGCTCGTGCAGCACTCACGATCGTTCTGTTCTTCCTCTCAGCGACCCCATTCTGCTGTGGGTTATGAGGCACTATGAGTTCTCTTCGAATTCCTTCTTTTCTATAGAAGTCTTTGAATTCACCCAAGATATATTCACCACCATTATCGCTCCGTAGAGCTTTCACTTGCTTCCTCGACTCCTTCTCCACCAATGCTTTAAACTCAAATAACTTGGAGAATGTTTCACGCTTCTTCGGCATGAGAAGATACAACATCTATGAGAATATTTATCAACAAATATAACATAATACCTATGTTTTTTTTTTTAAGCAACCGAGAAAGGTCCATACACGTGTGTGTGAATTCTCTCCAAGATCACCGAAGCACAGTTCTCCTTCTCATGAAAGGTGGTCTTCACAAACTTACCCATAGTACATCCCTTGAACTGATCTGACTAGCAAGAGTACCCTTGGGAAGTCCAGTAGAAATCTACTGCAAAATATTCAAGGTGCCATGGTGAGGATGGCCCAATCTCCTGTGCCATAATTCGCCCTCATCCCGACTCACCACTTCTTCTGCTTTGCCCATCATTGCAGCGTAGCCATCTACCTCCAACTTGTAGAGATTCTTAACTCAAATCCCTATCCTCCTTTTTTGACCCGTTGTTTTATGTCGCAGGAAATATTTTCCCTCGCTAAAAACAACGTCATAACCTCTGCCTTCCAACATTGCGACCGAGACCAAGTTCTTCTTCAGACCTGGAACATGCGTAACATCTTTCAATAGAAATGGATTACCTGAATCCCTCTCAAAGGTAATGGTCTGAATTTTGGTCGCACTGTATCGACCATCATCGCCCATCTCTATATGCATTTGAAGGTCCTTCTCCTCCAAGCCACTAAACAACTCCTTGTCTCCTGTCATATGGAAAGTGCCATTATCGAATGCCACAACGGTCATATAGATTGAAACCAAGCATGCGATCAAAGAGAATTCAAGATCAAATTGCAAGGTTAAGGCCTCTCTAGCTACAACACCAGCAATATTCTTGTTCTTCTTCTGTGGGGAGTTAGTGGTGAAATGCCCATGTTCGTGATAGTGAAAACACTTCACCTTGGAAAAATCTCGCTTCTTTCCTTTTGCTTCAGACTTTGAAGGAAATTTCTTCCCCTTCCCTTTCCTTTCTTTGGAAGCCAAAGCGTAATTATCTTCATCTTCATTCTTTGATGAAGAGCCATCACTGGTACTTCGCCTTATCTCCTCCTGCACAAGATCCGGCCAAAGTCGCTCCCATATCGGTAGTTTCTCTCGTCCATTGACAGAGTCTTCGTAGCTATGCCAACTCTTCGGAAGCCTAAGGAGAACCAAGCTCACCAAGTCTTCATCATCAACAACAATTCCCACACTTCCCATTTCATCCCTACAATGGACAAACTTCGTGAGATATTTTGGAATATTGTTTCCCTTCTCCATTTTTATTTTCCTGAGCTTATCTTTCAGTGCCAACTTCCTCTGGTCGCTGCTGCTTTGGAAAAAATCTGTCAAAGCCTTCCACATTACAAATGGAGTGAATTTCTCATGAAGGCTGGACACAATATGATCCTTCACACCTTCCAACAGAATTGTTCTTGTCCTTTCTACCTTCTTTTTCCATTCGTCAAGTAATGCAACATCGCTAGAACCAGGCTTAGGAACATATCTATCGATGAACTCCTTCAATCCATTATCTTCCAGCACTGCCTCCATCCTATCCTTCCAGGCTATGTAATTCAAGCTTCCCTCAAGGGCATACTCCAATCACAACCCATTGAAATAAATTTCAATGTATGCTCAACTGTCACACCAAGAATTTTCTGCAGCAAATTCGAATTGTCCACCATCACAAACTCGGAAATTCTTCACAATTTCAATCTTCAAGAATTAACACTGCTCTGATACCATGTAGAAATTATATAACATATGCATGTATATATCTAGATTCTCCTGATCTAACAATATTTATCTTCTTGCTAAATACAGAATCCTTCCACTGTTAATCTTTTGCGGAAATTTAAAAACTCAATTGCAAACACATGAAGCAATAAAAACAATCACACATAACACAGTTGTTTAACGGGAAAGCCTGAAGATGAAAACCCCAACTATCATATATTATGTATCATGGAGATCATGTAACAATCTCATACAAAGCTTAGTACATCAAGCTCTCAGTACAATCAATCGTCACACACTAATCAGAAGAAATCTGCAAATCCATGCACTGATTTCTTGCCACCTGATAGCTTGCCTCCACTGCGCAATCCCTGCTGAAGAAGACCCCTGAATGAATTCGAATCTACCTTGCTTGCACTGCGCAATCCTCATTGGCAACTCCAATGTGTGTGTGATGCAATCAATGCATCACTATAGTCACAACGGATAGTCCATCTTGCCCTTTCACCTATCTCTCCACTGGGTCTCCACTGGAACTGACATGCAATGTAGTTAACTGTTGTATTTGTTCAGTTGATTAATGAGTTATTATTTGTGAATTAATTTACTAATTAATTCACTCCACTCTCACTAGTGTATCATTCAGTTAGACTAGATACAACTAGCTCAACTGAGTCTAACTGAGTTAAACTAAATACAACTCCATCAACTACTCTTCCAACTGTGTCATAACTCTACCACTTGAGTTCTAACTAAGTCCTCCATGCATTAGCTCCAGTAAACCCTTGGGAATTGCGTAATTCCCTCAGTCCACTGATGTGCCACATATGTGCACTAAACTGAAGTGCTCCAAGAGAATAAGTTGTTGTTTAGTGTCTGATTATTATTAAGAGCTAATAATAATCGACATGCATCTATTTTTAGATCAATGATCTATAAATAGACTTCGCCCAATATTCTAAAAATAGAATTTCATCTATTTTTCCAACTTGATCAACCATCCACAAATAGCATCCTACAACTTCTGAAATATGATCACCATGTCTAAAAATAGACTTGCACCTAAAAATAGCCTGCAGGCCCACTTAGTGAAGGCGACTCATTTTCACTAAGATCATCATCTTGTCGAATCTCAACACTTATATGACATGGGGGATAGGGATGAAATTTCCTTTATTGTTGATTTCTTAGGAATACAAACAAGTCATCTTATGCAGGGACTCACCTACCTTGGTTTTAGACTTAAGCCATGTGCCTATAAAAATCGAGATTGGCTTTGGCTGATCGATAAATTCTGGAATAAAATTATGAAGTGGAAAAATAATTCGCTCTCACTCGGGGGCAGATTTATCATGGTTCAAGTTGTTTTATTGAAGCTTATGGTGTATTGGGGACACTTTTTTTACCTTCTAGCTTTCATAATACATAAATTAAATGCCATTATTTCCCATTTTATATGGGGTGGTTCAGTTGACAAAAAAATATTTCATGTGTAAATTATCTGAAATCACAAAACCAAAGAGATTTGATGGTTGGGGGTTACTTGAACTTCGATGCTTCACCAATGCCATGCTTACTAAATCAATGTGGCATGCACTAAATGGAAGCGGGGCCTGGACATCAATTATCACTTATAAGTATTTACAGGGTGATCCCCTTCCTACACTCTATCATGGATATACCTAGCCTGTAGAAATGAAATAACTCAGAAATAGATTACAGAAAACAAAGGTATAGAACTAGACAAAACAATGGCGGAAAAGAGGCTTCAGCCTCATGGCATTCACGTTATTCTCTCTTATTAAAAGAATTTAGTTTACAATTTAAATATATGAGAGAAAATTTCTAAGATAGTCCGTGCTATCTTAGAATCCTTTGGTTGAGAAAATTTCTCACCAAAAACCCACCAAGATAGGAGTTACTAAACAAACTCCAATATTTAAGGAACAACCCAAGAGTTAGGCACATATTCCTAACTTGGAATATTTAATTAATTAATTAATTATTTTTGATTTATTATTGTTATTTGAGAGAGAATAACATTCCCCCCCTTCAATGACAAATCCAAAATAAGAACGAGGAACCATCTTCCAAGTTCTCATGTTGATCCTCAAAAAACATTGCCTGAAAAACTACCAAAGCTGGATGCTGAAAAAATGCAATCTTAAGAGACCATGAGTCAGCTGTATGTATGATTCATCTCTGAATTTCTCTTGAAAAATCCATCAAGTGCCAAGTTGCAAAAGGATCCATCTGTCCTTTGCATGAAATCAACATCCTTTGTCCACTGACAAAATTTGTTCAAATCCCACTGGCTGATGATGTCAAAAACAACTCACTGTTGCTTTTGTTGTGCTGAAAACTGTTCACAACTTCTTTGTTGTCGACTGCCCACTGGAAAATTTGTTGATGCCCACTGGTTGTTGAAGATTCCCATCGGCTGCTTTTGCTGGTTTTTTTGAGACTTTCAGTCCGACAACCACTGTCAATTTCATTGACATTTTCCCCCCTTTGTCAGCTGAAAGGAGAGACACTTCTCTTGGAAATTATTCCTGAACTCCCCCCCCCCCCCCCCCTTCAGGTGTAGGAGTTTTTCATTGTTGGATACACTATGTGTGATTGTATTTGATTATAAAACTGAGAAAATATTTTTACTGTGGATGACCATTTCCAAGGATCGATCCATTCATAATATATCTTCAATCTGATTGATTTTTGTTGATTGTGACATTTCTCTAAGGAATAATTGGGCTTGCCACAATGGTGAAAAGGATGGAGATCAAAAAACTGATCTTCCATATGTCCGGTTCTTTGACAATGAGAACATATCAGTTGGACTTCAACTTCAGGTTGCGTGCAATTCTGTTTCTCTGCAAATTTGGGTTGCGTGCATTGCTAGTTGTCTACAACTTTCTCAGAACTTGCTGAGGTGACTTGTGTAAGAAATCCACCACTAACAAACTTAATTGGCTTAGAATAATCTAGAATATGTCAGTTGGTGTCATTTTTGACATATCCTAAGCCTCTTCGATTCTTGTTATTGTGAATTTCTTCCTAGGGCTTGATGATGGGCTTGGAAGAAATTGGAACTGGAACAACTTCGACACTTGAAGTTGTTTGGATGAATGACTTATCATATGGATGGTTCAAAGACTTGAAAGTATCACGCTTTTCTTGTAATTCAATCCTTTGAAGTTGCGACTCGAGTTGAAGAAACTCAATGGTTTCATGTTTTTTTTGTAGATTCTGTGAAAGATCAGCAAGAGTTTCTTTGTTGACATGCACCATGTCTTCATCGCTGGAGATGATCAAACTGTGAAGAATGTTTAACAATAGAATGTGTTGCGCCATTTTAACTTGTGCTCTTGAAATCAGGGTCTCTTGTTGTAGATGTCGTTCTTTGAACCGTTTCACTTGATTTTGGTACTTGAAGGATAGGCTCGCTTGCTATGTGACTTCAATGGCATGCTCGTTTGATTTTTTGCTTATTGCACTTGCTTGGAACACTTGCTAGAATTATAGAATTTTCTCACTTAAACTCTGGAATTCACATTCTCTTGATGACAATCACGTTTGTTTAAGCGCTCACTTGACTTACTTGATGACTTCACGCTCACTTGAATGAGTAGCCATGCTCGCTTGATTTTGATCTCAACTTGCGTGATTGTTTTAACTTGTTTGGTTGCTTTGATGGTTGCTGAAATGAATGTCACTCTGGCTCGCTTGAGGGTTTGAAATTTGTACTATCTTGACACAAATTGCTTGAATGAATAATCACACTCGCTTGGAGGAGATGTGAACTTGTTTCTTGTTTGCGTTAGAAACTCATGCACTCACTTGATTTTGCATAAAGGAAGTGTATTGAACACTGTTGACAATGCACCCAAGAAAGCTTACAATGATTTTAATGATTCACTTAAAACAATGAATTTGATTACAAATTCTGAAATGGATTTGCAAGAACGCTAATGTAGACTTTGCTTTGAAATGCATTAACTTGACTAATTGAATTTGTTTGTTGATGTAGAATGCCGATGTTGACAATCTTTGATGATGTTTTGTAGTTACACAAATGCATGTGTTGAGCTTAATTTTCCTTCCTTGCAGCTTCTTCGTTACATGTGTTGTGCTTGCTTGTATTGAATTTTATGTATGCGATAGTAAATGAAATTATTGATGTGTCACAACTAGACACAAATAAAAAAAACAACATGAATCCATAAAAAACACGCGCCATCACAAACACACATGGTGTACCTAAGATCTCCTTATTCAATTTCAGGTGGATCTAGGACACAATCACCAAAAAATGATATCTTTATTAAATATTGATTACATAAGAAATCTCCACCGTCAAGTAATGAATATGCCAAGCTCACAACCCTTGGAAGCAATTTGTCTTCAAAATCTAGATATTCACCGACTCAATCTCTCTCAAAGAAAAATGGTACTTGGAATCACAATAATGACTTTCCCTTATCACTCCAAATTTACAAAATATGCACCTTATTATTCCAAAAATTAAAAAATTAATTTCGCTCTATCAAAAAACCTCACTCAACCTTTTTTTTTTTAAATCTATGAGCACTTATGTCTCCCCAAAATTACATATTCCTTTGATATTTCTCAAGAAAAAGGAATTTATAATGTCACTTTTCAAAAAGTGAATTTACATTAAAATACTCTTCAAAGCACTTTTTAATGTAATCTTCAAATACTTCTTTACGCTAAAAAAAAAAACCTTTATAACCACCTTTACATACTCCCCATTTTCAAATTGATTTAAAAACATGTATGAAGTAACTTTTATATATATATATATAAAAGAATGGTTGTTTCAGATTTAAAGCACACTTTTTTTTTGGATTATGTAAAGCACACCTTAAAAAATTTGTGGGAATGTGGGAGCAATGATTCAAAGAAAACCTCTTCATTCTTTCTCTATTTTTTTTTGCTGCTTTCTCTTTTGCGTAAGTCAAGACCCTCTAAAACACAACAGCAAGGCTCTGCGGGTGATTTCCCTGGTCAACCGAAGCCAAATTCTACTAAGTTCAGCGAAAAAGCCCGTAATACGAAATTGGACTAATTGAAATAAGCCTTGAATTTACCCAAATCCTTCAAAAGCTTCCAATCTCAGAATTCTATCAAGTTTGTCCCAAATAATGGATCCAAAAGCCCAGAATTTTTTGATTTTTGAATTTCGGTCCTGAAACAAAAACGAAATTACCACCACCTAAAAACCAAGCTAGAATTTTCTTAAGATGGGTAAGACTTTCTAATTTTCACAAAACTAATATCAACTGCTAAAGAAACATTACATGATATTGGATCAAGCCTCGAATTAGAGGTAAATGGGCTTAGAATTAACCCGATTTCTACAATTTTCACACGAAAATCACCAAATTCTGCAAAGTTTCCTAATTGTGGCGTCAATAATCAAATATTTTCACAATTATCTTCAATCAATATGTACATCAAACTCCTAGCATTGAATATGGATTTTAAGCCACCATCCCTTCTATTTGCTATCATAACAATCTCACAGTGTACAATTAATCTCATCAACGCAGACCTCAAACAAATATACCAGGGGTTTTACCTTTACCCGTGGATGTAACAAGCTGGTGGGGTCTCCCCTCCTTCATCAACGTTGGTTTCTTTTCAATTATCATTACTCTGCCACTACTGCTATCATCACATCGATATGCATTCACAGGCTGGGCACTTGTTGACTCCCTCAAAGTGATGCCACGACTGTCACAAACTTGAACCAAATAGAAGCTCACTCTGTAGAAATAAAGAACAAACACCAGATATCTTCCCCATCAGTCTTATTTATAAAAAATCTCCCCAGAGATCACATCAATTCTTTCCCCAGCCAAATTACAGAACATCTAAAGCCTGGGGCTTATGGTGTAGTAACACTTCCATTTTCAGTTAGAGAAGGAATCAATATCTTTTGGCTAGCTTTGTTGCAACTGAAAATATTTGTTTTAGAGATGAATCACTTACTTTCAAGGTTGCAGAAACTCCACAGGAAAGTGCAGAAGAGATAAAAAGCTATGCATGATACAAATATCCAAGTATGTGTAAAACTCAGGGTAATTTCAAGCTTAATGTGAAGGAGGGAGAATTTACTGATTCACACATAATTGTAATGTTGGGAGAAAATGGAACAGGGAATACAACATTTATACACATGTTGGCTGGATTATTGAAACCAGATACTGTAAAAAATACAGATGTGGATATACCTGAATTTTATGTGTCATACAAACCGCAGAAGATCAGCTCACACACGTTCAGATTTGGTTTTCCAAAGATTTGACCGAGTCTCTGTCGAAAATAATATTCGAAAACCGTGATATCAACCTGTTAATCAATAGTTTTTCGCACCCATCATCAACAACAACCATGCCAACCCTGCAATTTATATATTCGTCGATGGTACTCCACGAACTTTCGTCTTCTTTAATTTCACCATATTCGACGAAACAAAACAAAGCTTCGAATCTAGTACGGATATGGATACATTATCCCTTATGCACTGACTGCATACTAGTCTCTATCATGCTCAGTCCTTCACAACAATCGACACCACCATATTCGCTCACCCAAGGCTTCGACACCACATGTATAAATTAAATAACTCAGAAAAAGATTGCACAAAACATAGATACAAAACCAGAAAAAACAATGGCGGAAAAGAGGCTTCAGCCTCATGGAATTCTCATCATTATCTCTTATTAAAAGAATTTAGTTTACAATTTAAATAGATGAGAGAAAATTTTTAAGATAGTCTGTGCTATATTAGAATCCTTTGGTTGAGATAATTTCTCACCAAAAACCCACCAAGATAGGAGTTACTAAACAAGCTCCAATATTTGAGGAACAACCCAAGAGTTAGGCACATATTCCTAACTTGGAATATTTAATTAATTAATTTATTATTTTGGATTTATTATTGTTATTTTAGAGAGTCTAACATGGCCTGCTTCTAATGCTTCATCGATATGGCATAACTTCATAAGGGTTATGAAGATCCTGGGTAAGGGACTGGTTTGGAATTTTGGTGGAGGACAAAAGATTCTTATTGGCATTAACCGCATTCATGGGATGAGCTCGCCTGATGACATGAGCCTGGTATTCCTCCATAGGCTTAATAATAGAGGTTCCTTTTTTTTATGAGACTTCATTTCATATTGGGAACTCGGTGATTCGAGTTGGAAATTTACCCTAGAACTTGGCCTACATGGTCGGGATTCAGATACATGGAACAGTATAAAGGGAAAGCTACAAAGTTTGGGGCTTTCATACAAAAGAGAAGGGAATTGTATCATATGGGGTGGCTCCTTACGAGATGGTTGTATCAAAGTGAAATATTTATATTTAAGTAACATTAAAGAACATATTGGAGATTAATCTAGGTCCTTGTTTCATCTAGTGTGGAGGTGGCATGTTCCTACAAAAATTCTACTATTTGGTTTGTTTCTCTGGAGAGGGAAAATTCTTACTTGGGACTCCCTTAAAAAATGTGGCTTTCATGGGCTGAGGAGATGCCCTTTTTGCCACAAATATGAGGAAACTATATCGCACCTGTTCTTTTCATGCAGGACATCTCTTCGTATATGAAGACTGTTCTCTTTCCTTCTTAAGGATGCTAACTGGACGACTATCGATTATGTTGGCACCATCACGGTATGGACTGTAACTGATGGTATACATAAAACTCTACCTTTTTTAGTTTTTTGGGAGGTTTGGTGCACCCAGAATCAATCTATTTTTCAAGATATACCTGTCAATATCCCAAGGATTCATGGAAACATCATGAGATGGATGGGGATTTTCTCTACGCCAAAAATATCTGTGGTTGACTAATCTACCCCTGATTGTCCGCTCCATATTTCTCTTCCTATGGTTTACTTTTGATGAGCCACAACAGAATGGTTTATGCGATTGTGGGGCATGGATTCATCTTGCAGTGGGGGACCATTATCTCATTCATTGGAATGGTGGCTTCGGTACCAAAAACAAGGCGGAGCTCATGGCCTTATGGAGCGGGATTATGGTGGATTTTCATTTACAATTACCATATATTCACATATAAGGTTATTCTAAGCTCATTATTGATGGTATCAATGGAAAATGCAGGATGTAGGGTCACCACCTTAGCGGATGGATTGAGCGAATATTTCATATCCTATCCAAATTTCAATCTTTCTCATTCCAGCATATGTTCAAAGAAAAAAAACATGAGGGATGATCTTCTCTCTAAGAAAGGTTTGGAGGTACCCTTTGGGTCCATCCACATTTCACACTGCAGTGCATCAATCCTGGAAGCCTCCTTTCATATTCCACTTCCATATTTTTTTTTTTGGATTTGCAAGTGAGCCTGAATTCTATTATCAAGTGAGCCATTAATCCTACTACTGCAAGCGAGCATGTTACAAAGCAGAGGGCACTTATAATTTCTTTTTACAAGCATGTTTGTTCATCGTTGTTATCACATGTGGGCTATTTTCTTCCCCTACAAGCGAGCCGGTTTCAATTACAAGCAAGCCATTTTTATTTTGGTTCTAATACATGACTTTCATGGGAAGCATCATGACTGATCACAGTGCTCTCTTATGAATGATTTTTTTTTCCACATTTTCTATAATTTATGTCATTAGACTATATTCCTCTAGGGTATGCCATACTACAGAGGAAGTTGTTGATCTGAAATGGTTGGGAGCAACTGTTTTTATCTTGGTCTATCTTGCTTATACTGGACCTATCGACGATGTCTCTATGTAACAGTTTCTTGTATTGTTTTAATAAAAACCAATGTTTTTTTTCTTTTTGAAAAAAAAAAGGTTAAAGGTTCAGGTTGTACTTTTCTGGTGTCCATAAATTAGGAATCTAATTTTACACTACGTTTAGAGTGAGTCTAGTTAGCCTATATGAAAGTAGGTTACCAAAATTGATTTTTTAGTGAATTCTTTATTATTATTTCTCTCCACACATTTTAATTTAATATTAATTTTTTTTAATTTAAAAAAATAAATTGTTTTTAAACTAAAATTATTAAAATTTAATATTTAAATTTATAATTATAGTTCAAAATTTAAATTTTCCATAATATTGCCAGTATATTTTTGGCACGGTTAAAAATAATATCCTTCATAACATTTATTAAGCTATCATAAAATTTGAGCCTTAATTATAGTCATCCTATATTTATGACAAAATTAGATTGTGATAAAATAATTCCATGAAAATATTAAAAATTAAATATGTATTATTTATTAAATAATGATGATAACCTAAAAATTTAAGAATTTATATTTTTTAAATTTGATATTAATTTTTTTTCCTAAATTTGTCACTCTTAGTATATTTGGCTTGATTTTTATAAAATAAATTTTAACTCTCTAGAAAGTCAATTTTTCTTTATATTTGAACACCTACATTCATATAATATTATTTTAACCTAGTTGGTCTCAACTAGAGTAAAGATGGATGAGGATGATCATTATATGAATTTTTCCTGTTATTTTCTACATGCATGGGTCAACCCAATAATGGCCATTGGAAGGACATTAAAGACATTTATTCTAATAATGTTAAGACTACTTTACTCTTAGAGAAGATGAGATGTAAATACTTTGATCCACAAATGAGATCTTGTTTGTTTATCAAAGCTTGAAGGGAAAAGAGAATAAGAGAGATAAATGTAAAACCAAATACCACAAGAGACACAATTATCCTATAATATCGAAAGAAAAATTGTGACAAGGTTAGGCATTTCAAAGGAGACTACAAGAAAACAAAAAGAAGAATGAGGAAAATAATGATTTTGGTGAAAAATAAAAATGAGGAAACTAATGATTATGGTGATGAGTCCGTAAATTATTCATTTGTATCTTTGGTAACCCATGTAGTTCAAGGTTTATTGTGTATTTAGTTGACATCTTCAATTAATATCACTTCCCATTAGAACTAGTCTTGATTGTATGAGAAAATGATGGGGTGATAGTATCCCTCTACCACAAGTTCGTTATCCAGAAATCATATCATCTAACTAATAAATAGGTTATTTTAAAATGAGCATTTAGAAATTCTATTGTATAACGTATGCTCTTTAATACATTGTAATTGATGTCATGTTTTTTCTTTACACTCGTTTAAGATATCAAGAAATATGAACATATCATCCAAAAACACTTGTGAAATTTTCAAAGCAGTGTCAAAATAAGACATTTTTTAAACTCATAAATAATCCTGGTGCATAAAATGGTAGTATTAGAAAGTATTTGTATACAAAATGTGCCATTAAGGTAGTCCTAGAAATATGCACTTCAATTATCTCAATTGATTATATCCTAAACTTAAATATATTTTCAAAGAAACTTTTATTCACATCCATTTAATCAAATAAATGATCAATTATAGGTCAGGTACTAATTTATTATCATTGAACTATATAATTCTGTGTAAGGCCCCACTTACCAACAATATTATAGAGAAATACTAGTCCTACTGAACACTAAGACTCAAAATATAATGCTTATATATTTAATTATTTCTTTTCTTAATTAATTGGCACCCTTATTTTAATCCATCACCCTTTAACATACTTTATTTTTAGTAATAACATTTATGGATGGTAATACAAGCTTCCATTTTACTATTAAACAATCTACAAGATTTATGAATTAAACTCTTACCAAAAACATTTGGCCCTACTTCACTCCTAAGAATTAATTATAAATCTCATAAACATTTAAATACAGAATTAATCCATGATGCTTAATGACCTTTAAAAACATGATCTGACATTCTTAATCATGTCTTTAATGATTATCAGCATGTATATTATTACATAGCATCATTCTTCATTGTGTCACAATAATATCAACATTTCTTGAATTGAATTTCACACATAACTAAAACTACAAGCCATCTTCATTGATGCACTCTTACAAATGCTTTAGTAACATGAAAAACTACATATATTGGTGGGGATTTTTTTTACGATTAGCTTGTAGCAATGTAATATGCAACCATTGGGGGATTTTGGGAAAACAAATTGGAAACATGCAGTCTAAAACCATTGAGGAATTCGAAAAAAATGTTTGCAAACATGCAATTTACAACCAATGAGGCATTCTAAAAAATAGTTTGCAAGCATGAAATCTACATCCATTGACAAATTTTAACAAATAGTTGGCAAGCATGCACTCTCCAACCATAGAGGCATTTTAACAAACAATTTGCAAGCATGTAATCTACAAGAACTGAGACATTTTAACAAATACTTTGCAAGCATGCAATCTACATCCATTGAGGCATTTTAACAAATAGTCAACATACATGAAATAAATTTTGATAAAGATGTTTAAACTATCAGAGAGACATTAATAGAATTTACAAAATATCATAAGTCATATTAATATCTTCAATGGTAAAATTTCGACAAAACAAAACAATCAACAATCCCTACACAGTAGCGAAAAATAAAAAAAAATTTACCATATTATTGAATCTGAGTTTGAAAAGCATTTTTTTGGAATCAAAGTGGGCGTTACATGTTCAAAAGGCATGAATACCCCCTGATGTTGAGCATAGTCACATCCAAATTTCCTAGAGATGAAATTCTTTAAAGCAACAAAACATTTTATCTCATTTGCCACTTTTTTCAAACACATGGAATGCAAACTTTCATCTACAACTCTACATGAAGAAACTCAACCCAATATTATGATACTACGAGTTTGTAATTGAATTTAGTTTCACTATATGAATTCTTGATACATGTATTTAATCAAACAGTTTACAACCCGCAAATCTACTTCCCTTAACACAATTTGACAAGCTAATTGCAGTGATTGCTACAATTCAGAAAACACATGGCAGTCCTGAATGCTACAACCATTAAGGCTTTCTGTCAAATAATTTGTAGTCATGTAAGATAATATAACTATACCAAAATCCAAATCACAAACACGTTGAATCATATGAAAACATATTCTATGAAATGACTGAAAATAATATCAACTTACATCAAGCCTTTGATCTTCCAAACTATATTTTGGCTATCACTTTTTTTGCATTTTCTTTTAAGGGGTGATATTGCAATTCCTCCAAGTATATTCCGGTTACATGTCCATTTTCTTACTTCTCTTGTAGGATACACATTAGCACTTATTCATGCATAATTATATATATAAATATAAAATGATAGCATTACTCATTCAGAGATTTTGTCAAACACTTTTCAAACATACCATGAAACCCTTTCTAAAATGTTTGTAATGAGATAATTCAATTAAAAAAAAAAATCAAAACCACATGTCATGAAAGTCTTACCCAACCTCTTTCATAATTATTCATTGTAATTACTTTTAACAATATTTTCCTTTTCTTCCTCAGTTCACTACAATAATAAGGATAGTACAATAATATACACCAGTAATATTTATAATTCGATATATAAACATCCCTAAAAATAGACTACTCTTAGTCTTCATTCTCAACTTATCCATGATAAGCTTCCAAATAACATAATCTTAAACCAAAGTTACATGCTTACAAAATTAAAATTTCTACAATTATTTCTACTAATATTATACTAAAACTAAATTTATACTTGTTGAGATATTGAATTCCAACAAATGAAATAATGTTCCATCTATGATTTCTTAACCAAATTATTTGAACCATTTGATTTTATACCGAACCATATCCATGGAGAACTTCCCCCTTGGAACCCCTAAGCTATATAATCTCACAAACAATACCAAAATAAAGTAGTAGAGAGATATGTAAGGCAACCTAAGGAAGATAAGTTTCACTTCCTCTCAATACCACTCATGTTAAAATCCACAAGGAAGAGCTACTTAGGAAATATCGACAACACTTGGTTACTCTCCAGGTCTCTCCCTCTCACAACCTTCTTCAAATCTCTCAAACTCTTGGTGTCACAATGCCTCTATCCTCACCTAAGTGAGAAGACATGAGACACATATATATGAGGAGCAACAAATTATTCTCATAAAAGAGGAGTAATATGCATGCCTTGGGGAAAAGTAGCATATTCCTTTTAGAGGAGTGTAACTCATTCCATTAAGGAGATCTATGCATGGCTTAGTTAAAGAGAGTGTAACATATGCATTAAGGAGAGCGTAAGAGGAATATTTTATGAATGTGTTTTAATGAGGGTAAGAGGGATATGCCATGTTTTTATGAGTGTGTAATATAGATTGTAATTTGTTGGTAAGAGAGAGATATTTATGTATAGCCATGAGAGTAATCAAGGAGAGAGGTGTGAAGTGATTGATGTGATGAAGGCGACTTTCAATTAATTTTAATAATAATATCATAGTCTTATAAAAGATAATAATAATATTAATAATATTTTTGATTAACTCAAAATTGAAGTATTAGGATTGATTAGTAATAAGTTAAGTGATTTTCCTTGGACTATACATGATTCCCATTTATTGCTAGGTGATTTAAATTTTTTGGAAAGTCAGATTTGAGATGTTAGACATGAATTTCTATTTTTGAAAAGTCCTTGGTCTTGTAAATATATTTTCTATACCACCATCGTTCTGTCTTGCTCCTAAATTTCCTGTAAAAGGATTTTTGTTCGCCATGATTGTAAGCTCTGCACTCTTAGGCTTCAGTTTCATTCTTCTCTCTTCTTCCTGCATCAAGAACCATGTCGGCTCTTCAAAAGTGGGAGCTTTCTCCCTTGTTCTCAGACCTGTAATAAACATCTTATAATCATGTTAAACACTTTCTCCCCTGTATTTCCCAACTTTTCTCTTAGGTTTTTGATTCAAGAGATATATGCAACAACCCATTAACTTTCCTCTATTTTGATGGAGAATATATTACTCTTTAGGAATAGTAATAGATTTGTGTTTTTTATTTGATACATTTCCTTCAGAGTCTTCCATATATCATTGGCATATTTACAATCTTTGGCATAAGTGATGATGGATTCCTTCACTGACATATTCAACAAAACTCTTTCTTTGTTCTCCCTCTTCTCCCAATCTTGGATTTCTGCAGTTGTTCTGCCTCCAGTTATTATCGGCTTCACTTCATCTCCATTTGTGATTTCCCACGCACTCAAACCCTGGAGTAGCATCTGCAATTTAAACTTCCAGTTGGTGTAGCTTGAACCATCGATTTTATTACTCTTATTCATGTAAGCTTATGCAATATGATTATTCATCATGACAGGTCAATCTATGGATCTGCCTCAAGATCCTCAAACTCCAGCGATCAATTCTTTCAACTAGAAAAACACATGCGATATTAAAACGATCTTTACCAACAAAATAAAACTACCCCAATCATACCAGATAAGAAATCTGATGCCACAACATCCGAACCAATAAATTTATGTTGTTCTCAAAGCACACGACCTACCTCGTCATTAACATAGCGATCTTGGTAGTTGCGATCAGAGCTCACGATCTCAGAATATCGGCCACTAAACGCATGATCTCGGTCCATCTCACTTCTGAACCAATCTCCAACGGTCCAGTAAGAAGTCAACACATTCAAAACAAGATTCATACTACAGAGTTTTCCAACGGTCCATCTTTTTCCCTATAGACATGTTGCTTCACGTTTCTCGATCTTAAAATATGGTGCTTAAAAAAACGAAGTTTATTTTTAAAGACGGCAGCCACAGATCGTAAAGACGACGATACAATGGTTTTGATATTGCCTATGCAATAAGATTACAAATTTGTAAAGAATACTAGAAGAATATTATAATGTTGTCAAAACCGTCAAATTTGAGTAACCGTTTGTTTTTAAAATTCCAACCGTGAGATAAAAATTAAAAAACTAAGCATTGTCTTACCATGAATCACAATAGAATAAGGAATTTATACGTTAAAAATAAAAAGAAATATTGTCTGTTTACTCGAATTAAGAGTGTGATCCACGCTCTAATTGAATATTACTACAGCGAAATGCCCTATGTAGTATTCCTTTCTATCTCTATTTGAAAATGTTGGTATTAATGAAAAATTTGGACCACAATAACTCTTTAATCGAAGTTGGGAGATTTGTACCCGCTAAATTTTTGGTTAATAAAATGTTTATTTTTTAAATTTTGTTTTTCTTTTGAGATTGGGTGATGGTGATTTTATAGTTGAGCACTTATATTCATATTCATATAATATTATTGTGACTTATTTAATCTCAACTATATTAAATATGGATGAGGAGGATCATTATATGAGATTTTCGTGTTAATTTCTAGATGTATGAGTAAACCCAATAATGGCCATTGGAAAGACATTAAAGACATTTATGCTTGATAATGTTGTGACTACTTTACTCTTAGAGAATATGAAATGTAAATACTTTGATCCACCAATGAGATCTTGTTTGTTTATCAAAGCTCGAAGGGAAAAGAGAATAAGAGAGATAAATGTAAAACCAAATACCATGAGAGACACAATTATCTTAGAATATCAAAAGAAAAAATATGTCAATTTTAGGCATTTCAAAGTAGAATACAAGAAAAACAAAAAGAAGAATAAGGAAAATAATAATTATGGTGAAAAATAAGAATGAGGAAAATAATGATTATGGTGATAAGTCTGTAAAATCTTGTCAAGAAGATGGCATATATTCTTCATTGGTATCTTTGGTAACCCATGTAGTCCAAGGATTATTGTCTATATTGTCGATATATTCAGTTAATATCACTTCCCATCAACACTAGTCTTGATTGTATGAGAAATATCATCGGGTGATGGTATGCCTCTAATGCAAGTTCCTTATCCAAAAATCATACAGCTAATAAATAGGTTCTTTATAAAATGAGCATTTAGAATTTCTATTGTATAACTTATGCTCTTTAATACATTGTAATGAATGTCTTAGTTTTTCTTTGTGCTTGTTTAGCATCTCAGAAAATATGATCATATAATCCAAAAGAAGTTGCGAACTTGTCAAAGTAGTGTCAAAATATGACATTTTTTTAACTCATAAAAAATCCTAGTGCATAAAATGGTAGTACTAGAAAGTCGTACAAAATGCACCATTAAGGTAGTCCTAGAAATACACACTTCCATAATCTCAATTCATTATATCCTACACTTAGATTTATTTTCAAATAAAATTTTCTTCCCATCCATTTAATCAAATATATCATCACTTATATGGCATAGGTACTAATTTCTTATCATTTAACTATATAATTGTGTTTAGGGTCCCACCTTACCAGCCATCAATATTATAGAGAAATAGCAGTCCCAGTGAACACTAAGACTCAAAATATGATACTTATTTAATTAAATTTGTTTTTATTAATTAATTCGCACACTTACTTTAATCCATGAGTCTTTAAGATAATTTATTTTCATTAATAACATTTATGGATGGTAAGGCAAGCTTTCATTTTAATATGAAACAATCTACAACATTTCTGAATTAAACTCGTATTGAAACATATTTCCCTACTTTTCTCCTAACAATTCATTATAAACGTAATAAACATTTAAATCTATAATTTATCCATGATGTTTAATGACCTTTCCAAACATGATCTCACATTCTCAATCACGTCTTTAATGATTATCAACATGTATATTATTACATAACCTCATTCTTCATTGTGTCACAATAATACCAACATTTATTGAATTCAACTTCACACATAAGTAAAAATAAAAGCCATATTCATTGATGCATTCCTATAAATGATTTAGTAACATGAAAAACTATAGACATTGGGGGGTTTTTATAATCAGCTTGCAGCCATATAAGCTACAACCATTGGGGAATTTTGGGAAAATATTTTGCAAGCATGTCTACAAACATTGAAGAATTTGAACAAAATGTTTGCAAGCATGCAATCTACAACCAATGAGGAATTTTAACAAACAGTTTGCAAGCATGAAATCTAAAATGATTGAGGAATTTTAGCGAACAATTTGCAAGCATGTAATCTGCATCCATTCAGGAATTTTAACAAATAGTTTGCAAGCATGCAATCTACATATATTGAGGCATTTTAACAAATAGTTAGTGGACATGAAACAAATTTCCATACAGATGTTTAAACTATCATAGAGACAGTAAAAATGAATTTACAAAATTTCATGAACCATATTAATTATCTTCGATGATAAAATTTTGGCAAAACAACAAAATCAACAATCCCTACAGGGCAATGAAAAATTAGAAAAATCGACCAAATTATAAAATATGAGTTTGTAAAGCACCTTTTTGGAATCATATTTGGTATTAAATGGTGAAAATGCATGAATTCCCCGTGATGTTGAGTAGATTCACATCCAAAATTACTAGAGATGCAATTTCTTAAAGAAATAAAACTTTTAATCTCATTTACCACTTTTTTCAAACAGATGGAATGAAAAATTTCAACTACAAATACATGAAGAAAGACAACCCAAAATTGTAATACTATGACTTGTTAATTGAATTTAAGTTCACTGTATGAATTGTTGATACATGTATTTAATCAAACATAATATGATACCGGGTAAAACCCATAGTCCCCACTTTACCGTGCATATAAATACGCACCTCCAAATTTTATGCCCCAAATAATCTCAATCTATGCAATTTAAAATTCTACTTTTGAACTGGCAATTTAAATGAACAATTCTGGAATTTTTTAATATCTCAAATCTAAGATTTGAGAGATTAATTTAACAATTATTTTATGTTTATAAGTCCCCACACAATACAGCGAGACTCACTTCTGCTACGGAAGCCTTGTTTCTTAACCAATGGTTATAAAACCACACCTCTCAGCTAGAATTATAACCTCTCATATCAATACTTATGCAGAAGCTGACTCCAACCAATGGTTATGAAACCATATATACATAAAGACCTAGAAACCAAGGTTGCACGCGGAGGCTATCTAATTGAGGCTTATGGTTGAACCCATAAGCAAAACCATTTCATCATATTAAGTAATTGGGCTTGCTAACAGTCAATTCAAGTCTCGGCCTCACTACACATATTAACATATATACCGAGACATTATATGGACCTCGTCATTATGGGACCAAATTAATTAAACTAAGGTTTAATACTCACCAATTGTGACCATCCAACTCCCAGTCTTGGAGCTTCATTTTTCACTGCGGTTAGACTACGCATCTCTTCATATGAACTTCGACTTTGGATTAAACCCAATGCCAACACATATAATTGTCCAGCCCACAATAGTTATTTAACATGTATCAGAACCCTAATTCATATAATAACACCGACCCATGCAACTTAACTCTTACCTCCTCAACCGTTAACTTACTCGCAGTTAGGAAATGCGACCACCCTTGGATCTTCCGCCTTCAAGATCGAACGTCATTCACATTTTTTTCCACCGGACTTTAACGCACAAAAAAAGTCTGAAATAGGTTGTATTTGATTACCACCTCTCGCTACATGTCAAACGACAGACTGTATCGCATTTTTATTTGCGAAACAGCTTACCACCTTATAAAAGTGCGAAAACCATAGTTGGTCCTAAAAACCGCTTACCCTGTTCATTCAAGGTTTCGCCTTCGCTCAACGCACAGTTCCACTGTTAATACAGTTGTTTCCCTTCAATTTAATGATTCGTCTATTCACTTATTAACATCGATTCACCGTTTCTACTTCTTCGTGCAAGTTTTCTCGCAATTCTTAAAGCCCATCAACACACACGTTCTACACATGACTTCATTTCTGTATGCAAGTTATATGGTTTGAACAAAAACCTCCTGTTCAGGCCAGATCTTCAATCCGATGGCCTTCTACTCTCCCTACTCTGCCTCTCCGGCTCTCTAGCTCTATGCAGCGCTATGCAAGTCTATGCAGGTCTGCCTACTAATGCCTTTGAGGCTTATTTTTATACAAAGACTACTAATGAATAGATTCAGATTCTTTGATGACTCAACAAACTCTTGGAATCCGTCCAAGTCCTAAATTTAGCCTAATCCCTAGATAAAATGAAAATGACTGTCTCTTCATATTCCCATCTAATTGACTTCTCTTCATGTTTTCCAATGATTGGATAACATTTACAAATTTCTCTCCACATTTAACTAAAAATCACTCAAATATGAATAATTACATAGGAAATAAAAAACATGAGACCCCCCTATGCCTATTTACATACAAAGTATTGTCTTGAGCTTAATTCCCCTGCATTAAACTCCCCAGGTTAAAATGATTCATGGTCTCCTGATCATGTGCTTTCATTTTTGTCTTCCTGGATCCCAAACTTTATTTTATAGTTGATCACCTGGTGCAACATTCTTCTGTTGTACTTCTCCAGGTTTCCATTTCTTATGTTGTATCCTTCCACCTGTTAAGCTTTCACAGTCTGTGACTATCTTTCCCTTGCTACTATTGTTTCTCTGTTCTCTTGTTGTCGCCTTCTTCTCAGACACTCTCACCATCAGTCTTATCATAAATTCAATTTCTCGGTCTAATATGTCTTCTGGCTGCTACATGTTGTTTCGCCTTGATTATTGAACTTCTACTTCTGCTTGATGAGTTTTTAATTGCTGAACTCTCACTGTTGCTTTTTTCTGGCTCTTGCACTTACTTGTTGAGCCCTAACTTTCTGAAATCCTGCGGTTGCTCTAGCCCCTGCTCTAACTGCCACCCAATCATCCATACCCTCTTGTTCTTTGCAAAATTAAAACTCTTCTTGATTGTCATCTATGACAATTTCTTCATCCTCTGACTTCAGAAATTCTCTGGACTGGTATTTAAATTTCCAGTCACTGTCATCATCTCTTTTCTTCTCCTGGATTAACCATCCTTTAGTCCTTCATTTAACACTTGCAATCATAAAACAAACACCAAAATTATGGAATATTTATATTTCTTTCTCCTTTGGCAACACTTCAAATTGTTGCTTTATCATTTCCTCTGGCAACACTTCAATCTACTGCTCTGTCTTTTCATTTTCTTCTCTAAATTTTTTCAGCAAATAATTCAACCATCTATGTGCAAGCATTTCATCAATATGCTGCAAACTTGTTTCAACATTTTCTCCTTCTTCTTCCTTGACAATCTTCAGTAATTGTCCATCATCATCTTGATTGATTATGGAA
Organism: Pinus albicaulis; assembly: GCA_034641835.2. Lineage (NCBI taxonomy): Eukaryota > Viridiplantae > Streptophyta > Pinopsida > Pinales > Pinaceae > Pinus > Pinus albicaulis. The sequence goes on from CM076575.1 coordinate 1,626,147,272, forward strand.
GTCAAATCAAATTCTTCAAGCTCTGCATTTTCATCTTCTGTCAGAATAAAATTATGATTATCCACTATTGTAGCAGTCCCAAAGGTCTGTCCTCCAGTCTCCTCTTTTTCCATCAGACAAATCAGCTCCTTCTTCCCATTATCATTAACAACAAGTTCCTTTACATGAGACATGTCTGTCTCACCTTCTTTCAATAGCCCATCGCCATTCAAGACAACCCTAAGTGATGGATTGTCTTCTACAATACCAGTCAACACAGCCAACTTGTCGGTTTCAAAATCACAAGGCCCAATGGCCTCAATTGATGATCCAGTCACCAATTCTTCTTTCTACAGTTCTAAGTCTCTTCCAAGACCCACAAAGTCTTCACTGTCCTCATTCCTTTTTATCTTGACATTCTATAATCCCCAATTTTGAAATTGAAATTCTCCTTCCTGCATTGAATTCTGTTTATTCAGCATAATCTCCAACAACTTGATTTCTTCATTCCATGGATTAAAGTCTCCCACAAAATTCTCCTCCTCTTTCAATTGACTGCCTAATGGTGTCAAATTTTCTTCAGCAACAACAGAATCTGCATTCATAAAATAATTTTTAAAACAAAAATCATAAGGCCTCAGTTCCCTTCTTTCTTCTGCCAGCATTCCAGTATGATGTCCTAAAATTACTTCGTTCTCTATTAGCACATTCGTATGTTGATTCACCTTCCCCAAAGAATTCTCTGAAGAATTCTCAAGACTGTCAACAAGTCTTTCCTTCACACCATATTCCTCCATGATGTTTTCTTGTTCACTGTGATGAACTCTACCTTCTGCAATCTCTCTTTCATACTCTGAATTCTCCAACAAGTATTCCAATAATGTAATTTCTCTGTGGCATTCTTTAAGAACTTTGTCATCACTTATTATCCCTGCATTCAGACACAAACTTTCAGTTTGTAAAACAGGAGCTCCAACAACCTCAATTGTTGTTTCACATATCAGTTCTTCAAAATGATCCTCTCCTTCTTCATTCACAAGAATTTCTTCATGTGATACAACAGCTTCCATCATAAATACACTACTGCCTCCTTCATTCAAGAGACATTCTCCAACATTGCATTCTTCTTCAGAGTATCCATCTTCTGAGAGATACATCTTCATACTTGTGACAGATTCATAAGATTGTTCATCCTGCTCTGTAAAACCTGTAATCACATCACAATTGTCAGTTACAAAAATACAAGGTTCTACATCATCCAGCTGATCTGGACTTGTCCAATAACTCAAGGAATCATCACTAATTTCCTTTTTAGCAAGACAATCATCTTGTTGTATCAAACCTCCACCGTGGTTCATAATATCTCTTGCAAATCTCCCTTCTTCATCTGTACTTTGTCTTGCTTCACAAACCAAAACTTCTCTTCTCAACTCAGCTGCTCTGAGTTCTGCACATTCCAACTGTACATCCATCCTCTGCTCAAGATTTCTTAGCCTCTCTGCAAACATACAATAATCATCAGAAGTAAAGTCATTGGACCTCTTGGTCTCACTTGAAGTTTCAGTCTCCAAGTCCTTCTCCAAATGCTCAATCATCCTGAGTAATCTCTCTTCCAGCTGAGCATTTATCATTTTCTCTCTCCTCATCTGTAGCCTTTGCCACTTTACCTTCTTCTTCATGAGCCAACCAACTCTCTAGATTTCCTTTATCATCAGTTCCAATTTGTTGAAATTCTCCCAGATCTCAGCTACCTCTTTCTCATACTCTTCATCAGTGAATTTCCTCCTCTTTCCATTTACTTTGGAATCTTCCTTCACTCTTCTATTGTGGCCTCTATCAGAACCTCTGAAATCTCTGCTATGACTATCAGTAGCCATTTTCTCCTCCATGATTTCCTCACTCATCAGCTGCACCAAGCCTCTGCAGCAGCAAGCTCTCTTATTGCAACTTACCTCACCAATCCTTTCCTCTGGATCTGGGCTTTTGGCAAGTACTGGTCCCCTTCTGCTAGAACCCTATGAGCACTCTCTTCTTCTCTCTCTAGGCTTCACTCTGCAACTTTTCAAGAACGCATATGTTCTTCCTTCATCCAACCTCTGTTGGGAATTCTCCAGGTTCTGCCACACTTCTTCTTCACTTCAGAATCCTCTGTTGGCTTCTTTCATCAATTCTCTCAAAGCTGTGATCTGCTTTTGCTGAGAGCTCTTCAATTGCTTGCAATTTGAATTCTGCAAGCAATAATTAAAACCAGAGTTAAATACTGCTCACGTTCCAAGATCCTTGAGTGATCTTGCTGTTCCTCTCACCTGCACTACACCTCTGTCTGTTGCAGTCTTCAAAACACTTTGTCTTCACTTTAGATTCTGCAAATATGAATTTTCAACCTTCACTGTATGCTTATTCAAACCTGCAATTTCTGTCAAACAGATTTGAAAACCAACTTTCCTCACTGCTTCAATACATATGAATTTCAGAAATAAATTTCAAAGAGCTATTTCAATTCTAACTCTGATACCACATGATACCGGGTAAAACCCATAGTCCCCACTTTACCGTGCATATAAATACACACCTCCAAATTTTATGCCCCAAATAATGTCAATCTCTGTAATTCAACATTCTACTTCTGAACTGGCAATTTAAATGAACAATTATGGAAGTTTCTAATATCTCAAATCTGAGATTTGAGATATTAATTTAACAATTCTTTTATGTTTATAAATCCCCACACAATACAGACATACTCACTTCTCCTGCAGAAGCCTTGTTTCTTAACCAATGGTTATAAAACCACACCTCTCAACCAGAATTATAACCTCTCATATCAATACTTATGCAGAAGCTGACTCCAACCAATGGTTATGAAACCATATATACATAAAGACCTAGAAACCAAGTTTGCATGCAGAGGCTATCTAATTGAGGCTTATGGTTGAACCCATAAGCAAAACCATTTCATCATATTAAGAAATTGGCCTTGATAACAGTCAATTCAAGTCCCGGCCTCACTACACATATTAACATATATACCGAGACATTATATGGTGCTCGTCATTGTGCGTCCCAATTAATTAAACTAAGGTTTAATACTCACCAATTGCAACCATCCAACTCCCAGTCTTGCAGCTTCATTTTTCACCATGGTTAGACTACGCATCTCTTCATATGAACTTCGACTTTGGATTAAACCCAATGCCAACACATATAATTGTTTGGCCCACAATAGTTATTTAACATGTATCAAAACCCGAATTTATATAATAACACCGGCCCACACAACTTAACTCTTACCTCCTCAACCGTTAACTTCCTCGCAGCTAGGAAATGCGACCACCCTTGGATCTTCTGCCTCCAAGATCGAACGTCATTCGCATTTTTTCCCATCGGACTTTAATGCACAAAAAAGTGAGAAATAGGCTGTATTTTATTACCACCTCTCGCTACGTTTCAAACGCCGGACTGTATCCCATTTTTATTTGCGAAACATCTTACCACCTTATAAAAGTGTGAAAACCATAGTTGGTCCTAAGAACCACTTACCCTGTTCATTCAAGGTTCCGCCTTTCCTCAACACATAGTTCCACTGTTAATACGGTGGTTTCCCTTCAATTTAATGATTCGGATGTTCACTTATTAACATCGATTCACCATTTCTACTACTTCGTGCAAGTTTTCTCGCAATTCTTAAAGCCCCTCAACACACGCATTCTACGCATGACTTCAGTTCTATATGCAAGTTATGTGGTTTGAACAAGAACCTCCTATTCAGGTCAGATCTTCAATCCGATGGCCTTCTACTCTTCTTACTCTGCCTCTCCGGCTCTTTAGCTCTATGTAGTTTTATGCAAGTTTATGCAGGTTTGCCTACTAATGCCTTTGAGGCTTATTTTTATACAAAGACTACTAATGAATGGTTTCAGATTCTTTGATGACTCAACAAAATCTTGGAATCCCTCCAAGTCCTAAATTTAGCTTAAACCCTAGATAAACTGAAACTGACTATCTCTTCATATTCCCAACTAATCGACTTCTCTTCATGTTTTCCAATGATTGGAGAACATTTACAAATTTCTCTCCAAATTTAACTAAAAATAACTAAAATATGAATAATTACATAGGAAATCAAAAACATGAGACACCCCTATGCCTATTTACATACAAAGTATTTTCTTGAGCCTAATGCCCCTGCATCATAATACAACCTGCAAATCTACTTCCCTTGAAACAATTTGACAAGCTTATTACAACTATTACCACAATTTAGAAAATACATGGGAGGCTTGAATACTACAACCATTAAGGCTTTCTGTCAAATAGTTTGAATTCATGTAATCTAATAGAACTATACCAAAAACGCAAATCACAAACACATCAAATTACAAGAAAACATATTCTATGAAATGATTGAAAATAATATCAACTTGCCTCAAGCCTTTGATCTTCCAAACCATATTTTGGCTATCATTATTTTTGCATTTTCTTTTAAGGGAAGATCATGTCATTCATCCAACTATATTTTGGTTACATTTCGATTTTATTACTTCTCTTGTAGGCCACAATTTAGCACTTATTCATGCATAATGATATATATAAATATAAAATGATAGCATTACCCATTCAGTGATTTTTTCAAACACTTTGCAAACATACCATGAAACACTTTCTAAAATGTATCTAATTAGATATTTCAATTAAAAAAACACAAAACCATAAGTCATGAAACTCTTACTCAGCCTCTTTCATAATTCTTCATTGTAAGTAATTGTAATAAAATTGTTTTTTTCTTCCTCGGTTCATTAAAATACCAAGGTTAGTACAATAAACTACACTAGTAATATTTATAACTTGAGATATAAACATCCCTAAATATATACTACTCTTATTCTTCATTCTCAACTTATCCATGATAAGCTTCCAAATAACATAATCTTAAAACAAAGTTACATGCTTACAAAAATTATAATTTCTACAATTATCTCTACTAATGTTATACTAAAATTTCAAGGAAATTAAATTTATACCCGATGAGATATTGAATTCCAACAACTAAAATCATGCTCCATCTATGATTCCTTAACCAACTTATTCAAACCATATGATTTTATACCCAACCATATCCAGGAGATAACTCCCCCCCTGGAAACCTTGAGCTGTATAAGCTAACAAAAAAAGCCAAAATATAGTAGTAGAAAGATATATAAGGCAACCTAAGGATGATAAGTTTCACTTCCTCCCAATACAACTCATGTTCAAATCCACAAGGTAAACCTACTTAAGAAATATCGAAAACATTCAATAACTCTCCAGGTCTCTCCCTCTCACAACCTTCCTCAAATATCTCAAGCTCTTGGTATGATAATGCACCTCTCCCCCTTTAGGTGAGAAGAGATGAGACATGTATATAGGAGAAGCAATGGATTCTTCACATAAAGGAGGAATAATATCCATGCCTTGGGCAAAAGTAACATATTCCATGTAGACGAGTGTAACTCATTCCATTACGAAGAGGTATGCATGCCTTAGTTAAAGAGAGCGTAACATATGCATTAAGGAGAGCATAAGAGGAATATTTTATGACATGCTTTTAATGAGAAGAAGATGGATATGCCATTTCTTTGATGATTTTGTAAGAGAGTTTAATGTATCATTAAGAGAGAGATATTTATGTAGAGCTATGAGAGTCATCAAGGAGAGAGGTGTGAAGTGATTGAGGTGATGAAGGTGACCTGGAATTTCTTTAATAATAATATCGTAGTCTCATAAAAGATAATAATAATATTAATACTATTTATGATTAAGTCAATATTGAACTATTACGATTGATTAGTGATAAATTAAGTGAGTTTACTTCGACTATAATTGATTACCACTTCATGCAAGGTGATTTACTTTTTTTTAGAAATTCATACTCCGGATGCTAGACATGAGTTTCTACTTTTATAAAGTCATTCTAGAATTGTCAAAAATGATATTTTATTAACGAAATTAATTCCTAAGCTTCCCATGAGTGGTAATTTTCTTCCATAGGATTCTACATCCCTATCCCATGCATCTACATGCCTTAATATATTGAAGACTCCATGCCCTAATCTACTTCAATGATTCAAGATTACACACCTTCATCTTTTTAATATTTAGGACTCTACATCTTAATTATTTTATTATAGATCCAAGGCTCCATGTTTTCTCGTCTACTATGCTTTGAAACTCTGTGCTTCACTTTAAGGTACTATAGTGAGCTCACACCCATTTGATCATTCGTTGGTAAGGTATTTTTCCAAGACCGAATTTTGTGCATGACTTCCACAATCACGTTTTGTTTTGGAAAAATGACTTCCATAATCATTTATAATTTGAACATCCTTTTATACAAATAGCCACGTCCCCTGCCACATACTACTTAGTAAAATATTAAGCATATGCAATCATACAAATCATGTATCATGTCTTCCATAATCAATTATAATTTGAGCATCCTTGTTTGCAAATAACCAAGTCCCTTGTCACATCCTGCTAAATACAAAATTAAACATATATAATGATACACATTGTGTATCATCCATAAATCATAATTAATCATATATTCCACATAACCTTGATAATCCATAGTTTTATGTGTCTCAATCCTAGATCACCATCCATGTCATATACCTATGTCCAAACTAGGATACCAAAAGAGAAAACGTCAATAATATGCACTTAACCAAAATTAGTCTTACCAAAATTAATTTTTATCATAAGCATGTAGCAACAGTGTGACCCAAAACAAGGTATATAGCGTAACATAACAATCTCTTTGTCTCTATTTTTATTAAAGAACATGGAAGATGGAAGGAATCATAAAATGGTGTTGGATAACATTACTGTTACTTCAAGTGTTTCACCTAAATTTTGTTTCAATTACAGTGGTAAATGGAAAAACGGATCCGTGTATATATATTTTCTGCAACCCAAATAAATACAGCAACACCAGTGATCACGAGAACAACGTCAACACGGTATTTCCATATCTGGTGAAAGTATTTGCACCGAGCATTAGATTCTTCACATATACACATACACATTGGCAAGTCAATGACATTCTGTAATGTAGGGGTGACGTCTCGTAGGAGGACTGCCAAAAGTGTCCGGTTGCAGCCTAAGAGGCCGCCCATCGAAACTAACCCAATGCCATTTGAGCTCGGATTCAGTTGGAATTAGGTTTCCTTCCATATGAGAAACATGAATTTTCCTCTCTTCTGGATATTGATATATTATTTGGTCTTTTGAATGCTATGAGCAATGGTGTTATTCCTATTTATAATCTTAGTGATTTTTTCAGGAATTTTTCTCTCTTTAGGCTCATGGAGACTCTAGCAGCCAAAGCTTCCTTTTACGCGAAAAGATTCACCACAACATCATTGGTGGTCAAATATTCTGTCAAAATTTATGGATTGGAAATGTTCCCAAGGAGTATTGTAGGGCCTGATTGTGGTATATTTCTGAAAAAAGAGGATGCACATATTGATGAGAATTTGTCTTCTCAGGTGGGTGTAGCTCAACTATTTCTCTGCAGTTTCATTTTATGCTTCAAGACCTATCACTTCTATCACCTACCATAAGATAACCGTGAAAACTCACTCACTCTCTCAGTCAAATAAATAAATGGAGGCCTCGACTCTCCTCATATTTCCTATTTTAATTTTCATATTTTCTTTTTTGTACTATGTACCTTTATATCGCAAGCTTACCCACTCACTCCATGTTCTTCTTACTGCCAAATATATATCATATCGCTTACCGGCTTGATACTATATCGTCGGTGGGTGATTATATTTTTCTCTACTATGTACGCTTGGTATAACAAGTCTTGGAATGATTGTTTTCAACATGTTGACACAGTGCTCAAACTATTAAAGGAGAAAAAATTATATGCAAAAACCTCCAATTGTTTCTTTGGAGTATAGGAGGTGGAATATTTGCATCATATTGTATCTCATGAGGGTGTTAAGGTAGACCCTAAAAAATTAAAGCCATTAAGGAATGGAAAATCCCTGCAACCATAAATCATCTTTGAGTATTTATCTAGTTGACAGGTTATTATCGCAATTTTGTTAAGAATTATGGGAGAATGGTAGCACATATAACATCATTACTCAAGAAAGATGCATTTTCTTGGACTCCATAAGAAATTAATGCCTTTGAACATCTTAAAGAGGAAACATGCCAAGCACAGGTATTAGCTACACCCGACTTCACAAAAACCCTTATTGTGGAATGTGATGCCTTACGAAATGCAATTGGTGATGTTTTATGCAAGAAGGAAGACCCATTTATTTTGGAATTTTTCCAATGAAAGGAAAATATTTACATAAACCTATTTATGAGAAGGAAATTTTGGAAATACTACATGCACTATATCAATGGAGACCTTACCTAATGGGAAAAAACATCAAGGTAAAAACAGATCATGATAGTCTTAAATACTTTTTGGAACAAATACTATATTCAAAAGAGAAGAAAAAATGGGCGACAAAGATGTTGGTTTATGACTTTAAAATGATCTACAAAAAATGGAAGAAAAATGGCGTTGCATATGCACTCAAGAAATGATGAGGATTTGGAAGCATTTCTTTGTGTCATTTATATTGTCCAACTTAATTCGATAACTGAAGCAAGGGATGAATGGGAGAATGATGAAGAGGTGTGGGAACTCATTCAAAAGTTCCAGCAAGATCCAATACATGTGATACATTTAACTTGAAAAATGACTCATTATGGTACAAATATCACTTATAAATTTGTAATAAATCCAACTCAAGGAAAATATTCTTTTGAAATTGCACACCTCCCCCTTAGGAGGGCACCTAGTATTTTTAAAAACTTACCACAGGGTCAAGAAGGAAATATTTTTTGGATGGAATTAAATATGATATTCAAAATTTTGTGAGAGAATGTTTGGTTTAAAAAAAAAAAAAAGTTGAGAAAATTAAGACTCCGAGTTTGTTACAACCTTTAGCCATTTCAAGTCAGCATTGGGAGGAGGTCTCAATGGATTTTATCGTAGGTTTACCCAAGTCTAAAGGAAAGAGTTTCATCATGTTGGTAGTTGATAGACTTAGCAAGTATGCACACTTTTGAGCATTAATTCATCATTTTAAAGCCAATAGAGTTGCTAATGCATTTATGGAAACAATTCAAAATCTACATGGAAACCCAAAGATTATTGTAAGTGGCAAGGATCCGATTTTCACTACAAATTTTTGAACATGAATATTTTGTTTTCTTGTTACTCAATTAACTCATATCTCATCTTATCATACTCAATTTGATGAGAAAAGTGAGATAGTGAACAAATTTTTGGAAGGATATCTTCGTTCCTTTGTATCTGATAAACAAACACAATGGGTAAAGTGGTTACCTTTGGTTGAATGGTGGTATAACACTTCCTTCCATACTACAGTAAAAATGACCCCATTTATGGCACTTTATGGATATTATCCACCATCCATCACATCACCTTTAAGAGAAAATGTTAAGGTTAAAGTAGTGGAAGATCACATCAAGCATCAAAAACAAGTTCTCCAACTCTTAAAGGATAACCTGACACTTGGCACAGAATTGAATGAAACAACAAGAAGATCAACATTGTAGTGAAAGAAGTTTTGATGGAGATGACTCAGAATTTTTATGGCTACAACCATACAAACAAATATTGCTCAATAAAGATAATAAGGATAACAAATTATCACCCAAGTACTATGGTCCTTACAAGGTGTTGCAAAATATTGGTACTATGGCATACAAATTGGAGTTGCCTGCATCTTCCCGGGTATACACAATTTTCCATGTTTCATGCTTAACGAAGGTTATTGGTGACAAAATCCTAGTTCAAACATTGTTTCTAGAACTTGACAGAGAAGGAAAAATCATATTTTATCCTGAAGAAGTCACGGAAACAAGAACCTGATAACTACGAAACCGATGGATTTAAGAGCATCTCATTAAGTGGAAGAACTTACTCGTAGAAGATTCCACATGGGAGGTTTAGAATCTTATACAAAATCATCCATAACTACTAAATAATTGAGGAAAACACTTTTTTGAAGGAGAGGGGAAGGTCATGTCCCTACAATACTTGTATCTTCCCCTTATTGTTATTGGTAGTATAGTCCCCTATTTTCATTGTTTTCCCCATGTATCACCCATTTTGTTATTGTTGTGCCCTTACATTATTATTGTTATCTAGGTCTGATTATATTTTGACCTCTTAGACTCCTATATATACCAAGGAGGTTTTATCAATTGTATCAACGAAGAAAATTGTTCATTTATGTAATGTAAAGGGGCTTTCCCCCTCGAACATGACAATTTTTAAGTCGTTGACACTACAAGGAAAAGACCCTCTAGGGGAGGTTATAAAGTAGGGTTTTAGTGTTATAAAATTGGCCAAAATTGTCAAAAAAACATTTTATACAACAATCATTTTTGGTAACAAAGGTTTTGGCGGAGATTTTAACGGAATTTCAACATAACTAAAAAAATCAGTGAGCCGGAGGTTATTACGGATGTTTGTTCATCGGTGCGCTACTAAGGTGTCAACACACCGGTGCATGTCATCTAGACGGTAGGCCCGAGGCGGTCAAAGGTGCATGCACCGAGTCGTAAAGGTCTAAAACCACACTGGGTGCACTGTAGGTGATACAACGCATGATGACGTTCTAATTGGGATTGGGATTTGTGTGGTGCCCATAGGTCATATCAATGCACCGGTTCGTAGTATTATAGAAATTCTCTGGTGCGCAGTATTAGACAAACACACAATTTTTTCTAATTCGTATTGGTATTTGTACGGTACTGTAAATCGTAAAAGCACAGAACACGTATTCTCGGGCCTACTCTTAAGAGGAAAAGTCACTACAAAATGCACTAAGAAGTTGTAATTGGTATTTTTATTTTGTGGTGCCCATAGGTTGTCGCTTCTTTGGTACGGTGTATCTTTCTAAATGTGATGTACGATGGGTAAACACTTTTACAGTGTTCATTTTATTTTTGAAGCTCGACACCAGCAGTGTAATTATTGTGATTTTTAAAATTCATTATTCATAAAAAGTTAACACATCTTATAACAATATTAATATTAATTAAATTTTTATTAATTCATTTGAATGTGATGTTTGGATTAATTTTTTATATCATATCATAATTATTGTGATTTTTTAAAATTCATTACTCCTTGGTCAAAAACATATCTTATAACAGTATTCATATGAATTAAATTTTTATTAGTGCATTTGAATGTGATGTTTGGATTAATTTGTTATATCATATCATCAAATTTCACATTTCTTCATTACAATATTTAATCATCCACAAATTTAATCAATGGTGTTACATTTCACAATGACAATGGAAAACGCAATAGAATAAATTAAAACATATTTGGTTATATATATATATATATATATATATATATATATATATATATATATATAAGACAATATTTTTCATACAAAATGGGACAGTTATTGGTATCCATTTGTTTTTCAATTGGGACACTGTGTCCATCACATTAAACAAAATGTTTGATTTCACAGACAAATATTTCAAAAACTACAATGCCTTGCTTTGATATCCAAACATAATGATCATCATTCTTCACTTGAATTGTTGTCATTTCTCGAGCTACTTCCATGACTTGGGTTATTTTCAGGAATGCTTTGCTCACGTTGTTGATTGTTTTCTTCTTCTTCACCTTCCATCTACAAAAATACAAATAAACTGTAATGATTGTAATACATCGGTGAGAATAATGAAAATTTCAATATTAAATAATATACGTCAATGTAAATCGAAAAGAAAAATGATGTACCATAGCAACAATTGACTCATGAACTATACACATTCTTTTAAAACCGTGTACTATGCCATCTTTCAAGATTTCATCTATTGGCGCAGTTGCATACTTTGTTTCCTGCAAGTTTTATACCCCATAACAAATCATATATTTAATATAAAATATTTTTTTTTCTATTAATTATAGAAGGATTTAAGTAAAACAAGATCGATATATGATTACAAATTCCACAAATAATTTCTAATATGCCAATATATACTCACAACCCATATTTAACCCAATGTCAATAAACTCATCTAATGGTTCTTCTCAGTATGTTAGCACCTATTTGAAGACATTCAATGATGATTTTTGTAAAACAACTTAAAATATACAAAAATGAAATCTAGTTAAGTTGTTATAATGAAGTAACAATTACTCACAAACTTATATATCAACCCTTGTATTCCTTCTCATCATGTTTTATGTGTTGAATGGATTCCATTTTCTTTTCTTTTCTGCAAGTAAATACTTGAAAATTAATATTTGATGCTAAATTGTTTATTTGTTGTACCTAATGATCGAAAATTCAACGATTACTTATTACATTTGAAGCATTTTTGTTGAGATGGCTCCTCCTACGATGCAATTTTGTCCATTTATTTTACCATCTCCTTGTACACCATTTTGGAAATTCCTACTGGCATATTTCTGATATCATCTCGTTCATCTTTTGATATTTTCATAATCTTCTTGAAAATTTAACATGCTCCAATAAAATATTTATTTTTTATATTGATATATGAAAATTAAATATAAAAAAAGTGATATTTATAAATAATTCTAGAAAAACATTTAAAGGAATATTACTTTTTCATTCCTTTTTTTTTGTACATTTTTGCTATTAAAAGTCTAACATGTCTCATTGACCAATTCTTTGGAAGCTCTTCCTGTAGTTTAGATAAAATTTGGTTCTTGCAATCATTGGATTGTTTTTTCTATTATAAGTGGAAAGAATGTCTATACATTCGTTCCACTAGATCCCTCAAACTTTTGTAAAAGTTTTTCCCCCTTTTTTTAACCTCCAGCACCATTCCAAATGAGCTAAGGAGAAATTAATTTTCATTTGCATGGTCTATTATTTTTCTTTCCTTAGAACAAAATTCATTTTTTGAGTCATTGGTCCCTATAGAACATTAAACAGATGTTAATTGATAGATTGTTTGAAACTTGTTATCTAATAATTTTAAGTATATTATTAATGAAAATTAAAAAAGGAACTCATATTGGATCAGTAGTATTTTTTCATTCCCCTGGTTCATCCTTTTGCAATTTTTCCATCAATATTTTACACTCTTATGGTCCTAGATCAAAAATAATCTTATCGAGCTTCATCATTTTGTGGCTCTCCATGTTACACAGTAAAAAATACATATTAGTTAAACGTACATATAGTTCAAAAATAATATTTTTTTTGTAAAGAATTTTAAAAAACTTGTCTTTTTTTCTTTTCTTGATGTGTTATCATTATTTTTGTTACTTAATATCTTGTCAGTCATTTCTTTATCAATATGAAACTTTTACCATATAATTCATTAATATATTTTATAAATAACTTTTTACGTAAAAAAAATATAAAAAAACCGGTGTTCTTTTAAATGATGTACGCACCAACCTCGGTGCGTCGTGTTCTTATAAACACATCACCCAAACAATATCAAACATCTTACGATGCTCTGTGTCAACAAGGAGCATCGGTGCGTTACATGTTAACGACCGCACCAATTAACACAGACAAAAAAATAAAAATTGACTATAAATGGAGGGGGCAGTGCGACCTATTCTTATAAATGACCCGTGCAAACAAGGAACCAACATATGGTTCTCTCTATCAAATATGAGACCCAATGCGTTATATGTTACATGGTGCACCAATTAACATAAAATAAAATTTTTTTTTTGCCAAGCAGTACGTGAGCGGTGTGCTATAATGAAATAGTGCATCGGTGCTCTATTTTACATATGGCGCATGGATTAAATATATATATATATATATATATATATATATATATTTATCAAATAGTACGTGTGTGGTGTGCTAGGATAAGCTAGTGCACCAGTCCACTAGGTTACACAGGGTGCACCGATTAAAAAAAATCTATTTTTTTTTTCAAATTCACGCAAGGACCGATATGGATTGAGATTTTACTATGCAAGTCGTCCCCTGGGTTAGATTTCATAGGCATATATATATATATATATATACAAACCTTATAAATCTAAAATGAAAAGCGTTAATACTGAAATCACAGAAACAGGAAGAAGCAAGGGCAGAAATAAAAAGAATGAAGATTTTAGGGTAAAAATGGAATTTTTTGTTTTTTTTTTCTGCAAATGAACAACAAATTGAAATTTTTTACTTACTGCATAAAAAAAACTGCAGAAAATGTAAAAAAAACAATAAAATTTAATCACGAGATCATTTCAAATTCTATGCTACAGGGTTTGAATCACGAGAGGTTTGGAATTCTAATTGTTTGAATGGTTTTGTTCGAAAGTATTTTGCTGCTCCATAGTGCTCTCATGTTCTCTTGTTCCAAGTATGTCTCATGAAAATCTCTCACTGAAATTGTTTGCAAAAATAGTGAAATAAAGAAAAGTTTTTACTATTTAAAGAATTGTTTTATTAAATTAGATTTTCGAAAACATTTTTCGACCCATTTTTTAATTTACCACTTTTTTTCACTTTAAGAAAATGAAGTCGCGTTTTTTTTTTTTTTTTAATTTGGGACTTTTCATCACCAATGCACTAATTAATAGCATTACACCGGTGCATCAGTTAATAACACGACACCGATGCACAATAAATAAAACCACACTAGTGCAATTATCTGTACATAACCAACGATAACAATAACTCCATTTTTAAGGCACTGAAATTACTTTTAGGTGTGTGCATTAAAATTTATTGTTGATTTTGCTCAAATGCAAGGAGAAAATATCATAATTATATCGAATGGAAAATTCTTCAAAATCGAACTCGTTCCATAATATTTCTCAAAGTCCATTGCAAATTTCTCCCTATCCATCTCTAGACGTAATATTTACTTCATATTTTATTTATATTTTCATTATCTAATTTAATTTATGTTTTTTATCCATGTCAATCAGCTTAATAAAATTTATAATGTATACAAATTTACAGGTTCATATAGATTCATAATCGAGTTGAGTTGTAAAAAATAATCAAACAGCTCCAAAACGATGGAAGCTCTTATCAGGAGTAGCATTCCGCAAAGCGCATTTGGTAGATGAAAATGGACAGCCACTTCACCCTGCCAATTGTAACAATATTGCATCCTCTAGCCACAATCCCAGGACAATGATGGTAATAATAATTGTTTGGTATATTAATCTAATTATTTCAATGTCAAATAAATTAATCATGCGTTGTCAACGTTCTTACTAATCGATATCATAGGTTTTGTACTAATCATGTTCAAATATATTTTTTGAAATTATTACGATTCTAGTGATGATGAGCGACCTACCTATCATCTTTTGTTACATCCCAAAACAACGCCAAATCGAGAGAAGGCTGAATTAAGAGAAAAAATCGGAGAGCAATGATACCAAGAATGGTTGAATCAACCATCGGTTCAATTCCCACTAAGTCCAGATTCACCAATTAGGAATGACTACAGCAATAGTAGTTCTTCACAAGTTGGCAACAGAGGCAATCAAATAGAGGTTGGTATGGATGATTACTTAAGGGATATGACTGCCATGGAGACAATGTTGTTAGATGCATTGCAAAATGATGATCAACTAGGGGATGATGCTCATATCGTTGACACATTTTTCGAAAGTCATAAATTTTCTTCCACCACCCCTCTCTTTGGACTTGGCGGTTAGTCAAAGTCTACCCAGTTGGGGAAAACGATGTTACTGTACAATTAAAATTAAAAATTACACATATTTTACATACAATTACAATTAAAATTTCAATTACAAATACAAATACAATTTTACAATTTTACATACAATTAAAATTAAAATTTCAATTACAATCACGACATAATATTTAATAAATATCATGATCATTTAATATTAAATTAAATAAACATCACGATCATGATAATTACCATCGTACAAACATCATATTCGACTAAAAAACACATTCAAATTCACTAACATCATCTAATCATTGTGATCATGATCATCTAACAAAACACAATTAGCATTGTATAACATCATCACAACACAAACATAAAATATACATCTCATGTCAAACAACTACTATCACATACACATCTATCTGCAAGCTACAAATTAAATGAACATATCTAACATGACCTAACAATATACACATCATGATGAACAACAACATGAAAATTAAGTACAACTGCAACATGAACATAAAATACATGGACCATATATATATATATATATATATATATAATGTCAAAAATACAAAACTATAATATAAATGTCAAATATCAGCTAGTGGTACATCATCAATAGTAGTACTAGTCGAGGCCTACTCAGTTAATGGTGCAGCCTCGACAAGCTCAGATACATGCTGATCATCACGTGCCTGCTGATTTGGTGGTGCCTCACGCTGATCAGGATCAACCATCGGTTTCTCATCATGATGACTCGACATGGTTGACAGTCCAGCTTGCTCATGATCATGAGTACTGCTAGATGTTGCAGGATGTTGACTCGACGTGGCCAATGGTCTAGCCTGCTCTTCATCATGACTGTTGGTCAATGTTGCAGGCTTCTCATCTGCGGCGTGAGGTGAACGATGGTCAATCCCCTTATCGTGATCATTAGATGATGCATCATTGCTCGTGGACTGTTGACATACTGCATCTCGACGATGCTTACAATGAAGGGCCCTCCTCAACCACGTAACTAAGCTCGTAGCTCCTATGACATGCTGCATCATGGTGAACATGTCACGCGGCATGCATCTCCCCATCTACACTAGCCTAGCATCAACATGTATCTCTCTCATACTGGCGAGCCTGACTCCCACATCCACAAACAGTGCACAGAGTTAGTCGACCAACTCCATCCTCAATCTAATGTCAGGAATAAGCCTAGCAAAAGGCAATACTGGTGCACCATGAGGACCAGGTATGTTTGCACCGACCTGATCCTTGGCATCTGCCATATCCTGATCATCATCAGGATCTAAAACTGGATCATTTGGTGACGTTGGCATCTCATCGCCATCAAATTACCCAATGTTTGCAAACTATATATAAGTACACAAAAATAATTAGACAATTTCATTAAACAGTTTAATAAAAACAAGTTAAAGAACATGTTAGAATAAATTTAAATAAAACAATAATATTACCTCTATCATTCAGCGACACATCATCCGTGAAGAGGATGTTGGAACACCCTCGCCAATCCAAACCAGCATACAGACAACGGACCAGAACGAAGGGATTCTCATTAACATTGGCTAACAACTCCAATGCATCATGTGATGTCCTCATGGAAAACTTAGACTCGCCCCTCTTGGGCATCATCCGTCCCCACTTTTGCATCTGTACATGCAACATCGGCCTACGAGGTTGCCAAAAACGATTAGGCCTCGTCTCTAGAAACATCTCAAAAAATAAACAAAATAGCTCTGAAGCAAAAGGGAAGTTCACTTTCCCTTGTGAATGAGCTCGACATCTATCTAAAGTTGTACAGAACTGCCACAAAAAAATGGTAGACCACCTCACAAGTCGTGGAACTTGTACTAAATAATCAACATAAAATATAAGCGGGTAACTAATGTGTTTCCTGTCATTGGTGTTGTGTTAAATGGTTGAAATAAGTAGTGAGAGGCACCTGATAACCTCATCTCTACCAAATGAAGCAATACATAACTAACCTTTGGAGACCTGAAAATCTGAAGGAGACAATATATATGCGCTAATGTATCTTTGGGAGTACACCAACTAACTCCCTGTTGCATAGCCAACTAAGAACTCTGGGAATGAGGGAAAGTCCACCCCTCTCCTTGATAGGCCAGTAATGAAATAGATTTCCTCCTCAGCGCGTACCACTCATTAAGACCAACCTAGAAAGCCTATAGGTGGGCATTCCACCTGCGGATAAGATGTCGTGAAAACACACCATGGCCCTTTAGGGATGTAGCCTCCTCATAGAACTTGAGGAGGCCTACCTACCTTAGGAGCCCCTGGGTAGCTGTTGTAATAGGGTGAGGGTAGGCATCTCTCTCCCTCTCTCGTGCCTCCCACAGGCGAACCATGTTATATTGTTCTGTATGTTCTTGATGTTGTTCCCTCTCTTCTCTCCTTTCACGTCACTGAATGATTGACATATTAAATACAATTTTTTTATTAAATGAGACATGTATTTAAGAACATACATATATAAAAAATTTTGAAAAAAAAAATAGTTGGTGTGCCATAAAAACAGACATACACTGGTAATGGTGTGTCTTTTTCTTGTCGCGCATTGGAGGTGGTGCACCAGAAAAAATTCAGTGCACCGGAGGCAGTGCACCTGCAAATTTTTAGTGCACTGCCCTCCTAACATTTTTACAAGGTCAATGGTGCGGTGGTATAACAGACCGCATCGTTGACTATGTACTAGTGTCAAGAGGACAGTGTGCTGACCAAACTATATGCCCTAGGGCGTATAGTTTAGGAAGCGCACCGCCCTCCTGACATCACTACATAGTCAACAGAGCGGTCATTTACTTGACCGCACTGTTGACCATGACGAATTGTTGAAATACCATGCATTAAAAAAATTACCCCCCCTGGGCTAGATATTTCTGTTGATGCACTGCATTCCTGCAATTCGAAATGGTCAATGGTGCGACTGGGTAACCGACTACACCACACTTTTCTTTAATTTTAAAAAATTGCGGTGTTTCATTTCGGTACCGACTGGAGACCGATGTGGATACCATTAGCACCAGTTGTTGTGTGGCCTGTAAATTTACAAGCTGCACTGCGAACCAGTGCGAGCCGAATAGCTCAAGCCCGTGCAGGAATTTTTTTTATTTTAAATAACGAGAATTTTAAGCTATTTTACAAAACTAATCTGCTAAAAGGTTTAATTATGGAAAAACAAGGAAAATACCTATACATTTTGTCGTCGAGGAGGCATATTGGCTGTATAATTTTCAACACTAAATTTTCCCACCGTTTTGAAAAATTAAAAATGGAGATGGCGGGTAATGGATAGTAGTAGTGCATGCAATGGGAGCACCAATGGTAGGGCGCCTGACATAAGGTAAAGTTGCACTTGTGCTTGAGAGCTCTAGAGCACTGAAAAGTGAAAAATGCAGATTTTTGGCTGTAATTTTTTTTTTATTTAACATTGTTCCGGTGCGTGGCTTTTATAGGTGCACTGATGCGGTTTCTTAAAGTCGGATTGGGTTGTTTCAGTTTTGGTGCACAATTTTAGGACGCGCTGGTGCGGAATATTTGTAAAGCACTGGTGCGCTACAGTAATAAGATGCACTGGGTGGGTTTGTACCGAGCGCACAGTGTCCTAGTGTGCCAATGTTTTGTGTGCACCAGTGCTTTCTCTAGTTGAACGCATCGGTGTGGTTTAGGATGATAAATGCACCGAAAGAAAAACATCTGCAAAAACATCCACCCACCAACCTCCTCTAGTAACCTATGCTACAAACAGATGTCTGAGGTATTTTTATAAGGGGTTCCTCAAAAAAATCCGCTAGAGGATATTTTTCTTATAGTGTGATCTATCTTTTATTCTATTCCTTGAGCTTGTTGCATAACAAATATAACCATCTTTGTGAGAATGACCATGAACTAAGATTAGACCTTGTTAAAATAAATCCTTGAATATAACGCTTCATAGGAAATCTGTTAATTCTCACTGAGGATAGTCTTTCTCAGCCCTATGCAAATTATGAACGTTCATCCCATCCGCTCTACCATCCACTATCCATCTCTTGCCACCCTCTCCAAATTTCACCATTCCTATACTTTTGGTTTTCCTTCTCTTTATAATTTATGTTCATAGCTCTTTCTATCATGGAATAATAATCGAGCCTCTTTGGTTATGTTCGATCACCACATTACAAGTCATCTTTACCTTCTACTTGTGCTTTGGATGGGATGATAATGGAGATGAATCTTGTAGAAAATCCTAAATGAAACATTCAAATATAACTTGAATGTTTGCGAGATAATTCAACAAAAATTATCTAGTTGTCTTTAGTGCACTTACCATAGTTTGTAAGTTGATAACAAGGAGAATAAATAAATAAAAGTGTGAGAGGCTTCCCCACTGAGACTCGGAGTCACTTCCGCATTGGAACTTCGCTTTGGCACTTTCGATTTACATTTTTTAATGAATAAAATTCACACATGTTTCTTCCTTCCTTCACCTTGTTAACATTCAAATGCACGGTGTACACCTACTTTTCAATTCATGGGGCAAGCTTCATTTTGTGGTTAAATATGTTTTTCTTTCAAGAGTTGAGAAGGAGAAGTGGGAAACATAACTTATGAGGAGTAAAGGCTAATCATCCCTTTCAGAGTCTTCTAGAAATTATTGATTTTTTTTTTAATCTAACATTTGGATGCAATATATCTTTTAAATTACATTGTAAGCACATGCATTTTCGATTGAAGTCGACACCCTTTTCTCAAAATTGGTTACAAGTGTTTTTTGTGTTATAACAAAATTTTTAAACTTAGGGAGTATTAGATTTATTAAATACACTAATGATCTCCACTATGCATAACATAGTCAAAATCAACAAGGACACTCTCTCTAGCATTCAAACCATTTTACAATATGCTCAAGACAAGATTGCATTTTTGGAGCTTGATTCATAGCTACAACGAGATGAACTACAACAAAAAGAGTCATGATTCTAAATTTGTTCTTCTTCAAAAAAATATCGTTTAAGCCTGAATCTCATAAGCAGTCAAGGATTAATCCGAATAGTGGAGACATTTCAAGAGAAAATTTGCATGCAAATGTGAAGGTTCAACCTACACTTTCCAAGACCTTCAATAGACCTTGGGAATAAGTTGTGACAAGAAGAATAGAACGCGTCTCGGATATGAAAAATATGTGTCCTTTCATATTCCAGAATATTACGAGCCGATCCATATCACAATTCTCAATTCTTCTAGGGTGATCCATATTCACTTGCTCCTGTTGCACAACAACCACAGATTCTTATATGCCAACATTGTGATCGAGTTCACCATGGAAAGATCAATGTTTTGATATTCATCCTTGTGATCATTGCGGTAAGAAAACTTATCATTTAGAAAAAATTTCGAGAAACAAAACTCCTACAAGAATCAAGATTTACCTTGGCTGGATCACTTCTTGGCAATGGTCTTCAATAGCCAAGAAGATATACCAATCATACCGCAAATCTTTGTTAATATTGCAGTGAAGACTTAATAAAACCTTGTGGGAATTCATCATTCAAAGATTGATCAAGTGATCTTGAACAACCTGAACCTGTTTCCTGAACCTACAACTAGAGATAGACATAGGAAGATACAAATTTGTATCCAAAGGCATATTCATCTTCCATGAGAATTATTTTTGTATCGATGGTCTTTCTTAAACCACTGTGTGCAAAAAAATTGGTTTCCGATGTATTTTTTATTAGGGAGAAATTCCCATACCAGAAGGCTTGAGCGTCTAGTCAGATTAGGAATGGTTCTAGGAACTGCTTTAAAAGTTCCAGAGATGGTAGTCATCCTAAAACCATCATTGGTTGAGATCTTGAGTTCTCACACCTTTTTGTTTATTTGTGGTTTTCTCTTAAAAACCACCATTTCATAGATCTTATTCAGTCGTTGGTTGTCATGCATGTTTTCATTTTCGCTCTCTTATTGGACTCTCATATACAACTACATGCAACTCTTTTTTCTATGGGAGGACATTGAATAAAAGTAATCCTTTCCACAACTAATGGCAATTGAAAGTATTTTTTTATTCTTCCATGCAATTCTTGTTTCTATTTGAGGATATTGAATAAAAGTGATCCTTTCCACAACTAATGGCAATTGAAAGTATTTTTTTATTGTTCCATGTTAGTGACATTGGATGATATATAGAGAGAGAAAGACAAAGAGGATGATAAATTAGTTTTTCTTTTAATTTGAATATTTATAGTCATAAATAAAAGATTTTGGTATACTCTCTTAGTATCTTTTACATTAACTGATGAAATTTCAAATATGAACTTTCTTCTATCTCTAATTGTATAAATCCACTTTTACCTTTTTTACATTGATTCCATAACCAAAATTACTATGAAAATTATCAAATAGCAATTTGTAAAGCCATAGTCTAAACAACGTGCTTTTTTGCCTTTAAAATCATAGAAATTCCCACAATATTTAAAGAAAATAGGGCACATATTTTTGTTAATCCAGCTTATAACTATCAAACTTCAAGATTTTAGGTGCCCTTAAAGTTTTTGGTCGTCCCTACAATTCCTCCCCCTAAATAAACAACTCCATGTGTAAATTCATATTTATGTTTTCACTTTTACCTAATAAAATCACTATGTCAATTTTCAAATAACAATGAGCATCTTATATTAACCCATTAATTTTAAATGAGAAAAAATCAATGACCTTTATTAATATAGTTGTAATTTGTTGTAATTTTAAATGAGAAGAAATCAATTACTAATATGATTGTAATAACAATAATGATTTTTATGTTTTTTTGTATTCAAATTGCCCAAAAATTTTGAAAAAATCCAGCAAAGATTTATCATAATCTTGTTTATATTTGTTAAACTTCAGTATTTTGGGTGCCCTAAGGGTTTTTGATAATACTGAATCTATTTCCACTATAAAAAATGTAATTCAAACACCCCAACTACCTGATTTTTTTTTTTAAATTACCAAATTTAAACAAAAAAAAAGAAATTGGGACTATTCCATAAGCTAAATAGAAAACTTCATTAAAATTTGAGTAATACACTTCTGGCAGTCGTACTCATACACGTTCGCCATACGCCATATTAATATGTGGCGAATCCGCCACTGCTGTCAGCGTCATTCCCCACGTATATCACTACTGCGTTCACGTCGCTTTTGTATTGACTGTCATTGCTGTATTTCTCTACATTGCAGATAGGATCGTCCTCAGAAATTGAAATCCAATGACGCTGCAGCATCCCAAGTAACAACAATGGCATCGAATACCACGGCAATTTTATCAAGTCTTCCATCTTCCACGGTTACCAGTGTTAATACAGAGGAAGAAAAGTCACTACGAGTTAGTCGTGAATATTGCTAGATAAAAGCTGATGGGAATAGTCAACTTGCAGAAGAAATCAACGTGATATGGTATAATCGGGGCGGCCATTGATACAGGAAGCAAAATTAAAATCAAGCATTGATCTCCAGCATGTTAAGTTAGACAAATGAATGGAGTAGTAATGCTCGTGCACACTGTCCGAGATTTGTGTGTTATATTTTAGGAGAGCCTTAGCCAGCGTGTTGAGGGTGAATAAGATTCATGGAATCTCCCAGTTATAGGTGAGATGGTCAGGTATTGAGGTTTTATAGGGAGTTGTCTATTGATCCAACAGAATAGTTTGGATGGTAGTTTTTTGTTAGGGTTTTCGAGGGAGTTGTCTATCGATCCAACAGAATAGTTTGGATGGTAGTTTTTTTTTGTTGAAATTTGGTAAAAAAAATTCCAAAAATCAAGTAGTTGGAGTGTTTGAATTGCATTTTTGATATTGGAAATGGATTCGGCACTATCAAAAACCCTTAGAGCATCCAAAATACTGAAGTTTAACATCTACAAACAAGATTCTGATAAATCTTTGCCGAAAATTTTCAATATCTTACCGAAATTTCTGAGTTATTCTGTGGGTTTTTAGACTATACTAGAAATTTTGATTTGTATTGTTTTTAGAGTATATTTTTATTTAATATCTGATAGATTGTGCAAAGTTCACTATCAAACTTGTGATTTCAACAAACCTCTAAAAAAGACTAAAAATATCACTTTAAATAGCTAGGATAAAAAATCTGTCCTTTAAAATGGAAAAAGTCAACCATCTTGAATAAGGTAAAAATGTGCTCTTTTGAAAGAAGATATTATTGCCCAATTTGCATTAGATGAGGTCAAACCTCCACTCTTTCTGTAATGGGAAGGTATGAGAACAATGTCGGTAACTATCTCTAATTTTTTGGTTTTTTTTGCGTGTAAATTTAGTAGTTCCTTACCATTTTCTATTTATCAAAAAGATAGAACAAGTTGCAACATATTGAAATTTGGTGACCTCAATCTACTCGGAAAAAACCAGGTCTATTGACCAACTTAGAGCATTAAATGCCATCCAAAATTGAAATTTTTCTTTCGTCTACTCGCAGCTATGGCTATTTTACTGTTTACTACAAAGTCTATTAGACAACATGAAAAATAAAAACTTTTCGCAAAAATCATATTAACTTGGAGCATCTGTCACACCTCCCAAATTCCCAAATTTTTTATTTTTTTTTTCTCCAAGCAATTCAGGCTTTTAAGCATAGGTTTACTATGAAATCCTAATTCTCTAAAAATGATTCCTTTCATCATCCCATCGTAACCCCAATGAACTCTCTATTTACTTCCTCTTGTCTTATGTTATTTTAACTCCAAGTATGGAGGAAATTTATATGATTTTATTTTTTATAAAGGTCGCATATATCATCTAGAATTAACCTTTGCTTGGATGATCCATATATCACCTACAAATAACCTATGATTAACCTTAAGGTCCCTTCGCATGATTTATATACGATGGGTCTTGAATAGGTTATGCCTACTGAGCATTCTCGACCCTTTTCAACTTTACATATCCCCGAGCTTTTCCATTTCGTATCTATATATACTTTTGGTATTGATCTTTGATAGAATTTAATGTACATATGATTATAAGACTAACTCTTCTATGCGTTTGGCGGTCGGATGAGGTGGCAATCATAATTAATGTTCACATCTGCGTTGATATGGTAGCATATCATTGTACATGAGATTTCCAATCAAATTTTAATGTGAAACTTGATTTCGAGATCGATTTACACGTAAAGTGTGTAATCCCATTCAATTTGAGTTACCGTGTTCGTGGCGACGGGGTAAATCTTCTCCACGTCGAGATGTTATGATAAGTATGGTGGTGTTTTATGGTTTATACTAGTCTCCAGTCCCCTTCTTTTCGTTCACGTGGTGGATCCACGTCGACGTGGCTTTTTGCGATCGGGCTTACTCGGCTTACATAACTCCCTTACGTATGCGAACAGGCGCCCTCGGAATTTATTTCGGATCTCGAGCACCATTAATGTTATACAACGAGGCTTAATTTCACTTGCCAACCCCTTGATCCGTGGCTTGGCTCTTATGATTTCGCCAAGTGGACGATGGCGATCCTTTCATATTAGGTTTTCTTGGGTCTCGTTGAAGAATTATATAAGCCTTTGACATTGGGCAGAGCTAGTTTTTCCGTGTTCATCATTTGTTTGTGTATTTATTCGTATGCAAGGTTCTTAATCTTCGGAGGGTTTACTTGTCCTTAGTTCACGAAGAAGAGTTCGAGCGTGCCTACTCCACTGCGACAATACCGGGTAATTGTTTATGCATTCGTTCTTCTCCATCGTATGATTTAAAGATGAAGGTCGTTGCTCATAACTTGCCATATGTCGGTTCCGAGGAAGTTTTTCGAATGTTCCTAAGATGAATGCGTTTCGTTTTTGGGATTTTGGGTGATACCCTCCGTGAAAATTTCGTTGTATTCCATTTCCGAGTTTATTTTTGACCATGCGCCTCTGTCGATTCCATGGAATGATAACTAATTTATTTTGTTAATGCTATGTAGCGTCCCAATTTATGTGCTTCGCTCCACTTCGGGAGAATGATCGCCATTCTTTCGAGTCGTTGTGAGGTTTGATTTCCCTCCCGTCTGTACATACACGTTTATTTCCTTCTATTATTATTCTATAGAGTTTCAATTTAATCCATACTCTGTTTATAAATTTTCGATTTCGTAGCCTCGTAGGACCCGAGGTTTTTTGTTTCACGAGTAACGCCTCGTTTTTTTTATGAGCATTTTCTCTGTTCGATCGTTTTCCAGACGATGGCGCTATTTACTAATTCCCATCTTGGCTTGATTTTTCCACGAGGTAATCGAAGATCTCTTCGTATGCCTATGAAACGATCATGAGACCTTCCAATGTTATGGATGTTAACCTCGTCTTCCTTGACATTTCGGGGTCGGTATGCCTATGGGAATACTATCCCCCTCTCGTTGAGTTGTTTCGTCGGACGTAGAATCATTGCTCTCTTATGATTTTACACGGTGTTCGTTGAGGAACGAGACTCTGTCGAGTCAGATTGTTAATATGTTTCGTTCCTATGTGGTGCTCTTTTAAATTTGTTTTTTTTTGAGATAAAGGTTTCGATTCTCGGACCCTAGCCTCGATAGGCTCAACATGTATTGTGAATTTTTTGTATATACATACATACATACACACACACACACACACACACACACACACACACACACACACACACATATATATATATATATATATATATATATATATATATATATATATATATATTCCCTATTTTCTTATGTTGAATTCGCTATAATGACGCTATGAGTTTAACCTTATATGAACGGTCTCCTTCTCCCTCACATGGAGTGAGTCGTGTATACGATTTAATACAATGGAATTTCTCTTTGTTTAGTTTTCTTGTCATAACGAGTGAGTGTATATTATGTAATTCTCTGTAGCCCTAATGTTGTTCAATGTGTACAGGACTCCTCGGTTACTTCTCTCGAATTTACGGGAAGTCATATTTAATTTTAACTTTTCTTCTAATGTATTTCGATCATTATTTTCCGTAGCTAGATATCTCTACACTTGCACCAGTATCATAGCTAACGGTCTCCCTCTGTTCATGTTTACACTAAAATTATTTTACAAATGTACGTCTATACATATAAATGGCATGCATAGATTTGTGAGTCCATTCTCATTTATACACATATAATTAATATGCATGAAGTACCAGGGACTATATTATCGTAGGTTTCTATATTCTTCTTATTTCCCATGCTATATATTTCTAGTTGAATCTTCTTTTTCATTTTCTTATAGCTATTTACAGACTCTTGCCTACATAGATATCTCGGTTTGTAGGTATTTCGTAGAAGTCTGGTCATGTTTTTGGGATTCATTCCCTTGCTATTCAATTTCTTGTTACAAAGCATGAAGGTTTTTTCTATTCTTCCATTTGCTCTTGGTCAAGGGAAATAGTAGTTACGTTAACTGTTAATGTGTACTATTGATGAAAATATTTCAACTCTCTGCTCTTTACTTAATAACTATTAAATAATTCATTCTACACTACTTTCTCACTCGCTCTATTTTTCACGAAAACGCAGTTAAAGTTATAGATTTGTGCTTCATAAGATATTAGAAATTCTCAACTTTTTACCAGTGGGGATTTTGTTTTAGAGACTTTAGAAAAATTCTCTTTGGTTCACCGATTCATGTGCGAGAATTATGAGCTAATAGAGCAGAAGAAATTCATAATAAAGTATCTCAGTAGAGAATATGTATCCTCATATTTAAACCACCCTTGGTTTAGACTTTTCGTTGGATTCTACTTTACGAGTTTTTTCTCTACAACCATAGAGAATTATAAAGGTGATCGCTCTTATGATTAATTCTTTTAAATGTAGTATTAATAAATCTAATACTCTATAAAACAATTTTTATATGTAGCCAATTCATACCACGATAAGTAGAAACACAATTCAACTTAGAGACATACCACTCATGCAGTCGACCAACCTCCCAACCTTAGAGTCTTTCTGTCTCCCGAACTCACCCTCGAGCTAACATCACCTCCTAGAACAGCATCAACCTCTAATCTGCACAAGAGCAACTTATTTAAGCTATTGTTCCCCAAAGCATGTTTCTAATTCTACGTCCCGTAATCTAAGGATGCTTTTTCTTCCCGTTTTCCTAGGCTTCCCAATTTAGGGATTCTTTAAAAGTCGTTTTATGCCTTTCCTTAGCTTTTCCCAGCTTTTTTACCTCTTCCCAACTACTTTCCTCATCATTGGGGAAATTCAGATTTTTTCCTCAAAAAATCTAAATTTAAAAATTAATTTCTTTCAAGGATTTTTGAAAGATTGTGGGGAAATATTTGCCTCATCCATCCTCATGGATTTAGCAAGTGATCTCATAAATCTCATTTTGGTCAATCTGCACCCACATTATTTTTATTCATTTCCTCAATCAAATATTTAATTACATTCACAAAATATTTATCCTTTGGGGTCCACTCCCCTTAGGATTAAAGTTCAAATATCTAACTTTGAAATTCAATCACATGAATTGGGGGTGTTACATATTCCCCTCTCGAAAATAAACACCGTCCTCTGGTGTTATTCAACTACTAGAGTTCATTTTGCAAATAAAAATGGATATTTTTCCATCATTTCAGCTTCTCTTTCCCGGTAGCTTCTTCGACAATAGAAGTGCTTCCACTGCACCTTTACTCTTGTCATCGTTACGCTTCTCAATTCAATTTCTTCCGCTCCGATATTTGAAGCGGTTACGCGTAAACTCCCTTTCTGGTTCCACCTATACAACATTCCAATCAAATATGTGAGAAGCATCATGCACATATCTTTTTAATAATGAAACATGAAATACATCATGAACTCTAACATGGGGTGGTAAGGGCCGACTTGTAAGCCATGGTCCCACCCTTTCTAATACTTCAAAAGGACCACAGTATCTAGGAGCCATTTTTGCACAACTTCCGGCATAAATGGTGCTCTTTTGGGTTTAATACGCAAATACACATGCTCCCCCCACTTTAAATTCTCGGTGCACTCTTTTCTTATCAACATAATTCTTACGCGATCTTGTGTCAGTCTTGATGTTTCTTTGTATCCGTTTGAAAATTATTTCCATCTCTTGTAAAGCATCTCTGGTCCCAACATTAGTTTATCTTCTAGTCGACTCAGCTCAAAGAAGTACGACACTTCCTTCCATACAGAGTGCCTCAAACTTTGGACTCATTTTGATGGAGGATTGGTATTGTTATTATAGGAAAATTTAGCTAAATGCAAGTAATCTTCCCACTTTCGGATCTATCCATCACATACATTCTCGGCATGTCCTCCAAAATTTGATTAGTTCTTTCCGTTTGACCATCGGTCTACGAGGGGTGGCTTAGCGTGCTAAAATTCAATTTAGTGCCCATACCTCCAAATAGCCCTTTCCAAAAGGCTGCTGTAAACTTAGCATCTCTACTCAGAAACAATCACCTTCGGAACCCCATGGAGCCTTACTACCTCCTTCGGGAACACATTCGCTACTTGAGCTGTCCCAAAGGTAGATTTCACCGGTATAAAGTGAGCAACTTTGGTTAGAGTGTCTACTACTACCATTACAGTAATCATGCTTGGTATTTGGTTTTAGGTAACCCCTGTTATGAAATCCATGGAAAGCCGTGTCCCATTTCCATTCTCGCAATCGGTAAAGGGTTTAAAAGGCGACAGGATGTCGATGTTCAACTTTGACTAGTTGACATTCCATGCATCTACTTAAATGATTCTCGCTACATCTCTCTTCATTCCTGGCCGGGAAAAAAATTCTTTTTTAGGGTCGTAACATTTTCATCGATATCCTAGATGTCCTGCATATGGTTGTTTGTGGTACTCATCCAAAATTTCCCTTTTTAAGGACTCTACATTGGGAATATACAATCTGCTTTTTATAACAGATCGGCCCCTTTTTGGTTTTGAGTGAAATCGCTTTTTCTCCTTTTTCCGTAATTTCACTCAAGTGTTTCATAAATTGGGTCTTGGTTTGTCTGCCTTATTCACCAAATCTTCTACATCGATCGAGCACTACTTCCAAATACTATTGATATTCTGACAAGCATTTCGCTCAATGCATCACAACTTTATTTTCTTTTCCCCCTAATATGTTTTATATCCATATCAAATTCACTTAAAAAGGACAACCATCCGCTTGTCTCGGCATTCAAATACGGTTGGGAAAAGAAATATTTGAGACTAATATGATCAATCATCAATGTAAATTTTTTTTCCAAGAAGATAGTGCCACCACATTTTCAAAGCATGGATAACAATTGCTAATTCTAAATCATAGGCACTATAATTTTGTTCATGTATCTTCGACTTTCCTAGATTCATAGGCAATATCGAATTTTCCGTAAAAAGAACTCCTCCCAATCCTTCTCTACGAGCATCCAGTACATACCACAAATTCTTTATCGGGATCCTGCAATCTTTAGTATAGGGGATCTGTAGTAAGTTTCGGCTTTTAATTGGTCAAAGCTGTTTTGGCATTTTTCAATCCATTCAAACTTGACACCTTTCCTTTGTAATGATGTGATGGGATGTGCTATGGCAGAAAACCTCTCTACAAATCTGCGATAATAGCTCGCAATCCCCATGAATGATCTCACTCGTTTGAAACATCGACCGGTACATACCATTCTTTTATAGCCTTTATCTTTTCAGGGTCAACTGACAAGGCCTTGTTCGGGAAAATAATATGACCCAAGTATTGGATCTTATCTTTATAAAAACTCACATTTGCTAAACTTGGCATATAGCTGATTTTCCTTTAGAGTTTGAAATACTATCCTCAAGTGTTCATTATGTTCCTTCTCACTTTTTGAGAAAAACTAAGATATCATCTATGAACACAAGGACAAATTTATCCAAGTACTTGTTTAACACACTGTTCATTAGGCACATGAATGTGGCAGGGGCATTTGTCAAACCCAAAAGGTAGGACTACAAATTCGTAGTGACCATACCTGGTTTGAAAGGTTGTTTTGCTGATGTCTTCTTCTTTAATTCTAAGCTAGTGATAACCAGTTCTTAAGTCAATTTTCGAAAATACTGAAGCTCCTCTCACTTGATCAAAAAGATCATCAATTCTAGGAAAAGGATATCTATTTTTAATGGTCAACTTATTCAGTTGACGATAATCAATGCACATCCTGAAAGTTCCATCTTTCTTTTTCACGAACAACACCGGTGCTCCCCAAGGAGACACACTCGGTCTGATATACCCTTTATCTAGCAGTTCTTGTAATTGCATTTTCAGTTCCATAAGTTCAGGAGGACTCATTCGATAAGGCGCTCGGGAGACAGGTGTTGCTCCCAGCACCAGATCGATTGAGAAATCAATCTCTCTTTTGGGGGGAAGATGAGGGATTTCCTTCGGAAAAACTTCCTTGAATTCTCTTATTACTGGTACAGCATATCCAGTAATTCTTGTTCAGTTTTCTGTTCTGTTTCTTCCACATGCACTGCATAAACTTGGTGTCCTTTTCTAGCTATTCTTTTTAATTGCAATGCTGAAATTTGTCTTACAGAAATAGGTTTTTGTTTCCCTTTGAGAATAAAAGGTTTCCCTTCCTCATCTACACAATGCAAAGTCTTATCCCAGCAGTTCATCAAAGCTTTCTTCTTTTCCAGCCAGTCCATTCCTATCAGTAGATTGTATGACCCTAAGGGCAGAATGTTCAAATTCACTTATGTTTGAAACTCATTTAATTTGATTTTTGTTCTGGGCAGTTTATGTGTTACCTTTCTTTTAGTTCCAGTGGCCAGCTGTACCAACCATGACTGTTGAAATTTTTTAGTTTTTAAGTTACATTTTTCTACAATCTTTGGACTAATGTAACTCAAATAAGAACCTAGATCAATCAGAACAGTAACAGATAGGTCATAAATCTTACCCTCCATTTCCACCATGGTTTCTTGATGTTCTGCTTGCCGATTTTCCAGGGTTGCATTGATAGTTGGTATATTTCTGGCTATATCATTTACTGTTGTCGCTTCTCGATCTCTCATGAGCATATGAATGTTTCGATGAGGGCAGTCCCTCAAAATATGGGGTTCTCCACAGCCCCAACATTTCAAGGGCTCCTTCATTCTGACTGTCCCCTCCTTTTTACTGTCTCCATCTATTTGTTTTGAAGCCACCTGGGACTGAGTAGTTTGACTTTCTTTGGGTTTATTAAACATTTTCTGCTGATGATCTCTGCCAAAATTCTTCAAATAGGCTGGTTTCTGTTTCCTCCCTTTGAACTCATTCTTATTTACCCAACTTTTCCCTTGTTTAGTTTTTCCTTTGAACTATTGGTAACATAATCTGGATTTTCTAACAGCTTCGTCCATTGTTTTTGGGTTGTCAAACTGAATTTTTTCTTTGTATACAGCAGGAAAACAATTCAGAAACCTCTGTACTTTTGCCTTTTCTTCCCTTATGTAGGGTACATATCTCAGTTAGATTGGTAAATTTAGCAACAAACTCATCGATAGTGAGCTGTCCCAATCTAAGCTCATGAAATTTCTTTTCTTTGTCATCATAGTAACGCTCATTCAAGTAGCGATTCTTGAATTTAGCCTGGAAATATTCCCAAGTAACTGTCTTTTCATCAATGGCATGCACCATCTTTGTCTCCTCCCACCACAACGTAGCCTTACCTTGTAGCTGGTAGACAGCTAATCTGGCCTTTAGATTGCTTTCATATTCATAAACCTGGAAATACTTAATCATAATCAACAACCAGGCTTCAGCATCTTCCTCCTTCTCCCCATCATAGGAGGGAGGTTTGATTTTCTGGAATTCCCCTTGTAATTCCATTTTCTGCTTATTCTGATGCCTAATAGCATCTTCCTCATCAGATTCATCATTTTTCCTCTTTCCGGAACCTTCGCCTTCCTGGCTGTTCTGTGAAGTTAATTCCTTGATGAGATTTTCCTGCTCCTCACTGGCTAATGACAATCTGTCATTCTGGCTTTTTATCTAAGCCAATTCTTGTTGCAATTCCCGCAACATAGCCATCATGGCCGCATTGGGATCTGGTGCATTTTCCTCATCACGTAGATCAACATAAATTTCGCCACCTTCTTCCATTCTATCACCCCACTGTGCACTATATAGCACATGTCAGTGAAAAGAAAACAAAATTTTTGTCACAGCAATACAATTATATAGTGAGTACACAGCAATCGTGAGCACAATGTCACCAGCCCAGTTTTATAACTTGGGCTCTGATACCATTTGTCACACCTCCAAATTTCACAAGAAAAAAAAAAAATTTCTTCAAGAAATTCAGGCTTCTAAGCATAGTTTTATTATGAAATCCTAATTCTCTAACCATGGTACTTTTCATCATAACATCATAACCCCAATAAACCCTCTATTACTTCTTCTTGTCTTATGTTATTCTAGCTCCAAGTATGGAGAAATTGTATATGATTTAATTCTCTATAGAGGTCTCACATATCATCTAGACTTAACCTTTGCTTGGATGTCACATATATCACTTATAATTAAACCTATAATTAACCCTTCGCATGCATTATATACGATGGTTTGGAATGGGTTATGCCTACGAGCATTCCCGACCATTTTCAAATATACATAGCCACGACTTTTCCATCAAATAATTGTATAGACCTTGGGTATTGAGTTTTGATAAAATGCAATGTACATATTATTATGAGACCGACTCTTTTAGGCATCGGCGGTCAGATGAAGTGGCATTAATATTCACGTCTGCGTTGATATGACAACATATCATTGTACATATGATTTCTAATCAAATTTGTAGATATGAAACTTGATTTCGTGATCAATCTACACGTAAAGCGTGTAACCCCATTCAACTCGAGTTTCTGTGTTCGTGGCTGCGAGGTAAACCTTCTCCACGTCAAATGTTATGATAAATGTGGTGGTGTTGTATGGTTTATCCCTTCGTTCGTTCATGTGGAGGATCCACATCGATGTGGCTTACTCGGCTTACTTGGTTTACGTAACTCTCAATTGTATGCGAACGGGACGCCTTGACTTTAATCCCGATCTGAACACCATCAATGTTATATGACAGTTTTAATGTCACTTGCCAACCTCTCAATCCGTGGCTTAGCTCTTACAATTTCGCCAAGTGGATGATGGCGATCCTTTCATATTAGGGTTCCTGGGTCTGTCGAGGAAATATATAAGCCTTTGATTTTGGGTAGAGACAATTTTCCGCGTTAATTGTTTGTTTTTGTAGCTCTTCGTCTGTAAGGTGCTTACTCCTCAGAGGATTACTGTCATTAGTTCACGAGGAAGAGCTCTGGCGTGCCTTCTCCTCTGCGACAATACCAGGTAAGGGTTTATGCATTCGTTTTTCTCCATCGTATGATTTAAAAATCAAGGTCGTTGCGCATAACTGGTCAACCGTCAGTTCTGAGGAAGTCTACGTACTTTCATCAGCTGAATGCGTTTCGTTTTGGGCTTTTGTATGATACCCTCTGTGCAAAGTTTTCATTATATTTCCCTTTCTGGTTTATTTTCGATTATACTCCTCTGTCAAATCCATGGAACGCTAACTAGTTTATGTTGTGAATGTTGTGTAGCGTCCCAATTTACGTGCTTCGCATCACTTCAGGTGAACGACTGCCATTCATTCGGTCACTATGAGGTTGGTTGTTCGTCCTGTCTATACATACACGTTTACTTCCTCCTTTTATTATTCTATGGAGTTTCACATTAATCCCTAATCTATTTATAATTTTCGATTTCAGAGGCTCGTAGGACTCGAGATTTTTGTTTCACAGGTAATGCCTCGTTTGCTTTGTTTTTTTTCTTGTTTTGAGTAATTTCTCTGTTCACTCATTTTCCAATGATGGCGCTATTTACTAATCCCCATCTTGGTTTGATTGTTCCACAGGTAATCGAAGATATCTTCGTATGCTTATGCAAGCAGTAATGAGACTTTCTGAAGTTGTAGATATTAACCTCGGCCTCCTTGACGTTTCAGGTCGGTATGCCTATGGGAATACTCTCCCTCTCCCGTTGAGTTGTTTCATCGGACATCGAATCATTGTTCTCTTATGATTTTACTCGGTGTTCTTTGAGGAACGAGACTCTGTCAGAGTCGTATTGTTAATCTGTGTCGTTCCTATGTGGCGCTCTTTTAAATTTGTTTTATTGAGATAAGGGTTTCGATTTTCATACCCTAGCCTGATAGGCTCAGCATGTATTATGATAATTTTGGACATACCTATGTGTATTCCTTACTTTCTGATGGTGAATTCGCTATGGCAACGCTACAATGTAACTTTATATGGACTGTCTGCGTCGGGTATATAATGTAATACCATGAAATTTCTCTTTGTTTAGTTTGCTTTTCCGCACAGTAAGTGTATGTTATGTGGTTCTCTGCAACACTAACGTTGTTCCAGATTCCTCAGTTACATTCATCAAAATTTCTGGGAAGTCATATTAAATTTTATCTCTTCTTCTGATGTATTTCGTTAATTATTTTCTGTAGCTAGATATCTCTATACTGGTACCAGTATCATATTTACAATTTCCCTCTGTTCATGGTTACACTAAACTTATTTTACAATTGTCTGTCTAGGCATATAAATGGCATGCATGGAATTTTGAGTCCATTCTCATTTATACACATATAGTTAATAGGTATGAAGTACCAGGACTAATATTCTCCTTATTTTCCAAGGTTATATATTTCTAATGAAATCTTCTTCTTATTTTCCTATATCTATTTACAGCTCTTGCCTACCTAGATATCTGGTGGTAGGTGTTTCTGTAGAGTTGGTTATGTGTTTGGGGGATTTATTCCCTGCTTCTCTTGGTCAAGGGAATTAGTAGTTACATTAACTGTAAATGTGTATACTGTTGGAAATAATTCAACTATCTTGTCTTTACTTCACAACTATGAAAGAATTTATTCTGCACTCTATGTATTTACTTTCTGTGATATAATATTAGAGGGGTTCCATAAGGCCACTGTCTATGTTCAATCCTTTTGTAAATATTTAGCTCCTTTCCTCTGCTATAATAAGTGGGGCTTACATGCAATTTTTTTTTTTTTTACCATTAAATTTTCTCGACTATATTTGAATGGTATGCTGACCCTAAGTTCAGTTTATAGAGTCTCTCCTTCTATTCTTTCATGCACAGCGTAAGTTTCAGTTCATTTCGTACTGTTTTCCAGTATAATATAGGAAGTTCAATTTCTCTCTCCTCTAAGTATATATTAGAATCATGCCAGGAAACAGAAGCAGATTAAATCTAATTCACAATTTTTTCCTGGGAAGAACTAAGTATCCTCAGATTTAAACCAACCTTGGTTTAGACTTTCTGTTGGATTCTACTTTACAAAATTTTTCTCTACAACCATACAGAATTTTCAGGTGACTGCCTTATGATTAATTCTGTTAAATGTAGAAATAATAAATCTAATACTCTATAAATCATTTTTTTTATATGTAGCCAATTCATACCACAATAAGAAGGAAGACAATTTAACTCAGAGACATACCACTCATGCAGTCGAGCAGCCTCCTAACCTTAGAGTCCTTCTGTCTCCCAGAACTCACCCCGGAGCTAAGAGCACCTCCTAGAACAGATCAACCTCTAATCTGTACAAGAGCAGCTTATTTAAGCTATTGTTCCCCAAAGCATGTTTCTAATTCTGCGTCCAAAATCTCACGATGCTTTTCTTCCTGTTTGCCTAGGCTTCCCAATTTAGGTATTCTTTAAAGCTGTTTTATGCTTTTCCTCAGCTTTTCCATCATTTTACCTCTTCCCCAACTACTTTCCTCATCATTGGGGAAATTCAGATTTTTCCTCAAAAATCTAAATTTAAAACTTAATTTCTTTCAAGGATTTTTGAAAGATTGTGGGGAAATATTTGCCTCATCCATCCTCATGGATTTAACAAGTGATCTCATAATCTCATTTTGGGCAATCTGCACCACATTATTTTATTTATTTCCTCATTTAAATATTTAATTACATTCACAAAATAATTATCCTTTGGGGTCCACTCCCCTTAGGATTAAAGTTCAAGTATCTAACTTTGAAATTCAATCACATGAACTGGGGGTGTTACAAATTAACAAAAAAACTCACAAGTTATGCGTGAGAAAGACATCCATTCGCAAATAACTTTGAGATTTCATAGCATTACCAAAAATTAATAATAAATACGACACAAACGGAATATGTGCATTTGTTGGTTGCCGAGTCTCTACAAATAGAATTCGTTGACTGAACTCTTGATCAGTATCGTTTCGAACTTCCCATTGGGGTTATGGGAATGTCTAATTTTGATTATGGTGGAATTGTTTGAGAGGCCAATGTAGCGCGATACTGGATTAATATCGATTAAGGGTGAATTGGTGGCACTCACTCTTCTAATGCAACGAATTATTCCATGGACCTGCAATATTGGTTTTGTTAGACTCCTATACCAATAGGTGTCATTTTTCATGATTGTCTTGATTGAACTATGGAATATGTTCAAACCTTTTTCTTGGACAAAGGTGTTCCATATTCTTGAAAAACCAAAAAATCAAAAAATTTAAAAAATGTAAAGAGGGTATACCCTAAAAGAAAAATCAAAGGGTAAAAATAATAAAAATGGCCAAAAAGTAAAAGAAATGAACCCCATCAAAAACAAAGGCCAAAGAAACTGTGCAAGTATAAATGCCACTACTTTTTACTCTGATGTAATAAACAAATTGTGTGCAGCTTGTCAAACTTTTGCCACAATTTATGAAGAGTCAAACTGTTTAAACTTGACTCATTCATTTTCAATTTCATGTTGTAGAATAGAGAATAAATATCTGACCAAATAGTTTAATCTTGGCAGATAAGTAGATAGGTAGAGTTAATAAAAGGTGCTCAACAGTTTAATCTGGGCCCTTGGATGTAATAAGGGTAGAAATAGATAGATTTACCATGTAAAAGAAAAGAAGATTGATAAGGGTTTGCAAGTCTAAATGCACCCTAATAAAGAAGTGAAAATGGTAGTAGTAGATAGGGTAGGTAGATGGTGTTACAAAGTTTTATCTGATGAATGATGCTGCTACATGTTTTTGGTCCTTTACTTTCATCACAAATACTGAAGCAGGAAATACACTGGAAAATCACAGCAAGCAAAGTCAAAATCATTAACTTCCCTCATCACTTTCCCCTTAAAGTTTTACTAATTTCCCCCAAAGTACTAAGGTGCTTGGAGATCAAAGGGGCTCAAGGAATTTCCTTGACTTTTGGAGGGACTGGACCCTCGGCCTAATGATCAAAAGACTTAAGTAATTGAGATAATTCATCATTATAATCATTCACCTTTAACCTTTTCCTAAGTAATCGCCTGATCCCTGTCAAAAGCCAGTTTTCCTCCAAGAACAGGTATTTATCTTATAGCGCTCAGAAACTTCAAGAGAAAGTCTGTTTTCCTTGTTTTCCACTGAATTAGTGATTAAAACTTATCACTGAGATCATCCCCTGAGGTTTTAAAACTGTGAATTGTTCCCCTGAAACTGCATTTGTGTTAATTTCCTTCATTTAAATTGAAATTGCACCCAACCTGTGAAGAAAACCCAGAGACATCCATTTTGAATCCACAAGAACCAAAATGGAAGCCCCGGCAGCCTTGAATGATGCTCCATTTTGAACCTGGTAAAAACCTCACTCCCTTGTCCATTGGGGAATTGCTTGAAAAATCTACTTAGTTGTCCCCTGAAGAGGTGACCAGAAGATCACATCCTTGGATAAAAAGTCTTAATACTAGTCATAAGACTTGTTTACTCCAATATTGTTATCAAATCTATTCAAACAGAGGTTAGAAAGCATAACAGCTAAAGAGTATCAGTGGTTAAAGTGTATCAGGTAAAAGTCAGTGAAAGTTAAAATGAAGTTACAGAGCAGTCAAAGGTAAACAATAAAAGTAAATACAGAAGGTAGTAAAATGGTAAAAAGAGATGAGAATAATTTCACCAATAGTGAGGTTTTTCTAAAGTGAAAGTAAAACAGTCAAAAGAGCAAGAAAGTAAAAAGATGAAAAAACATAACAAGAAGGAACATTTTTGCAGAAATTGCATATTTTAGTCATAGTTTTGCAGAAACTATTGTGATCAATCAAAGATGAATTTTACAAAACTGAATGAGGTTTATGTTCTTAAGAGGGCCATCTACAAAAACCTCTCTCACTTTTCTAACAGCCATTATGGTTTTGGAAATATTAAACAATGTTGGAAAGCACTTTTTGCAGAAAATTCTAGTTTAAGTCATCATTTTGCAGAGAAGATTGTGGCCAATCAAAAATACTTCATACAAAACTGAAGGAAGTTTTTGTTCCTAAGAGACCCATCTACAAAAACCTATCTCAGTTTTTTCCCAGTGGTTTTATAATGAGAGATATATGTGCATCTTTACAGGCCATTTTTCAGACTCTGTAAAACTCTGTTTTACACATATTGTTTACAGAGACTATTATGCATAGCTGGAGAGGAATTTTGGGAAACTGAAAGATGTTTATCTCACCAACATATTTAGCTACAATAACCTCTTTCACTTTTTACATATCTATTACGAATTGAGAAATACAAAGATATCATTGGACCCCAAGTTTGCAGAATTGTTGGAGCAGATTGCACAAAGAAAGGAAGCAGTTAGTGACTTGGATGCCTCATCATCAACTAAGAGTTGGATCAAATTCGAATTC